>CM031085.1:22049583-22503174 GCA_018257905.1 Gillenia trifoliata | reverse complement strand
TATTGGCCCACTCACCCTTGTTTTTCGCCCCTCCAGGACTTAGACTTTAGTTGACGACGATTCGGTGGTGGCAGCTGCTGGTAGCTTGATTTCTTTCTGCAGTGTATGTTAATTTCCTTTGTTGTGTGTTTTATCCATCCTACGGATGGGAATAATTTCCTTTACTGCACCTAGCTCTGACACTATGTAATAATGGGTTCTACCCACATTACACTTCCGTATTTTTCGTTAAACTCTGATTTAATCTTGCTTATTATTTCTAATTCCTTAATTAATCTTCCTATGACTTCGTCACTCCTACGGAGTGGTCGGTCAGCACGCCTTGAGATCCGGGTCCACGTGGCTATACGGGTCGGGGTGTGTCAGTTTGGTATCAGAGCACTAGGTTTATGCAGTATCACTCCTCATCACACTTAGGTGATGTTTTTCACTAATAATTCTTGATTCTCTCCTATCAGCACCATGCCACCTCGTCGCGCACCCGACGCACCTGCCTTTGACTTCACCCAAATGGGGAATACGATCGCTCAAGCCATTCAGGCTGCTTTCCGTCCTGCGAGGAAGAACCCGGTGGAGACTGCGAAGGGTATGGATGTGAAATCATTCTACGGGACCGAGACACCTGAAGTAGCGGAATCTTGGTTCGAACATATGGAGGACGTCTTCAAATCGATGCGGGAGCATGGAGACTTTCCAGACGAGCAGTGGGTCCCGACTGCTATTCTCTTCCTTCGTGATCAAGCCAAAGCCTGGTGGAAGTTCGAGAGGCGACACCTCCCTCAAGATGAGCATGGTTTGTGGGCCGTATTCAAACATCGGTTCGAAACCAAATACCTTTCTCCGGAGTACAAGGCCCGAAAGAGAGATGAATTCATGAATCTGAAGCAAGGGAAGATGACCGTTTCCGAGTACCAGCGGAAGTTCACTGCCCTATCTCAATACAACCCAGTTGTTGCCGCCAGCCCTTCAGAGATGCTTCACCAGTTCAGAAAGGGAGCCAATAAGAAGCTCCGATCACTTGCTGCTGCTGAACGGTGCGAGACCTACCAGGAGTTCTACGAGACGCTGTTGCGAGTGGAGGCTTCGGAGAATGCTCCTGATGACACCATTTACGAGGAGGAGGAATCTAACACCCAGAGTAAGGGTAAGGGGCAATCTTTCCTTGGTCCTAAGAAGAACCAGACGTTCAAACGTGGAGGCTACAGTTCCGGATCATCCAGTGGTGGATCGAACTCCAGCTCCAACCGTGGAGGGAGATTCACTAGTGGATCCCGTTTCCGCCAGCAGGGCACTTCCAGCCAATCTAATGCTCAGTTCTGTCGCCGGTGCAACTCTCGCCACACTGGTGAGTGTAAGCAAGGAAACCAGGGATGTTACAGTTGTGGGCAACTAGGTCATCGAGCCACCCAGTGTCCGCAGAAGCAGCAGAACCGCCAGATTCAGCCTCAGGCACCTGTTCCACTCCAACAGGTTGGAGGTACAGTTCCTTACCAGCCACCTGCCTACGGAGGAGCCGTTCACTACCAGGGTGATGCTACTCAATATCCTGCAGTCTATCCTCAGTATCCTACCTACCCTACTCCTATTCAGTATCCCGGCGGCGCAGTGCAGTTTCCAACTGGAGCACCGCAGTACATTGGAGGGGCACCGCAATACCCGCAGTATCAGGAGACCGCTAACCAGTGGATTGGAGGAGGCCAGTACCCAGCCTTAGCAGCGGCACCTGGCGGAGGAGGCCAAGGCAGACATGGACGCGGTGCACAGGGCAGAGGAAACCAACAACACGGTAACCGTGGTGGAGGTCGCGCTGGAGCTCAGCAGGCGCATGGACGAGTCAACGCAATTAATCAGCAGGATGCTCAGAACAACCCCGATCTCATTATGGGTACGTTGAACATACTTGGTCACTTTGCTAGAGTATTAATCGATCCGGGTGCTACCCACTCGGTTATATCACCTTTGTTTGCTCAAACCACTCAACCCCATTGTACTCCTATTGGGTACGAAATGGGAATTGCTATGCCAAGAGGCGAAGTGTGTCGTGTACAATGGGAGTATCGAGGATGCCCCGTTGTAATTGCTAATCAGGTGATGCCTGCCAACTTCATTCCTCTCGATATCGTAGACTTTGATGTGATTCTAGGAATGGACTGGCTACATCAAAATCATGCCGTTGTTGACTGCCGACGGAAGACGGTTACATTCCAGCCACCTGGTATGCCTACTGTCACTTTCACCGGAGAGCACCGGAAGATCAAGCACGGACTGATCTCAGCCATGAAGGCAAAGAAGCTGTTGAGCAAGGGTTGTGAAGGCTTTATCGCACATGTGACTCTAGATCAAGAGAATACTCTTCGTGTGGACGATGTGCCGGTTGTCAACAAATTCTCCGATGTTTTTCCTGACGATCTACCTGGACTACCGCCTGATCGTGACGTGGAGTTCACCATTGATCTACTTCCAGGTACTGATCCTATATCCCTCACCCCTTTTCGTATGGCACCTGCAGAATTGAGGGAACTGAAGCTACAACTCCAAGAACTCATCGATAAGGGATTCATTCGACCCAGCTCTTCACCTTGGGGAGCTCCGGTCCTGTTCGTTCGAAAGAAAGATGGCACCTTGAGACTCTGCATCGACTATAGGCAACTCAACCGGGTAACGATTAAAAACCGTTATCCACTGCCTAGAATCGATGATCTCTTCGATCAACTCCGAGGCGCGAGGGTTTTCTCCAAGATTGATCTGAGGTCTGGTTACTATCAGCTGAAGATCAAGAGTGATGATGTGCACAAGACCGCATTCCGAACTCGTTACGGCCACTACGAGTTCCTGGTGATGCCTTTCGGACTGACCAATGCCCCAGCTGCATTTATGGATCTGATGAATCGAGTATTTCGTCCGTATCTCGACAGATTCGTAATTGTCTTCATCGACGACATCTTGGTGTATTCTAAATCGGAGGCCGATCATGCCAAACACTTGCGCATGGTTTTAAGGAGACTAAGGGAGAATCAGCTCTACGCCAAGTTCAGCAAATGTGAATTTTGGCTTAATCAGGTATCATTCTTGGGGCATATAATCTCTTCTGATGGTATTCTCGTCGATCCCCAGAAGATTGCTGCGGTGGAGAATTGGGAGCGACCGCAGAACGTGACGGAGATTCGAAGTTTTCTTGGCCTGGCGGGTTACTACCGACGTTTCGTGAAGGATTTCTCTTCCATTGCCCTACCTCTCACGAGACTCACCAGGAAGGATGTTAAGTTTGTCTGGGACGACGACTGTGAGCACAGTTTCCAACAGCTCAAACATTGCCTCACTCATGCTCCAGTGTTAGCACTTCCAGATGACAGCGGCAACTATGAGATCTACAGTGATGCCTCACTGAACGGTTTGGGTTGCGTACTAATGCAACATGGACGGGTGATTGCTTATGCCTCCAGACAGCTGAAGCCGCATGAGATGAATTATCCTACCCACGACCTGGAGCTTGCAGCCATCATCTTCGCTTTGAAGATTTGGAGACACTACCTCTACGGCGAGACCTGCCGAATTTTCACCGACCACAAGAGCCTGAAATATCTCTTCTCCCAGCGAGATCTAAACCTCAGACAGCGGCGATGGATGGAACTCTTGAGTGACTACGATTGCACCATCGAATACCATCCCGGTCGTGCAAACGTGGTAGCCGATGCTCTCAGCCGGAAATCTTATGGTCGACTGAATACTCTTTCTGCCTGCCATATTCCTCTCCTGACCGAACTCCGAGGTACTGGTGTCACTTTGGGCTGTAACGATGACGGTGCTTTACTAGCCAGTTTCCAGGTCAGACCAGTGCTCTTGGATCGCATCCGTACTGCTCAGCAAAACGACTCGGATTGTTTGGGACTTATGCATGAGGTCCTAAACGGCGGCAGAGGAGACTTGAGAATCCGAGGTACCGACGGCCTACTTCTGCAGGGTGACCGGATGTACGTGCCTGATGATGAAGAATTGAAGAAGGAGATTCTAGATGAGGCACATATTTCAGCTTATGCTATGCATCCGGGGAGCACAAAAATGTACCACACCATCCGGCCATTTTACTATTGGCCGGGAATGAAGAGAGAAATCGCGGAGTATGTCAGTCGATGTTTGATCTGTCAGCAGGTCAAAGCAGAAAGGAAGAAGCCCTTCGGACTACACCAGCCACTCCCTACTCCCGAGTGGAAGTGGGAGAACATCACCATGGACTTCGTGTACAAGTTACCTTGTACTCGTGGGGGCTACGACGGTATTTGGGTGATCGTTGACCGACTCACCAAATCTGCACACTTCTTGGCAGTTCGGGAGAACTTCTCTTTGGATCGTCTAGCTCGACTCTTCATTTCCGAGATCGTTAAATACCATGGTGTTCCTGTTAGTATCATCTCTGATCGTGACCCGAGGTTCACTTCTAAGTTTTGGCGAGCCTTCCAGAATGCCTTGGGATCACAGCTGCTCTTCAGCACTGCTTATCATCCACAGACGGACGGACAGTCGGAGCGAACTATCCAGACTCTCGAGGACATGTTGAGATCCTCCATCCTTCAGTTCAGCGACAAATGGCAGGAGCACTTGCCTCTGATGGAGTTTGCTTACAACAACAGCTACCACTCGAGCATTGGCATGTCGCCATTCGAGGCGCTGTATGGTAAACCCTGCCGTACTCCTTTGTGCTGGTCAGAAGTTGGTGAGAGAGTTCTTGTTGGCCCTGAGATCGTGGACGAGACGACGAAGAACATCCAGGTGATTAAGGGAAACTTGAAGACTGCACAGGACCGACAGAAGAGCATTGCAGACAGACATTCTACCGATCGCGTTTATGCCGTTGGCGATTGGGTATTTCTTAAACTCTCACCGTGGAAAGGCGTTGTTCGTTTCGGGAAGAAGGGGAAGCTAAGTCCTCGCTTCATCGGACCCTACCAGATCATCGAGCGAGTAGGAGCTGTTGCCTACCGACTCGACCTACCTTCCGAGCTTGCCAGAGTTCATAATGTCTTCCATGTATCTATGCTGCGTAGATACGTGTCTGATCCTTCCCATGTCATCCAGACTCAGCCCTTGGAAGTCAACGACGACTTGACGTACGACGAGAAACCAGTCACGATCCTCGACTGGAAGGAGAAAGTTCTAAGGAGCAAAACAGTAACTCTAGTCAAAGTTCTTTGGAGGAACCACTCTGTTGAGGAGGCTACGTGGGAGACGGAGGATAGCATGCGCGAGCAGTACCCGTATCTGTTCTTTAGTAGTTGATTTGTATTTTGTAAATTTCGGGGACGAAATTTCTATTAGGGGGGAAGACTGTTACATCCCGTCCCTACGTTTATTGTATTTTATTCCCCGACAGTGTAAAATGACCAAAATGCCCTTAGTGGCATAATGTATCATTCGGGATTACGTCCCTTCTATCGAGGTATTTTCAGAAATCTTGGTGTACTTTTAGTATCTACATTAAATTACGAATCCGTTGACACGAACGACACCTGGTTCGGACTTGTAACGGACAAGTTACGAACAAGGGCAAAACGGTAATTTTTCTTGAGCAGTATTTGAAAACAGTGGGCTTAGCCCATGGTTTCTGCAAGGCACGAGGCCTGCAATTGTTCAGACTGAATCACTCAGCCTTTCTTGCATGTGTAGTGACATGCAGTGGGCAACTCCACTTTAACAAAACCGATGCTTGACCAACTTGGGTTTTAAAATCCCATGCACTCAGTGCACTACACTGCCTTACACCAGTCATCCTCACCTGCCTGCTGTTTCCTTCCCGAGCCTCACCCACACTTACAACCTATGCATGCAATTTATGCACAAACCCAGAAAACCACTCCACTGCCTTAGACTCCAGTCACTTCCACTTGCACTGCATCCTTGCATGCAAGCCTACCTTTGAATTTCAGGCAGCAAACGAAGTCCAGAGAATTACTCTCGACACCCAGCACCTTGATCTTCACCACACTCGGCCTTCCTGTGGGCAAACCCATCCTTGTGAATCTCCATCCTACTCGATCTCGAACCAACTCAGTGGCCTTTAGCCCTGATTGAATCGAGCTTACTGGTGGAACCAAAACCCAGTGAGAATTGTTCAAGCCACCCATAGCCTCTGTCAAGTAATTCTCGGCCTCTCTCGACCCAGCTTGACTCCAGGACATCATCAACATCATCCTCATCACATTTGGTTCATTCTAAAACTCAGAAACCACGAATTCCAGAGAAACTCGAATCGGCCATTTTCTCCGGCGAATCTCCAGTGGCCAACCACGGCCACCCAGACCTCAGATCGGCCTCATTTCGTCACCATCGACCTCCTTGGACCTCGGGAACTTCAAACCAGGTCCTGCATGTGAAGATCGAAACGAGGTTCGTCGAGTTCAAGCATTGGCCGAGAACTTCCAAGCCATTTCTGGCCGTCTCCGGCCATAATTTGGCCCCATCCTAGGTAAAAATGAATTCCTTGTAACACCAGCTTCAAATTGGTATAAATTTCGTGAAATTTGGTATCGATTTGACGAAGTTACAAAATTTCCAGATTTCCGGCGAAAATTTCCAGATTTCCGGCGCCGGCGAGCGGCGGACGGCGGCGGCGTCCGGCGGCCGGAGTTGCAGCGGCGTGACGTCAGCGAACCGACTCGTGACGTCAGCGAGCCCCGGTCCAACCCGGTCCAACTCGGTTCAACCCGGTCCGAACCGGGGAATATTCCAGAAGGTATATTCCGTCAAAAACCTAACGGCGTCAGGCATATTCTCTAACGGCGACGGAATATTCCGTAACGCCGTTAGGGAATATTCCGTCAGCCAAAACGAATATACCGTTAAAGTTAACGGCGCTAGGTTGACGATGCTTTGTGCCCCAATTACGAGTTAGCGAGAACTAGGCTGAAAGCATCCCGAAGAAGAAGCAGTCTGGGAAATACTTTGTTTATTCTACAGCAGCTCTAGTATAACTTGATGATTTGATGTTACGTTGAATGCTTCAAGCCTTGATAAAGTATTCCGGTGGTTTTGAAGTGCTTCTTGAGGTTGTCAAAGTTCTTCCATGGCTATTGAAGTGTTGCAGGAAGTACATTAAGGATTCTTCCATGGGCATTGAAGTGTTTCGGGGCTGCTTAAGTTCTTCGGTGGCTTTGAAGTGCTTAGCGTTTTATCCAAGCTCTTATGGTTGTTGAAGTGTTTATGGGGCTATTAAAGAAGTTCTTCATGGGCACATTGAAGTGTTTCGGGTATTAAAAGTTCTCCAGATGGCTTTTGAAGTGCTTCGTGGGCATCAAGTTCTTCCATGGTTGTTGAAGTGTTTTGGTACATTAAGTTCTTAGTGGCTTGCAAGTGCTTCAGCATTGTCAAAGTTCTTCCATGGCTATTGAGAAATGTTTAAAAGTGATAAAGTGTTTACGGAGGGTGATAAAATATTTTCGGGCGATAACGTGTTTCGGCGGTGGTCAGTTGAACACATATTTGTCATTCATGATGATAAAACCTTTTGCGAGCTTGGTGTAGAGCTAAAAGCCCGTAAGTTTGGTGAGAGAGAGATGCTTGTTGGTGGTTGTTATTTTGAAGTGGCTAATTGGGAATTCTAATAGGGTACGTAATCTTGAGGTAAGGAAAGTTTAGGAAAGGGATAAGGATAAGGGAAAATAAATCTTAGGAAAGAGAGGTGAAGATGAGGGAAAGGCTAAAACTCGAGAGAAAGTTGAGGTTTCGAAGCCTTAGGGTGCTTCCTACACTTTGGTGCTCCCTCTCTCTCCCACTCCCTCCTCAAGCATGTTGATGGCTTGGATTTATGGCGTGAGGAATTTCCTAAAATCCTTGTTGGATAATCCATTGGTTTTCTCTTTTCCCTTGGTTTTCATTAGAATCTTCCTTCCTTTTTCTCTCTTGGTTTTCTGCATGAACTTAAAATGGCAAGTTTCTTTCACGTTAAAATGAGGTATCACGGGCTCAGGTCAGACTCTGTCAATGCACGAACCTAGGCAAACTATATTTTGAATCTAGTTGGTTTCAAAGTATGTTAGTTAGTTTGTAAAAGGAAAGAAAGCAGTGAGATTATCTCTCACGGCCTTCACACAAGTGAGATTAAAGCTGCAAGAACACAGGTTTTGATGTTTCAAACAGTACAAAAGCATGTAAGCGCCCAATTTTAGTAGGCTACGTGGACTTTCGTAACCGTCCACACCCACAGCCCACTCGGCAAGCCACGTTATGTAGCTTGAAACCGCTAAGCATGTTGAATGAAGAAGAGTAGTTTGGCGTGATTCGAAGATTAAAATGCTAATGTAATATTATAAGTTTGTTTTGAAGTACGGCTTAGCATGATAAATATGCGTGGTTTGTGCGGGCTTAGTATGACTTCCCCAGAATGTCGAGTCGTGAATTATCATATTTTTAGCGTGGCATGATTGTGAATTTGCACCTTATTTTGTACTTATGAATTTGAAGCTCGGTTGCACAAGTATGTGATCATTGGACTTTCGTACATATTAGGCTTCTTAGTGAATTATTTGGGCCATGAAACATTGGCAGCCCAGTTATTTGGTAGTAAAGGCTGAATTAGTAAGGAAGAATCAAGCACAGTCCAAAACTTAAACATGTCTCTAATGTGACTCTTCTTTCATGTGAGTAGGATGTCGACATCGTCATGATTAGCTTTCTCTAGTTTTTCGTTAATTCACTTTCCTAGCAAACTCTGCATATTCTTTCCACACCACTTCTAAATTCTTCTTCTGCCCTTTTCTCTTGCTGTCTTGTCGTTTCCTGCTCCAATTTTCTTCTTCTGTCCTTACCCACGGTACCCTCGCCTTTAATTTGTGGTGTAAAATGATTTCATCTTCTCCATGTTCAAGGCTAGAGTTAAGACTAAAGCATGTTCTGTAGCAGGTAGGTAAAGAACTTTCCAGACTTGCAATGTTGTTTCTCTTGTATATATATATATATATATTTTTTACAAAAATTTTTGGGATGTGCTATTTCTTTTTCGATCGCTGATTGTTGAAAAGAAAATTTTCACTTCAAATTTTCGTTTCTGATTTTCTCCCTTTTCTGCCTTGTGTATGATTTAGAATTCTGGATTTTTGAAGCTTGCCATGCTTGTGCAATTGCTGCAGCCTGAAGTTGAAATGAAATTCTTCCTCAGGAAACCAAACTTGTGCTTCCCAGCTTAAATTTTTTGCATTCAATAATTTGTCTGCAACTTTCCTTTATGCACGTTTTAATAAGTACTGATTGGGAAATTTAGATAACTTCCTTTAGTCCGTTTGTAATAATTGCCTTATGAGTGAGGCTTGCTTGTGCATGATTATAATTAGCTTAGACTTGATCAAGTTTTTCTTCAATCCCGACGACTTAGCATGTTAGTTTTTGATTATTAGTATTTCTTATTTGGTAGCTTGGCATGACTATTTTTAGTTAGCAATTTTGATATGGACATTCGTAGCCCCAGTGCATTTTTATCACGACAGTTTAAATCGTCGCTAGCCACCAAACTTGATTTTGCATAATAATTTGCTTGCTATATTTGATCCTTTCACTTGGAATTTCATTTCTTTTAATGCTTGAGCATGGCTGTGAATGAAATTAGACTTCTGCAGAGTACACTTGTTGAAAAGCACAGGCAGCTGCTAAATGGAGGATTTTTAGGCAGCTAAATGTCATGCATTGGATAGTAAATCAAATCCATTGCCATTTTAATTAGGGCCCACAAAACTGGACGACTTGTCATAAAAAGAATGTTATTCTTGTTTTGCCTTAGTATAACAGTGGTATGAATTGGCTGGCGTGATGCCAGCTTCTTCCGGCACTAATGTTCTTTTCATTTTCTTTCTTTAGAGAGTGAAGGCATGTACTCTGCATGTTTCCAGTGCCTTTTTGAAGTTTATTACTTGATGAGCTTGGAGATCTTTGGGCACGATATTGTGTTGGTTTGCCTAATTAACTTACTTGGGTATCTGAAGTAACTTGGCGTGGTCAGAGTGATTTAAACCACGTTTGCATGAGTCTTCTTTTTCTGGCATAAACTTTTCTCTTCTTTTTTTTTCTTTTTTTTCTTTTTTATTGCAGAGGCTTCTTGAACTCTTCCAACAACTTTTTCGTTTCTACGCCTAAATTCCTAGTCTTTTTCTTCTTTAGCATGAATGACATGAATCATGACTAGGATTAGCAAAAGAAATATTAGTTGTGCTGAACTTTCTTCAACTGCACACTTTATATAGCCTGGAATCTAGCATGGGCTCTCCTTGCTTGTCAAATTTAGATGGGAATACCTTATCAGCTTGGTTCTTGTTAAGCATGTTAAAGGTACAATCTTGCGTTCCTAGCTTTCCTTTTCCTTCCGGCACTTTATTGCCATGAGATGCTGATTTGCTTAAGAAAGCTTTCGTAAATTTCCCAAAGGAGCTTGAGAATAGGAATCATCTTTTGACATTTTAGCCCAAGAGAGTTGAGACTGGAGAGGTGGTCTAACATAAACTCATGTGCCAATGGTGAGTGAACTCGGCTCCTTCCATAGGTGATGGTGGTGCTTGAAGCTTATTGGTTTGCAAAAATCCTGAGCCTCCTCTTTCCATTTGGTGGTCGTGGTTATGTGAGGAGACACGTGGGTTGTTCCTAACAAACTTGGGGTAATGACAGGAAAGGAGTTCACAGTGATCATTAACATTTTCAGCATGGGATTTCTGGATATGGCAGGAACTTGCACAATATGCTATATAACAGCTTGTTGCTTGATGATTTTTTTCAAATTTACCATGAGAGATGGTAGGAAGATAGAATGCATGGGATTGCGTGTCTTGATCAGTTTTGTGTTAAGAGGAACGATGATTGAAGAGTACTCTTCTAGCAATGAAGAAAGTTCGATTAGCATGAGAGCTTGCAAGGTTGTTGATTGAGCTGAATATTTGCGCCATGGTTGTAAGTAGGCAGTGATTTTTCTGTGAATCTTTTCCAGCACCTCATCGATTTCTAAGCTCTGCTACTAGGTAATTTATGTTGTTTCTAGTAGCGTGGAATATACGCGAGGAAATTGTTTTGTATGTTGTGAGTAGAAGGTGACTAAGAAAGAGTAAGGCCCACTTTGCGATTACATCTAGAAATGCTTACGAGCTCTCTTGACTTCTTCCAGCAGTAAATGTGCTAGCAATTTGTAGTTGAGTCATTGGTGCATGATATGATAGAAATATTAGCTTCTTCTTTTGAAGTATATCGTTGAAGCGTAGTTTGAGATTATACTTGTTCTAGAGCATAGCGGGAAAACCTCACCCAGGTAGGGCACACTACTAAAAGCTGTTACTTACAGTAGCTGGTGTCTTGATTTTCTTTGCATTGCTTGGCGTCAATTAGCGGGATTACCAGCGAACTTAAGGAATGCAAGTTGAAAAATGGCAACAACTAAATCTTTTATATAGTAATGTTTTCCATAATTAAATAATACAAACAATTACAATTGTTGCGCGAGGTTTCATGTCATGAAAGCGTCGCATAATAAACTCATTATCAATACAAGCAAATACATCTTTCTCAATGTAAACAAGCATGCTATCACTCAGCCATTGATCTCCCATTTTGTTGCAATGGTGTTTTCCACAAATCTTCATACTTGAGAAAAGCTCTCTCCACCGGAAGCGGTTGCAACTGGTAACACCAAAGCCAATGTAAAGAAGCTTATACACTAACATATAGCTTCGGACCTCCCTTTCTTCACTAACTCTTTTGCAAGATCACTAATTCCTCTCAATGATGAAAACTCATATGCATCTTCTTATCATGAATGTAATTGTCAAGTTAGTTGGAAGATTCATAGTCCATATGATCAAAATCTTGAGGATAAGTTGGGCTAAGCGAACAATTTTTGCTTTGTCAAAAGATGCAAAATTATTCACGGACTCAAACATGCCATACAAAGTAACTCGGTGTTTACCTCATTGACGATCATTGATTCAATTTATATCAATGACTTGAAAATAGAGGAGTCCACACGATAGTAATGGAAGTTTGTTATTTTGGGCTTTGCGCTTGATTTTCCGGGTAGGAAATGCAAATCGCCATGTTGAGGCGACAATATCATGCTCCTCACAAAACTTTTCTACATCATGAAACAAATCCCCAAAGTCATCATCTCTCAAGGATTGTAGTCTTTGCTTGCATACTTCCACTACTTATCATAGCATTCACAATATCTTGATCTTTCTTTTGCAATGCTTGTGATAACTCATTTACTTAATTCCCAATATAAGTCTCATCAAGAAAAGGTGAAATGCAAAATCAAAAGTTTGTATGTCTTTGAATAACCTGAATTTAGCTTCACGAGATTATCTTGAAGTTCTGATCACTTTTAATCCATTCAACCACCTCCACACGGCTTCAAACATAACAATAATACTAACTATAGTACCATAATGTGAGTTCCACCGTGTATCACATGGACGCATGAGACTACTTTCTTGATTTAACCCTTTACCGTTTCAAGATTTTAAGATCAATAGCTTTACGAATTTGTTCTTGTTGTTTCTCCTCTAAATGCATCACGCGCTTTACATGATGATCAATAAGATTCACCAAACTACTGCATTGTGACGAAGAAATTAGCAACATCTCATTTTCCTTTGCCACGAATACAAAGAGCTAGTTGGAGTTGGTGTGCAAAACAATGAATATAAAATGCTTGAGGTATTTGTTCAAAATCTTTGTTTAAGACCATTTAACTCACTCATATTACTAGCTCCATCATACCCTTTCATATTACTAGCTCCATCATACCTTTGTTTTAAGAAAAACAAATATATCTTAGACTCTTAGTCCTACTAGTAGAAAAACAAAAAATTTGTATTCAATAGTAATTAGGGTTTAAATAAATTAAAATTTACCTTAATTGGAATTTGTAGTATAATAGTATTCAAATTAATAATCTATAATCAACAACCATATAATGCACTGTCAACAATAGGGTTTAATTTGTGTGTCAAGTTAATTTTCACATCACCAAGGCAACTAGAACAGGCTGGCACCTACGATGGATCCAAAGTGAGCGTGTCGGTGCATGTGAACATACATGTGAAGCTAGTCCTGGCTCGGACAGTACTAACACCGTGCAGTATGCATGATAAGTAATAAATCCCAATTGTATAGACATGCCAATATTTAAGTAATAAAACCAACTGTGATGATTAAATAAATCATAAATAAACTAAACAAATCAATTAAATAAGTTTAGTAAAACATGGCATTCTATACTAATCATAAATCACCATTTAAAACACATACTAATATAATATTTTATAAAGAAAATGGCCCACTCACTAGTATGTCGTCGGATCGTAGCCGCCGTACTTAGCTTGGCCACGAAGCTCCTCGGGATAGGTCTCACCTATATGGGAAATTACTATACTAATCATTAAACAAGTCTATTCCAAATTAAAGTAAGGAAAAGACTCGAAATCCCTTTTGCTTGCTCGACACGGAGGTCCAAAACACCTCGAAAAATACCATACGTACTGCCCCTAGGTAGTACGCGTCGTCACGAGTCGCCTCTCGAAGACGGAATCGAAAAATATTGCTCCACGCGCCCCCATGCGTGACTCAAACGCGGCCAAGCCGCGGCCCCACGCGTGAGTCAGCGAGCCGGTCAACGGGTCGGTCAACGCTGACGTCAGCGCCGGTCTGAACTGGTGGCTGACATCAGCGCTGACGTCACCCAGTCTGGATCGGTTGCTGACGTTAACGTCGGTTTGAACCAGTTGCTGACGTCATCGCTGACGTCACCCGACCCCGATTGTTGACGTCAGCGCCAGTCATCGCTGCACTTTTTTCGGTCACCGTCGCCGGAATTTTGGCCGGAAACTGGGAAATTTTTAAAACTTCATATCTTCTTCATTTCTAGGCCAAATTTTACGTTCCATATATCAAAATGAAGCTATGAATGAGTAGAGTTCGATTTCACTTACCAACACCTCAAAACGTGGTTGGAGATGGCCGGAAAATGGCTCGAAAGAACCAGCCAAAACTGGACATCGTCGTTTTCGATGAATTCTTCACTTGCAGGCCCTAGGTTGTGATCCCAGGGTTCCCAAGAGTTGAAATATGGTGGTTCTAATTTTGATTGAGGCTCAGATCGTTGGGTTTTGACTGGGAAGATTTTGAGAGTCGCCAAAAAAATCCCAGTTTTCTGGGTTGGATTTTTGGTGAGGATGGTGACTGAGTCTATCCAGTTGGTGATGGCTCAAAGGAAAGCCGAGAAGGTTGATGGTGGTGGCCTCGGGGTGCCCTGAGAAGTTTGTATGTGTGTGTGGGTTTGCAGAGCTTTGAGTGTGATTCTGTAAGATTTCTGCAATCTTGGCACAAAATCAGGAAGAAGGCAGGGAGTGTGGGAGACAGAGACAGAGTAGACTGAGATGAGATGGGTGGTGTGGTGAAATCCACACAGAAGTTGCCCCATTTAAAGTGTGAAAATTCAAAAGGGTAACAGGTAATCAAAGCATGCACTTACTCAGTCAGAAAAATAGTAGAGGTGTAGAGCACCTTGGTTTTACTTAAAACCACAGGAAGGAATCCACAGATTCCAAATACCGCAAATAAAAAGTTACCAATTTTCCCTTATTCGTAACTTGTTCGTTACGAGTCCGAAAAATGTCCCGTTTGCGCCTACAAGTTCGTGGTGAAGGGTACAATTTAAAAAGTACAAGAGTATGAAAATAACAACAAATGTCCACGTAGGACTCACTAGGCCCACCAAGGGTATTTTCGTCATTTCACAACATCGGGGAATTAAATACATTAAATTTAGGGATGGGATGTAACAGTACGATCATTGTATGATCCCAAATTAATTTGCAGTGAACTCCAAATAAATCTTGAGCCATTCAATGGTCCGACCATTGAATGGTACCTACCACCCAAGTTTAACCCAAAAAAAGGGTAAATAATTGAGGGAGTAGGCTACGGTGCTTGCAAGCATTGGATGCTCACACCGATCCCACCGTTAAAAGGAGGGAGGAGGGAGGAGAGAGGGGGGGGGGGGAAGTAGGGTGAGATCGGTGTGAGCATCCAATGCTTGCGAGCACTGTAGCTAGTTCCATAATTGAGAACTCCCAAAACAAAAATGCCAAAAAAGAAAAAGGAAAGATAGCCCCTTTTAACTATTGCAAACGACAACGTTTAAATCAGTTTAACCTTTCTCGTATCCTCTTCACAACCCAACGCCGCCTCCCACTTCACTCTCTGGTGCCATTTTTTTTACCCCGTCTCAGCTGAACTCATACCAAAATGGCGTCGTTAATGACAATGCTAAGAAGCAGCAGAGGGAACGCTTCCATCTTCGGTACGAGGAGGTGGGCCCACATCGCGGCCATGCCTCCGCCGATGGGTGGGGCCATGTATCAACCTAACATTTCACCGCCGCTGTTGGTTCTGCCAGAGTCCGATCGGGACACAGAGAAGAATAACAACGTAGGATTCGGGTTCCCGAGCTTCTTGTTCGGTGGATCCATGGAGCTCATGGCTGTCCCCAAGAGGAAGGTATATATATGTATCTCTATGTATTTGGGGATTGGGGTTTTAGGGTTCTGGGTCTGAAGTTTATTTACTGGATCATTTTTTTAGATTAACAATTAATTCGTTTTATTTTCATACGGAATTTCATTTGAAATTGGTTAATGGGTTTTCAATTCCATGTTATATTGTTTGCTCTGATGATTTTGTTTGGCTTGTAATGGTAGAATTGCTTGTTCTTCTACTATTTTAGCTTGCTTTTTGTGCTAATGGTAGAATTGCTTGTAATGGTAGAATTTTATTTTTCATTTCTGCTAATGAAAGTAATTAATAAAATATTTAGTGCTTATACCAGTAGAAATTCGAGTTCAACGTTCTGATTCGTGGTATGGAGGATTGTTTTTTTATTTGTTTCGTACTGTGATTATCATTCTTGAACGCAATCGTCCCCCGTCTGATTCATCGTAATCTTTTCTAGATGCTTTTCGTTTACATGTTTTTCATCACTTGTTGAAGATTTTAAAATCGAAGGCGGCATGTCATGCATACTGTAAAGTTGATGTTTCATTTGCTTTTTTGTTGTCATTGTGTTATTGTTATGCATGTTTGGAAGATGTGGAGATTTGATGTTTATGGATGTATATTGTGCAGACCTCTCCCCACAAGAGAGGCATAAGAAATGGACCGAAGGCTGTGAAACCTGTTCCAGTGATAATTCGATGCAGGTGAGTGCATTGTTACCTTTGTAAGCTTTTCATTTCAACAGTGCTGATCTTTCGCCAGACGTCTGGCACAAATTTTGTCCGCGACAAAATCATCTGAGCCGTCGGTCTAATCCAAAGGCTGAAAAATTTATACGCCACCTGCTTTTTAATTTAAGTCTCCAACCCTCTCTCTCGCGTCCCACTGCCCTTGGTTCTATATCGCTCATCTCCCCTTCCCTCCCTTTCTCCCCCTTCCTGTCATTGTCATCATGCAGTTAATGATAGTGAAGGAGCCGAGCAGCTTGAATGTCCTTGTAAATTTTAATTCACAAACAGAAAATATAAAGATGCAAAATTTAAGAATAATTATAGTTAGATTGAGAAATTGACCTCAGTGGCGAGTTGGACCGGGGAGCAGGCGCCGACACGCTCAGCCAATTGTGCAGACTTCCGGAAATATTTCTTCTATTCTATAATTAAATATCGTTGAATAGTTAGCTGGAGGTTTGAATTGTTATCGATAATTTGGTTGTGCATTATCATTCGAGAGAAACAACTGTCTAGTGGCGAACTACTTCATTAATGCTTTCTGATCCTATTTTGGTCTACTATAGAAAAAAGTTGGTAATCTTTGTGGTACTTCTATGACGATTAAAGTTTATGGTTGATTTAGAATCCATGTGTTGAGTCGATGAAATAATTTTTGGTTATCAAGATAATGTCCATTGTATTACCTGCAAACAGGATGAAAAATGATTTGACAAATTCGGGAAAAGCACGAAATGAACAAATTAGATGTTTATGTCTTTATTGGAGATGTATTATAATGCTTCAGCTATTCTGTTAAATACTAAGAAAAGATATAATATCATTGTATGTCAGAAAAGTATGAGAACTTGTGTGTTTTTTCACTTCTTGTTCAGTAAACCCGGGACCTAATCTCCTGATATGAAACCCAGTATGTAGTGTAATTGTTTGTGATTTTAGCTTATATTTGCAATGAAATCCAGCATATAGCAATAAAATCTTAATTTTGACAATTAACAATATTTGGTTGCAGGGCTTGCGGTCGTGTCAAGCTACCACACTTTTATTGTTGTAGCGGTAGGGAAAATGCCGGTGAGCGTGATGGCTCAAGAAGTTGAGATTGAAGTCGCTGTGGTATAGAGCACCCAACTGTAGTAGACGTGTAGGATGGAGAGGTTGAAAGTGTTTTAGACTTTTAAGCAGCGATATGCAGCTTTCTATGTCGAGTTTGTTATTTTGTTTCCCTTACCAGTATAGAATTTACTATCAAATGGCTTCTTTCTTTTCCGTTATTGTGCCAAAACCGACAGATGTGGAAGGAAGGTCTTTAAGCGAAATAGCCGAACTGATGTTTTGTTCACTGAATGAAAGGCAATTTTTTCGCCTCAGATTCTGTTCGTCCATCTAACGTTCACTAAACTTATTCGCTGCCTAATGGAATGTGTAGTAATCCATCCTTCTAACTTACATTGCCTTAAAACATGAAGTCGCCTTTTGAATGGAAGCCGTTAGCCTCGAGCAGAACACTTGGGCTTGAAGAAACAGAAAACAGAATCACTGGACACCAGTTTCTCAAAAACAAAGTAAACTAAGAAAGCATCCATTATCCAATAACGAAATGAAGGCGAGACGGGAAAAAATTATGACAAACCATCATGGACATAACAATGTGATGAGTTACTCATAACCAAAGAGAGAAGAACATAACATAATGAAATGAAATTCCAAAAAGTACCACGTTCGCATTCTGCTACAAATTCCGTAGGACGCTGAGAGAATGAATCCTACATCGGGGAATCAAAGCCTTGCACGAGAGTTCAAAATGATCTTCAACCTCGCCGCCCTTTAGGCTGACGGCTCACATTCTGATAATGCTAGGTTCTTTTACTCTCTAAGTCGGCTCCAACTTATACAAATGCATTCACCATACACAAGTTCTTCATGATCAAAATGCAAACAACACCCTTCATGCCTCATCAAAATCTAAGTCATCGAACATACCATCATATTCATAATCCGGAAAGTTGATCACATGATCTAATAATCCTGAAAGTTGATCACATGATCTAAATCACCAAGAAATCCAAAAGATTCAGAACCCTCACACATAAAATTGCTAATATGAGAAGCAAGCTTTGATATTTCGTCGTCACTCTCATCAAAGCCAATACACTCCCTAGCATCAAAAACCGCAACATCTTTGCAGCCGCTCAGCAATATGACAATACTATTCCGATCAACTTTTGCACCCTTCAAGTTTAGGTAGTTGATATTAGGCACCAACTTGACAATAGCAAATGCCTCGTGTTCTCGGACAAAGGTTTTCGACAAATCTAAACCGCGGAAACTCTTGCAGTGTGTTCTGATCAGTGCAAGTATTTTCTCCAAATTATAGCTAGCACCCAACAACAACATCTCTAAATTTTTCCACTTGCCAATCAGCTGTAGATCGGTCAGTTCGTTAAACAACAAAATTTGGGGTAAACTCAAAGTCACAAGGTTAGGGCACCTGCAAACGATATATATATATATATATATATGTATATGTATCAGGTATGAATACATCAAGAAAGCGCAACATTTACAAGGAAAATTAATAAACACTTGGAATTATAAAAATTGATACGTACACATCCGCAGCAAATTCAAAGGCTTCTACCGTGCAGCATTTAGGTAGCTTGAGCGAAGTAGCAATTCCGCTGCTGCGATTGATCACAAACTTTATAAAAGCAGTGACAGAGAAACGATCCCTATCAATCCGATATTCAGTTGCAAATCTATCCATAAGGTTTTGAAAGTCCGGGCTTTCATCGGCATCGAAAGGCCAAACTTCAACAGGTGCATAGCCAGGAAAAACGACATGTTTCCAGCACGAAGGATTGAGGGTTGCTTTGTGCCATGACTTGCACACAAATGGGACATCCAACAGCAGCGACTCCATTCCAACTTTTTCCAACACATTCACCAAGCAATCGGCGTTTAAGTCCTCCCATCTTCGGTTTCCCTCCATCTGCAACTGCAGCAAAAAATCAATCGCAGAAATAGAATAATTGTTTGTGCTCAAATTTGTCCAAATTCACTTATTTGAATTTAAAGCTAAATTGTGGCTAGCATCAAGTCTTGCTTTGGTGATAAAGGAATTGCCTTTCCCTTTTGGTTGGGCGGTGATGGCATCCTTTTTCCTTTTTCGACTGTGGCTTTGTGCCAAATCCCTTATTTTATCAATTTAATTGCAGCCCTTTCCCATTGCAAGTTGATGTAGAACAAATGGCTGAATGGATCGAGGAGGAGATGGACCGTCGGAAGGCAAAGGGACGCCATCATAAAAGGGGTGTTATTTTCCCATGAAAAGTCTAGAGTCTTTTGGATGTTGAGCTTTATTATATGACAATTATTTTCATTTTAATTTTCCAAGTCTTTTAAGTTTTTCAAAGGGTTGTAAAAGGCTTATTTAAGCCATGGCTTTGTAATCATATGGACATCTTTCAATCAATTAATCAAATTATCCTTTGGGATTTCTATTTGGGATTTCTATCAAACTGGTGGACTCCAGTAACTTTGTTCTACAAGGGATTACGCTGGTAACCCTTTTACTGCTTCGTGCTGCGTCAATTGGTATCAAAGCGGGTTTCTCCCGTCTTGGCATCGTTGATTATCCTATCCTATCTATCCATGGGTGATCGTGAACCTGCCCCTATCACTCGAGCAGACTTGGATGCTCAAGCTGAACAGATTACAAATCTGACTACGCAAATTGGAGAACTTCGTGAGATGTTGATCCAAGCCATCGGTCCAAATAATCATAGAGCTGCTGGAGTCAATAATTTGAGAGTTCATCGGCTCCGTGTTCAAGACAGCGAATCGGAGTCCGAAGAGGAAGATGTGGAACCACACCTGGCTAACAATCCAAATCATCAAAACCGCAATAACTTTGATGACTTTCGGATTAAGGCCGACATTCCAACTTTTGCAGGAAACCTTAAGATCGAAGACTTCCTGGATTGGCTAGTTGAAACAGAAAGATTTTTTGATGTCATGGAGGTTCCCGAGACGAAGATGGTAAAGATGGTTGCCTTCCGTCTCAAAGCAACTGCCGCTGTTTGGTGGGATCAATTACAAAATACCCGGCAGAGGCAAGGAAAGAATCGAATCCGTACTTGGAGAAAAATGAAGCAACTCTTGATGGATCGTTTCTTACCTGCGGATTATGAACAACTTTTGTACCGTATGTACATCAGCTGCGTCCAAGGCAACAGAAACATGACTGATTATACGGATGATTTCATGAGACTTGCGGAGCGAAACAATCTGACGGAAACAGAAAATCAAAGGGTTGCGAGGTTCGTGAATGGATTGAAACCCTCCATTCAAGAAAATATTGGGTTGCAAAATCTGTGGAGTTTACAAGAGGCCATTAACATGGCCTTGAAGGTAGAGATAATAGAGAAAGAAAGGCGACAAACCTCTTTCCGGAGGAACGTGACGGAGCATTTTGAAGACCCTATTGTCTCGTCCACCGACAAAGGGAAATCTGTGCAACAAAGTTCGGGAGGGTTGAAACCTTCAAATTTTCCTTCTCGAGCATCAAATGAAGGAAGTAGCAGAACTTTTAACAAGGGGCAGAATAGAAACCAACCTCCAAAGGAGAATCCGTACACCAAACCTATGGGAGACATTTGTTATCGTTGCAACAAAATTGGGCATCGATCTAACGTTTGTCCCGAACGGAGACAAGCCAACTTGCTGGAGGCTAAAGGGAACCAAGAAGAAGATTATGGGGAAGAAGAAGTTGGTGATGATGACTATGAAGGCGTTGAATTCGCAACTGAAGAAGGAATGGATCGCCTCACTTTGGTATTGCAGCGAGACTGCACCAAAAGAGGAGGGGCAGCGACACTGCATTTTTCGTTCTCTTTGCTCCATCAACAACAAAGTTTGCGAAGTGATAGTAGACAATGGAAGTTGTGAAAATTTTGTGGCCAAAAAAGTGGTGGAGCGTTTACAGCTACCAACGGAGCCTCATGTCACCCCATACTCACTTGGATGGGTGAAGAAAGGACCTTCTGTCCGTGTCGCAGAAACTTGTCGTGTCCCACTTTCCATTGGTAAGCATTACCGTGATGAAGTACTTTGCGATGTTATTGATATGGATGCCTGTCATATACTGTTAGGAAGACCGTGGCAGTTTGATGTGGATTCGACATTGAAAGGTCGAGATAATGTGGTGTTATTTACTTGGAATAATCGGAAGATTGCGATGGCTCCTGTTTCGCCCTCTAAAGTACCAAAAGCAAAGAATACTAGTTTCCTCACTCTAACTAGTGATAAGCAGGAGATTGAGGAGGCCATAAAAGAAGCAGATTCTTTCTTTCCGATCGTGATGAAGGGACTATTAATAGAAAATAAAGAAGAGGAACAAATCCCTTTAGAAGTGCAGCAATTATTGGTGGAATTTCAAGAACTCATTTCTGACGAGTTGCCTACTCCCAAGAGGAACATCCAGCATCAAATTGATTTGGTACCTGGAGCTAGCCTACCAAATCTTCCCCATTATCGAATGAGTCCTGCAGAAAATGAGATTTTGAGGGAGCAAATTGAAGACTTGCTGCGAAAGGGGTTTATCAGAGAAAGTATGAGCCCTTGTGCAGTACCTGCCCTATTGGTTCCAAAGAAAGACAAAGAAAAGAAAAAGGCATGGCGTATGTGTGTAGACAGCCGAGCTATCAACCGAATCACCATCAAATACAAATTTCCAATACCCCGGTTAGATGACATGCTAGATGTGCTTGAAGGTTCGAAATTATTTTCAAAAATGGATCTTCGGAGTGGCTACCATCAAATTCGAATCAGGCCTGGAGATGAGTGGAAAACGACGTTCAAGAGCAAGGATGGATTATTCGAGTGGCTAGTGATGGCATTTGGATTGTCTAATGCGCCGAGTACCTTCATGAGGCTTATGAATCAGGTTCTTCGTCCCTTTATTGGTCTCTTTGTTGTGGTTTACTTTGATGACATCTTAATCTATAGCAAGACCAGAGAAGAACACATGATGCATTTGAGACAAGTTTTGGGTGTTTTGAAAGAAAATAAATTGTATATGAATCTTAAGAAATGTATATTTTGTACAAATAAATTGCTATTTCTAGGATTTGTGGTTGGTGAGAATGGTATTCAGGTGGATGATGAGAAGACCAAGGCCATCCGAGATTGGCCAACTCCGAAGTCTGTCTCTGACGTGAGGAGTTTCCATGGCTTGGCTACTTTTTATCAAAGATTTGTGCGAAATTTCAGTACCATCACCGCACCCATTACAGAATGTTTGAAGAAAGGCAAGTTCCGTTGGGAAGATGAACAAGAACAAAGCTTTGTTTTGATCAAAGAGAAGCTTTGTACAGCTCCGGTGTTAGCTCTTCCAAATTTTGAGAAAGTATTCGAAGTTGAATGTGATGCAAGTGGAGTGGGAGTGGGTGCTGTCCTTTCCCAAGAGAAGAGACCTATAGCTTTTTTCTCTGAAAAGCTAAGTGAAGCCCGTCAGAAATGGAGCACTTATGATCAAGAGTTTTATGCGGTGATTCGAGCTTTAAAACAATGGGAACACTATCTCATTCAGAAAGAATTTGTACTATTCACGGATCATCAAGCCTTGAAGTTTATTAACAATCAGAAGCATGTTAATAAAATGCATATCAGATGGGTAACTTTCTTGCAGAAATTTTCATTTGTTATCAAGCACAAATCTGGAGCTCAAAACCGTGTTGCCGATGCCTTGAGTAGACGAGCATCGTTACTAATCACTCTTTCCCAAGAAGTTGTGGGGTTCGAGTGCTTGAAGGAGTTGTATGCAACCGATGATGATTTTCAGGAAATATGGAGAAAATGCATTAAACATGAGCCTATAGCAGATTACTTTATCAACGAAGGTTTTCTGTTCAAAGGTAACCAGTTATGTGTTCCCATCTCTTCCTTGCGAGAAAAGCTTATTCGAGATTTGCATGGAGGAGGATTAAGCGGTCATCTTGGTCGTGATAAGACTATATCAAGTTTGGAAGAAAGGTACTTTTGGCCACAATTGAAACGGGATGTTGGAGCCATTGTGAGAAAGTGTTACACTTGTCAGGTTTCAAAAGGGCAAGTCCAAAATACGGGCCTTTACATGCCTTTACCCATTCCTAACGATATTTAGGAGGACATTGCTATGGATTTTGTTCTCGGACTACCCCGAACGCAAAGAGGAGTGGATTCAGTTTTTGTGGTGGTTGACAGGTTTTCCAAGATGGCTCATTTCATTGCTTGCAAAAAGACCGCTGATGCATCAAACATAGCCAAACTGTTTTTCAAGGAGGTTGTTTGATTGCATGGAGTACCTAAGTCTATGACTTCCGATCGAGACACCAAGTTCTTGAGTCATTTCTGGATTACATTATGAAGGATGTTTGGGACTACTTTGAATCGAAGTACTACTGCCCATCCCCAAACTGATGGACAAACGGAGGTCACAAATAGGACTCTTGGTAACATGGTTCGAAGCATTTGCGGAGAAAAGCCAAAACAATGGGACTATGCCCTGCCTCAGATAGAGTTTGCTTATAATAGTGCCATGCATCGTGCTACGGGTAAGTCACCATTTTCCATTGTTTACACTGCCACTCCTCATCATGTGGTGGATTTGGTGAAACTACCTAGGGGACATGGACTTAGCATTGCTGCAGAAAATATGGCTGAAGATATGGTGGCAATTCGTGATGAGGTCAAGCAACAGCTTGAACAAACCAATGTTAAGTATAAGGAAACAGCGGATAAACATCGGCGGGTTAAAGTGTTTGAGGAAGGAGATTCTGTCATGGTGTTCTTGAGAAGAGAACGCTTCCCTATTGGAACTTACAGCAAGTTAAAGCCACGAAAGTATGGTCCATTCAAAGTTATCAAGCGAATTAATGACAATGCCTATGTTATTGATTTGCCGGAGTCAATGGGAATTTCCAATACTTTCAATGTTGCTGATTTGTATGCCTTCAATGAGGATGAAGTTCTTTATCCTGATCATAGCTCGGGGTCGAGTTCTTCTGAAGTGGAGGGGATTGATGTAGAACAAATGGCTGAATGGATCGAGGAGGAGATGGACCGTCGGAAGGCAAAGGGACGCCATCATAAAAGGGGTGTTATTTTCCCATGAAAAGTCTAGAGTCTTTTGGATGTTGAGCTTTATTATATGACAATTATTTTCATTTTAATTTTCCAAGTCTTTTGAGTTTTTCAAAGGGTTGTAAAAGGCTTATTTAAGCCATGGCTTTGTAATCATATGGACATCTTTCAATCAATTAATCAAATTATCCTTTGGGATTTCTATCAAACTGGTGGACTCCAGTAACTTTGTTCTACAAGGGATTACACTGGTAACCCTTTTACTGCTTCGTGTTGTGTCACAAGTGGATTTGGGGCGGTGGGTGGATTATTCAGCAAGGGGGCAAATTTCCACAGTGCATATATATATATATATATATATATATATATGTCATATATTCACCATTTAAGGTGAAGAAAAAATTATATCTGATCGTTAAATAGTGAATATATAACATACATGTACATTCTGAAGCAAATCCCCAGTAAGTGACTTTGTTTTCACACTAACATTGTGTTTGGATGAGGAAATTTAAGATTACTAAGAAATTTCAAAATGATGGAAATTGAAATGACGAAATTTTATTTTTTAGAATTTGTGAATTTTCTTATTTGGCTAACCTAAAAAGCAATGGAATTTAAATACGAAATTTAATGTGTATAGTCATTAATATATAAATGAGATCGTAGTTAGGAAATGTGCTAGTAGTAGTGGCGACGGCGGTGATGGTGGTGGGTGGTGGAGACGGTGATGATGATAGGGGGTGGTGCCGACGGCAGTGATAATGGTGAGTGGTGGTGGCGGCAGTGATAATGGTGAGTGGTGGTGGCGGCAGTGATGACGATGAGTAGTGGTGACGGTGGCAGCGGCAACGATAGTGTGGCGGTAGTAGTGGTGGTGATGATGTTATGTGGTGGCGGCAACATCTGTGATGGTGATGATGATGGTGGGTGGTGGTGGTGGTAGGTGGTGGTAGATGGTGGTGGTGGTGTTGGCAGCGGTGAAAAGGTATGTGGTGGTGATGGTGGCCAGTGGCCACTCCTGGTTGAGTTTTTTTGTATTTTTGTTTTTATCTCTAACTCATGGAAATTTGAAAATGACAACTATTTACATGAAATTTAAACTTGGGAATTGGAGGTCTCAAATTCCAAGTTTTTTTTTTCTACACAAAAATTCTAAAATTCTATGTTTATGAATCCAAACAAAGAAATTGGTGCATGTCAATTTATAAATTATGACTTTTGTCCAAATTCCAAGTTTATTTTCCTCATCCAAACATAGGGGTGCAACTTGGGTTGGGTTAACCCGAATCTGCCCTTGCCCAACCTGATTTCAAACCCAATCGAGCGGGTTATAATGAAGAAAAAACCCGCCCAAACCCAACCTGACCTCAACCCGGTCATTTATTGGGTTGGGTTGGGTTGACACCTTGCCCACCCATGTCAACCCAAACCCAACCCTATTTTGAGCCCAAGTTCGCCTATGCATATATTACCCATCTCACTTCATATTATATAAGTTATATTTAAGTTTTGGAATGACTATACTTGAAGTTTATTGTCCGCTTTCATATTGATAATGATGATAGTGTTACTTTTACATTTCTTTTTGTTGAAGCTTTGGTATACGTCTTGTAATTTAATTCTAACTTTGCATGGTTGAAACATTAGAAATAGTCTTCAAGTTGTTTGCTTTAACTTGTGTGTGTTGATAGGAGCACTTTGTGCTACGATTTTAATATGTTTATACTTCATTCTAAGCATTGTTTAGCCCTTATCCTTACTTTTCTGAGTCATTTAGTCGATTTAAGAGTGTTGGGAAGTTTTGGCTCGAAATTAGGTTATGACAAGCTCATATTTATGTATATTTTACATCAAATTTACTTGTCTTTTCTTAGTTAGTTCCTTATATTTTTGAGCTATTTACTTTGTTTTTGTGTTTTGTAGGATCTGTCAAGCAAAGAAAAGAAAAATAGCACAAAGTGGATTTTAAGTAACAGATTCGTCAAAACTGCCTGTGCAGATCAGCTGACTTTGGAAGCAAGTTGTGAACAGCTCAGAATGAATTAAAAAACGTGCCTTATATGCTTGGAAAGCTACAGATGTCTATTGTTTGGAGCATTTCACGGATTGTCCATATCAATTTTCTAGAAGAAGTTATGGCCGTTTTAACACTGAAAGGTTCAGAAGATGCTGAGCAGTTTATAACTGCAACGAAAGCAATAAATCCAATAAATCTGACAGCCAAAACAGATGCAGCCAAGAACAAGCCAGCAAACACCTATTCAAATATCTGAAGAAATGGAATTAAAGATGAGGAGTAAGTGGGAGTAATTGGCATAAAGGCCACCCAAAAGAGTTACACTTGTGTAACCATTTTTCTTTCACTTAATGTCATCAATAAAATAGCTATTAGGGGGGTGATTCAAGGTTAGAAAAAGAATTCAGAGACCATTCTATACAGACACACAGATTTCTAAGAAAAAAATATTCTCTCTCCCTCTATCCATCCTCTAGGACAATTCCACATATTTCAAGCAAGGAAGAAGAAGAGAAGAAGGAGCCGTGAGCAATTCATCCATCATCCACCATTGAAGACTTGCTTTCAAGCTTCAAGAATCCAACCGTCAAGCCTCCATCTCCATCTTCCATCCACGGTGTAATTCATTCTATTTCTTTGTAACCTTGTTTGATTTATGTTGGAATTGTTTCTAGTTGACATTGATGTTAGAACAAAGTTTAAATTCGAATTCTTATGATTGATTAAAGTTTGATTCTTATAATTGTGATTCTTAGTTGCTTTTGTGAGTTTGTTCAACTGAATTTGCTTTACAGAAAACTTTTATTTGTTTATGTTCTTTGGTGGCCAACTTAGGATATATGCATGTAATTGGTGCTAGATTTAGGTAAACGATTCACCTAATAGTTTTGTGAACCTAAATCACAAGTAGTAAAGGCTTTGGACAAAGGTCAAATTCAATTGAAAAGGATTGCAAATAGATGAACTTATTCATACTAGGTTGTGCACTTAAGTTGATAGCCTTTCTCTATGTGTATTGCGTTAAACATGTTTTGATTAGCTAGCTTTCTAGACTTTGATTGCATGTTTAATAGAATTAATCTAGGTGCTTTCATTTAGATTAATTAATTAAGGAAAGTAAAATATGGGAAATCATTTGCTATGAATGCTTCACATGATCAACTTCTTTCTCATGACTTAGATGAACAATTGTAGGGTTGAATCGAATTTGATCATGGAATTGGTTTTGATCTTTGTTTCTTTCATTTCATTCTTGTACTTGTGTTTATATATTTTATTTTCTTTGTTTCTTTTAATTTTTGAAAATCTAAAACAGAAAACCCCCCTTTATTTTGTAAAATATGTTTATACTTAATTTTATTTTTGTAAGTAATATACTTTGTATTTTTATTGACAGGTGTACCCTCAATCCCCGGATTAGAACGATCCCTATTTACCATATACTAACGATGACATTTTCAGGTTTAAATTATGCGCTTACTAAGAGCGTATCATGTGTAAATGGAACTTTAACTAATATTTCACGTTGTTTGGTTTAAAATTTGAAAAATCATTGCAAAATAAGGTGTTATAAGATTGAACTCGATAAAGTTAGGCGAACCCGAACCCAACCCGAATAAGTCAGAACCCAATTAAAACTTGAACCCGACTAAACCCATATGAACCCGAACCCAACCCAAACCCGAATTGTGAAGATTGAGTTAGGGTTGGGTTGACTATCCAACCCACCCAAGTTGCACCCTTATCCAAACATAGTGTTTTGTTCTTTTTTTTTTTTTGTGGTCTAATAAGGTCTTGTTCTCTATATAAAGGAAGCCAAGGCATGAAGATGAAGACACTCAATCTCTTAACCAATCAGAACACAAGTTCAAAGAAAAGCCTTCTTACTTTTAATTCATTAACCCTATTCTCTGTCCAAGGATTTTCCAACCCTTAGACCATAAACCTTTTGATCTCATATTAATTTCTGTTGAGAAGTCAACGACCTTTCCACGATACTTGCCTTCATTAGCAATCAATTGACGTTAATTAGGGCAAGTATATTGGATTGATTACATTCCTACTTTGTATCAATTAGATAGCTAGTTTCTAGGGATCCATTGTAGAATGTGATTATATATACTTGTACATTGTATTCAACATATTTTGTTGGAATTGGAAAGAATCGAAAATTTACCAAGTCTAAATTTAAGATGGTATCATAGCCCCTCCTGGGCTCTTGATTTTTTTCCCGTTCTTTCTCCTCCTTTTTCCCCCAGAAGTTGGTCGTTTTCTTTCACCATGGGAGACGTAAAACCAGAGACAAAGAGTGATTCAATCGATCCCTCCAATCCATTCTACATTCACCATTCGGATGATACCGGAATGACTCTTGTTTCCAAGCCCCTCACGGGTGATAACTATGGCACTTGATGCCACTCCATGTCTATTGCGCTTAGTACAAAGAATAAGTTGGGATTTGTTGATGGCAGCGTTAAGAAACCATCTGCAACAAAAACCACAGAACTTGCTCTTTGGCAGAGATGCAACGATGTGGTTCTTTTGTGGATTATCAACGTCCTTGCATCGGACCTTGCATCTAGCGTTGTTTATTTGAAGTCCGCTAAAGAAGTTTGGGATGATCTAAAAGAGTGTATTTCCCAACAAAATATCTCTCGGCTATTTGAGATTCATCGTGACCTCGCGCGTATTACACAAAGCCAATAGCCTATCAACGTATACTTTACCAAATTGAGGAGTTTGTGGGATGAGATGGATGCCTGCAAAACAGTGGAACCTTGTACTTGTGGTGCTGCCAACTCACACAGGGAGCAGGAGGAAATCACCAAGGTATTGCAGATTCTTATTGGCCTAGATGATTCCTATACCGCTGTTCATGGCTAGATCCTTTTGATGCAACAACTTCCTTCCGTCCGCAAAATATATTTGATACTTTGCCAAGAAGAGAAGCAGCGAGGACTTGCCGCAGGACAAGCAATGATTGAACCCACTGCCATGTCGGTTCAGTCATCTCGTGAAGGAAGTAATGGTCGCTCCTCTGATCGCAAACCACTCCACTGCTCACATTGTGATCAGGATTATCACACTTCAGACACTTGTTGGAAACTCCACGGCTACCCACCAGGTTGACTTCATGGAAAAATAGAAGGAGCCATTGGAGATCGCAAGAAAAAAGGTGGGTAGCAGCAACACCTCGTCTACGAACAGTGTTCAAGCCATAGGAACTGCAGTCACTGCACCCAATCTCTCCAACGAGCAATTTCAGCAACTGTTGGCGATGATAAGTCAGAAAATGGGACTTGATAGCAAGGTTAATGCTATCAATGTCGCAGGTGGGCTTCCTGGTTTGTCACCAAAGTTTTCTAATCAATGGGTGACCGATAGTGGGGCCACAGATCATGTTTCTGGTCTTCCACTGGCCCAAGCAACTATCAATCCGCCATTGGGCTTGCCAAGTGGCACTAGCGTTTCCGTTAACTCTATTGGGAATTTTCACTTCAGTTCAAAATTTTCGTTACATAATGTTCTTCGAATTGCTTCGTTCTTGATTAACTTGATTTCAGTGAGCCGTCTCACTCAATCACTACGATGCTCAATAACCTTTTACCCTGATTTTTGTATTTTACAGGAGACAAGAACGATGATTGGTTGGGGGCAAGAACGTAATGGGCTTCAATTCAATAAGTGTTCATCTCCACCATTTTCCCAGTGTCCAAAGGCGTTTTCAGTTACTTGGCATCGTCATTTGGGTCATCCATCTCCATTGAGGCTTCAATTATTAGCTAAGAATTTACCAAAAATTTCCCTTTCCTCTAATAAACCTTGTGAAGTTTGCCCTTTGACAAAACAAACTCTGAATGTCTTTTGGATTAAGTCATATTACACCTTCATCACCTTCCCGAACCACACCATCCAACCAAATAGCCGCACCTTCCCAGACCACACCATCAGACCTCCCAGCAGCTCTCATGGACACACCCATTCCCACTATGTTTTCTCAAATGTTACGCTGCCCCCCCCACGGGGGGGGGGGGGGGGGGGGGGGGCGGGGGCGGGGGGGGGGGGGCGGTTTATCTTATCATTGTTGAAAATGGTACCAGGCATATATTGTTTGGTTGATAAAGCTTTAAGCTTTCAAATGTATTTTTCAGAGGATGAAATTGTATTTTAGAGAGAGTGGGAGAGGAGCAAGAGTCTGTATATTTCTTTTATTGATTGAGAACAATGAGACATACAATACATATATCCTATTACATCTGCTAGCATTGGTGGTTCTGCACAAGGACACAGACACAGTTCTGTCCATGAAAGTGACAGGACACACTGACGGCATCTTCACCAAGTGATTTCAAGTTCTTTATAATTCCAAAAAATCTAGCCAAATAATCATCTAGACTTTCACCATCTATCATTCTCATATATTCAAAATCTGCTCTTACTGCTTGAAGTTTAACAGCTCTTACCTTTTTGTCTCCTCTGAACTCTCTTCTCAAAATGTCCCAAGCTCCTTTTGCAGTCTTCTCGTTTCTGATGCGAGGAAAGAGCTCATCAGTTAATGCTCCTTGTATGAGACTCAACGCCTTGGCGTTTTTGATTCTGTCTTCTCTGGAAATGATGGGTGCTTCCCCTGGAATTTGCTCAGCCATGCTTTCTTCATCTCCGGATCCTTCTTCCTCCTGGAGTACCAGCTGTGATGGTTGTGGTTGTGGCTCTATCTCTACCACATCCCATAGATCGTAAGCTATGAGGATGGTTTCCATTTTCACAGCCCAAAAATCGTAGTTTGAGCCATTAAACTGCGGCGTTCGTAAATCACCACCGGATGAACTTGAACCAGCCATCGTCTCAGGTAACACAGCAACAAAATAGTTTTAAAGATATCACCTTTGAGGTTTCTCTGGATTTTCTTCAGAGATGTATCTCTCTCTCTTTCTCACAGTATTACGCCCCTTTGGAATCAAACCAAGAGCTCTGATACCATGTTGAAAATGGTACCAGGCATATATTGTTTGGTTGATAAAGCTTTAAGCTTTCAAATGTATTTTTCAGAGGATGAAATTGTATTTCAGAGAAAGTGGGAGAGGAGCAAGAGTCTGTATATTTCTTTTATTGATTGAGAACAATGAGACATACAATACATATATCCTATTACATCTGCTAGCATTGGTGGTTCTGCACAAGGACACAGACACAGTTCTGTCCATGAAAGTGACAGGGCACACTAACAGCTGTGTACAGGACAAAACTAACAGCTGTAGTTGTTTAAAGAAGAAAAGAAACAAACGACTAAACAAACTAGCCGTTGCACGCTATACTAAAAACTAGCAAACGTCAAATCTTAACTTCTTGCTTCATTTGTAAAGTATCGGGATGCTCTGACTCCATCGGATTGCTTACTGGATTCCATCGGGTTGCTCCCTGGCTTCCATCGGGTTGCTCCCTGACTTTCCTCGGGTTGCTTTCTTCAACTCCATCTGCAGGATTATCATCTGCAGGTTTGGAACTAAGCTAGTAGGCAGCTTAATTCTCAACAATCATGGGTTATCTTCATCTTATATGGCATTCCTTGCCAATATCTCATATATTAAGGAGCCTACTAGTTATGCAGAAGCCAGTCAGATTCCTCAATGGCGTCAGGCCATGGATGACGAGCTTCAGGCTTTAGAGGCTAATCACACTTGGAGCTTCACTCCTTTGCCGCATGGTTAAAAGCTCATAGGTTGCAAATGGGTATATAAGGTGAAATACAAATCTGGTGGCAATATAGAGCGCTACAAAGCTCGTTTGGTTGCTAAGGGCTATACTCAGCTCAAAGGTATTGATTACCATGACACATTTTCGCCCACTGCCAAATTAGTCACTTTCTACTGCATTCTTGCTCTTGATGCTGCCATTCTTGGTCTCTTCATTAACTCGATGTTCATAATGCTTTTGTCCATGGTGATCTCATGGAGAAGATTTATATATCTCCACCTTTTGGACTTTGGCAACAGGGGGAGAATTTGGTATGTCGCTTAACAAGTTGCTCTATTGATTGAAACAAGCCTCGTGTCAATGGTTCTTAAAATTTTCCCAAGCCCTCCAATCAGCTGGTTATGTTCAATCTAAAGCTGATTGTTCACTTTTTACTAAGCGAGAAGGAAAGTCATTCACAGTCCTACTCATTTATGTCGACGATATTCTAATTACAGGAAATGATTTGAATGCCATCTGTAACCTGAAACAGTTTTTAAATACCAAGTTTCGTATCAAAGACCTTGGTAATTTAAAATACTTTTTAGGCATAGAGGTGGCGCACTCCAAGCAAGGTATTTTTATTTTGCAAAGGAAATATTTATTGGATATTCTTAATGATGTGGGATTTTTAGGATCTCGGCCTGCTAAATTTTCTAAGGAGCAACATCTTAAATTACTTCCTGGTGAAGGTGAAATTCTTCATAATCCAGCCAAGTATAGGAGATTGATTGGTCGTCTTATTTGTCTCACTATTACCCGTCCGAATATTACATATTTAGTTCATCTTTTGAGTAGAATCATGCAAGCTCCTCGAAAGCCACATTACGAAACTGCCTTGCGTATTCTAAAGTACTTAATGGGTACACCTGAACAAGAGATAATGTTTTCTTCTCAAAATGATTTAAAGTTGAAGGCATATTGTGATTCAGATTGGGAGAGGTGTCCCACTACTCGGCGATCCACAACCAGTTATTGTGTTTTCCTTAGAAACAGTCTAATTTCATGGAAAAGCAAGCGACAGAAGACAGTTTCTTTATCTTCTGCCAAAGCGGAGTATTGGTCCATAACAGCAACATGTTGTGAATTGGCTTGGTTGCAAAATTTGTTTCGAGACTTATAAATCCATAACAAAGGGCTGACTACTCTATTCTGTGACAATCAAGCTGCTCTTCATATTGCAGCAAATCCAATGTTTCATGAACGTACAAGACATATTGAGATTGATTGCCATTTTATTTGAGATAAAATTATAGCAGGAAAAATCATCACAGGATTTGTTCCATCCATACCATAGCCTGCCGACATCTTCACCAAGGCTCTAGGCAAAGAGCTTTTTTGTTCCTTGTTGGGCGTTCATGATATTCACTCTCCAACTTGAGGAGGAGTGTTAAGAAGTCAATGATCTTTCCATGATCTTTCCATGTACTTTCCTTCATTAGCAATCAATTGACGTTAATTAGGTCAAGTATATTGGATTGATTACATTCCTACTTTGTATCAATTAGATAGCTAATTTGTAGGGATCCATTGTAGAATGTGATTATATATACTTGTACATTGTATTCAAAATATTTTATTCGAATTGGAAAGAATCAGAAATTTACCAAGTCTAAATTTAAGAATTTCAACCTCAATCTTAGGGCAATCCATTCAGGTCAATCCGATGGCCTTGTTTACAACCTGATCACACTTTGATCAATATAGTTTTATTTGCTTATGTATTTACTTATTTGTAAGTTTCCAATTCAGTTTATACATATTTCCCCATTTATATTCTATCCATATTCCAACTATCTTGTCATTGTTATATATCTACATAAGAAAAGTCCTTAATAAGCAAAGCAAAGAAACAATCTAAGTTGAGTCTCTCCCACTCAATGGCACAATCTTTTGGTTAGAAGTTAATAACGTAATTTCCATCATACAGACACCATCTACTTAGCAGGAACTAGTAGTGGCACGCTCGCAATCTCCAAATTCATATTCATATAAACTCTTGACCTACACGCAAGGCCCATGTAAAATTTATTTGTCGAACAATAATAATAACACAGAAACTTGGGAAAACAATTAATCACCTTAGTATATAAAGTTGAAGATCAGAGAAGAGAATGGTAATGCTAGTTTGATTAATGATACTCTTTTATCATAAACTCGAATCAATCAACACCAAGATAATTAATTCTAGCATGTTTTAAGTTGGTCAAGATAATTAATTCTAGCATGTTTTAAGTTGGTTGGGAGGTGCTTTGGAAGTTTGGAGATTAGAAAAGCTTTTCACATTCCAATGCAATGCATGATACATATGAAGAATTTTGAACATTACCCTTTTTAGGAGACCTAAAAAGACTTGCCCTTGTTTTCATGCTTTTTAGATTTTTGCCCTTTTTACATATAAAAAGACTAAATGACCCTGTTGTATTAATTGTCTCTCTTTTCCTTTGAAACCAAACGTGGAGAATAACCACGTTCCTCCTCCCTGTCAAACTACCAATGCTGCATTAAGCTTCCGAGAATTTCACCGCAGCCATCTCTCTCTCTCTCTCTCGTCGTGAAATGCACGAGAAGACTCGAGTAAGTGTAGAGAAATGCTCGATAAGGCTCAAGTAGGTGTTGAAAAAAGCTTGAGGAGTTCTCAAATGGATGTCGTTGTCGAGGAAAGCTCCATGCGATGAGGAGAAAAAATACATAGCCTTAAAGGCGTTGTCTTGTTAGCAGCGACGACGCTGTCAGCCTCGTCCAAGTTACATATCACTTCAAAGAAGAAACTTTCTAGGTTTCTACCTTCCGCCATGGGAACTCTCTCTGAGCTCCACCATGTCAATTTAAGGAACAATAAGTTGTACAAAAGCTTGCCCCTTGAGCTTTTCCAAGCTCTTGGGCTCCAAAGTTTGGTGCTTTATGGAAATTCCTGTTGGAATTGACCTAAAATCAAAGGTGTCTAGATAAAAGAATCTTGGAGTGGTTAGGATTGTTTGGTTAGATTGGACACGAGTTAACAGTTGTTTCCTATCCTTTTTTGGTTTGGATTATGTTTTAGCTTAGGATTTGGTTTTCCTATATATATAGGATTGTGTTTCCTATTAGGATGTGGATGTAACCCTAGTAGTTTAAATACTAGACTTAGATCGGCATATAAGAGAGTGTGTGCATCAAGAAGTATAATTGTGATGTGCAAAACTGAAACAGAGAGAGAGAGAGAGAAGCATTAGTTTGTACTTGAGAGCTAATTATGTTTGTGAGTTCTCTTATGATTTGTTCATTGAGTAATAAAGCTTCCGATGTTAGAGAGGTACTCCTATATTGGAGGAACTCTGAAATCTTTGTGTTCTTTGTTTGTTTATCGTTCAGTTTGATATTTGGTTCTTGGGCACTACAAGTGGTACCAGAGCTTAGGCTTTTGATCAAATCAAGCGATGGCAAACACGGATGAGTTCACTAGTGGCGGAGATGATGAAGGGTATTCGGGTACTGAGGTAACCAAGCCAACAGTTCAAAGTGCCAGATTTGAGATTAAAAAATTTGATGGAACGAACAGCTTTGCGATGTGGCAATGTGAAGTTTGTGACGTTCTAATACAACAAGGATTTCATGTTGTGTTAGATGATATGCCATTTTCAATGAAAAAGGAAGAGTGGGATAGATTGAACGCTCATGGATGTTCTACAATTCGGTTGTGCTTAGGGAAATAGCAAAAGTATGGCATGATGCATATAACATCTGCGAAGGAATTGTGGACTACGTTAGAGACAAAGTATTTAAAGAAGAGCACTGAGAATCGTCTCCATCTCAAGAGCAAGTTGTACCAATTCCAATACAAGAAAGGAACTAAGATGATCAAACATCTTGAAGACTTCAATAAGCTTATTGCCAAATTGGTGAACCTGGAAGAAACTATCAAGGATGAGGACAAAGCATTGATATTGATGAATTCGTTGCCTGAGTCCTATGAGCCGGTTGTCACAACATGGATTTATGGGAGAGAGACAATTAAATATGACGATATTTCGAGTGCTCTCATAAATCATGAAGTGAGACATCTTGATAAACATGAGCGTAACAACTCTAAAGCGTTGATGGTGAGAGGGAGATCGAAAGAGAGGAAGAATTCAAATCGAAAAGGCAGCAGATCTTGTACTAGAGGAGCCTTGAGTAGCCGAAAGTTTTTGGACAAAGATGGGTGTGCCTTTTGTCATGAGAAAGGACACTGGAACAAAGATTGTTCAAAGATAAAAGCGAAAATTATGGGCAAGAAGGTTAATGACTCGGAGGCTAATATGGTGGAGGCAGATGATGAAGAGTTTGTTTGTGCCCTTACGGCATCAAGTACCGTGATAAATCGATTACCATCAACTGCATTAGAAAGGAAAACTCCAATGGAATTGTGGTCTAGAGAACCCGCACAAGATTATGATAACCTACGCATCTTTGGGTGTAATGCCTATTTTCATGTGAAGGAGAACAAATTGAATCCGCGAGCAAAGAAAACTATGTTTATGGGATTCAACAATGGTGTGAAAGGTTTTAGACTATAGTGTCTGGAACTCAATAAAGTTGTGGTTAGTAGGGATGTGATGTTTGACAAAAGCCACATGAAGTTGAGGAAAAACACAACAACAATACAAAAGGTGGAGCTTGAGGAACAAGTAACCGAAAACTCAAGCCCTATTGGCTGAGAAGATGATTGTGAGGAAGAGCATGTACAAGATGATGATCGTGAGAGTGATCAAGACGAAGAGGTTATTGAAGAAGAGCTCAGTGATCAAGATGATTGCATAGCTAAGAGAAAGGAAAAACGAGAGATCTCGTTGCTGGCTAGGTATCTAGATTGTGTAGCTTGTATGCCTTACGCGTTGCCAGTTATTGAAGTTGAAAAAAGCCGTGAGTAGTAAAGAAGGAAAGCATTGGCGTGAATCAATGGATGATAAGATGATTTCTCTTGAGAAGAACAAAACTTGGGAATTGGTAGAGTTGCCTAGAGGAAGAAAAACTATAGGAAGTAAATGGGTATATGCAAAGAAGAAGGGTGTTGATGAGAAGAGCTTGGTGAGATTTAAAGCCAAGCTAGTGGCCAATGGATATGCTCAGAAAGAAGGAATTGATTACAATTAAATATTTTCCCCCGTGGTAAAACATTCCTCCATTCGGATTTTGTTAGCCATAGTTGCACAATTCAATCTTGAGTTGGTTCAACTAGATGTGAAGACAGCTTTTCTCCATGGAAGTTTAGTTGAAGAAATCTATATGAGACAACCTGAAGGCAATCAAGAAAGAGGAAGAGAGAATATGGTTTGTAAGCTCAATAGATTGAAGCAGTCACCAAGACAATGGTACTTGAGATTTAATAAGTTCATGAAGGATCAAGGCTATACAAGGAGCCACTTTGATCATTGTGTGTATCACAAGAAGCTGAAAGGTGGATCATTCATTTACTTATTAATCTAAGTGGATGGCAAGCTTATAGCTTCAAGCAACATCACTGAGATCAATAAGTTGAAAGCACAAATGCAAAAAGAGTTTGAAATGAAGGATCTCGGTGAGGCAAGGAAGATTTTGGGGATGAAAATTACAAGGAATAGAGAGAAAGGTATGGTGTGCCTGTCGCAAAAGCAATACCTTGAAAAGTTGCTACATAAGTTTGGAGTAACCGACAACACTAAGCCTATGAGTACCCCATTGGCTCAACATTTTAAATTAAGTGATGAATTATGTCCGAAGACGGATGAAGAGAGAGCCAAGATGAAAGATGTCTCTTATTTCAGTTTGGTGGGCGATTTGATGTATGCTATGGTTTTCTCTCAGCCTAATATAGCTCACGCAATTAGCATTGTTAGTAGGTTCATGGACAATCCTGGAAAAGAGCATTGAAATGCAACTAAGTGGATACTAAGGTATCCATATGAAACAAGAGAAAGGGATCTGTTTTGAGAACATTAATGAGGGAATTGACAAGTTCTCAGTTGGTTATGTGGATTCAAATTTTGCCAGAGATTTAGATAAAAGAAGATCAACGACATGTTATGTGTTTACTATGGCAAATGGTCTTATATGGTGGAGACCAATACTATAACCAACAGTTGCGCTATCAACCATAGAAGCAGAATATATGGCAATCGCTAAAGCTATTAAAGAAGCTATTTGGACGTTGGGATTGTTGATAGATTTGAGTGTGAAACAACACAAGTTGGAAGTGTATTGTGACAGTCAAAGTGCTATTTATTTGGCAAAGTATCAAGTGCATCATGCAAGGATCAAACACATAGGTGTACGATATCATTTTGTACGAGAGGTAGTAACTAAAGGTGAGATTCGTCTCAAGAAGATTGCTACTAAGTAGAATCCGGCAGATATGTTAACAAAGGTAGCTTATGCATCCAAGTTCAATCATTGTTTGGATTTGGTGGATGTGGTGGTAGTTTGATTGTGCAATATGGTGGAGCAACGAATGCTGATGTGTTGAATGCTTCTATATGGATTTTATGTCAAGGTGGAGATTGTTGGAATTGACCTAAAATCAAAGGTGCCGAGATAAAACATGAATCTTGGAGTGGTTAGGATTGTTTGGTTAGCTTGGACACGATTTAATAGTTGTTTCCTATCCTTTTTTTTGTTTGGATTCTGTTTTAGCTTAAGATTTGGTTTTCCCATATATGTATAGGATTGTGTTTCCTATTAGGATGTGGATGTAACCCTAGTAGTATAAATACTAGACTTAGATCGGCATATAAGAGTGTGTGCATGTGCAGCAAGAAGTATATGTGTGCTATGCAAAACTGAAATAGAGAGAGAAGCATTAGTTTGTACTTGAGAGCTAATTTTGTTTGTATGTTCTCTTGTGATTTGTTCATTGAGTAATAAAGCTTCCGTTGTTAGAGAGGTACTCCTATATTGGAGGAACTCTGAAATCTTTGTGTTCTTTGTTTGTTTATCGTTCGGTTTGATATTTGGTTCTTGGGCACTACAATTCCTTATATGGGTCTGTTCCAAATGTGATTGGTAAGCTTAAACACCTTCAATCCCTAGATTTATCAGAAATTTTGTTCAATGGGTCGTTGCCCTCGTTGATTATGCAATGCAAGAGACTCAGAACCATTGATCTTAGTCGGAATAATTTCACTAGCTTTTTACCATAAGGGTTTGGATTGGAACTGGTTTTGTTTCTCTGGAAAAACTCGATCTTAGTCAGAACAATATAAGGAGTGTTCTTGTGATCCCCACATCATGGCATACCAAACTAACAGAAAATTAAACAAATTTAAACGGCAGGGACTAAATTGATGTGTTACATCAATTTCAGGGACGAAATTGATCAATTTTCAAATTGACAAACAAAATGATGAGTTATGTCAATTCCAAAGACCATTTGTAATAAAAACCCTAAAATAACAGATTTTGGCCTAAACTGACAGATGTACGGTGGGGCTTTAAGCAAAATAACATATTTTAATCGTCCTTTTTAATGTTCATTGAACTTATTTACTTGCTAATGGAAGGTACTTAGTTGTAATCCATCCTAGTCAAAACACGAAAAAAGTCTCAACCAGAGGACTTCAGCTTCAAGAAATAGAAAGAAAAAAAGGTAGCAGCAACACTAGAACAGGTAACAGCAACAACAAGAAGTATCACGGAAACCATAACACTGCCTAGCATCCAAAACCATGTTACCGAAAGAAAAACGGTAACAGCAACAAGAAGGAACCTAAATCTCGCGTTTAAAGCAGAAACCATTCCCGAATAAGTGAGGTTCAACAACAACGAGGCCGGGATTTGAATCGAGAAAATCTATGTCAGACGCAAGGAGTATTTCTAATACAATGGCCACAAACTCTGGCGAATAGCTATTCCTCCTCTAAGAAAAGATTGGCTTCGCTAAAATAATCTCATGATTCAATCAATCACTTAAAACCAGATAAAACTAGACATGGCAAACAAGTAAGTTGGCTCATCATAAACAACTCTAAATTAAATCATGATGCGCTAGAAACTTAAACTTTAGTCTACATATATAGAGTCATTAAGCTATTACTTAGTAGCCAGTCACATATTTGTAGCATACAGTTTTCCATACTTAAACCACGACACTCCTTCCTACAAAAGTAGACTCGACTTTTAACTTTCCAGCATCGCTACTGCACCTCCGTTGCTGGGCAACATGACATCGATCTCATCGTCATCTTCGATTCCATGCTGCACAAATTAAGTCAAGCAACGACTAAGAACGGAGACATGCGTTCAAGTCATGTATATAGTAATTAATAGACTTTAAATTTTGGAGAAAGCTTGATCTAAAGATATTCTTGCTTACTAACACCTTTTTCATCTTCACATCGCTAATAAAGTAATGATCATTTTTCAAAAATTAAAATTGCTTAATGATGTTGGCGGTTGATCTTTGGATGTAACACTAACACTAAACCAACAACCTACAAAGGGACTCGCAAAAATGAGATTGTTTTCACCCAACTATGGGTAACTTTTTATTAACTTTTACCTGCTCAAGAGTTTTGTGCTTGTTGACTCTTTGACCATCAAACACAAAATGTACTGCTTTGGGATCAATGGCACGCTTGGTACAAAATGCATCGATGAGTTTTTGGAGCTTCGCATTACGTCGCATCCGAAAGTAAGTTTTTTGACCATCCTACACGTACATCTCATCATATAACAATCAAGGTGAATCCCATCAAATTTCTATCGTATGACATAATAATATTTGGTGCTATATAATTCGTTAAACTCAAAGGGGTAAAGCCCAACATTTATACAATATTATCAGTGGAAAAAAAAACATCAGAAATAAGAAATCAAAGAAATTAACTGCACAAGGGTGATTAACATCTATATCTATATTATTAAGGGAGAAGGCCTTAAATTTAAATTTACAACAAAATGCCAAAAATATCCTTTGTTACAGATTATAAAAAATAAAAATAAATAAAAATAAGGACATAATGGTAAACATATTAAAATGAGCGGGAAAGAGAGGGGAGGAGAGAGAAATAAAAGAACACAAAAATTAAAACAAAAAAAAACACCCATTACAAAATCATTTTTTTAACAAAAAAGAGAGAGATAATTATTCTCTTATTTTGCAAAAAAAAAAAAGATAATTATTGTTACATCCCGTCCCGAAAAATATCATTATTTTAATCCCTGGAAGTGGGAAATGACGAAAATGCCCCTAGTTGACCTTTGGTTCACTTTTGCGTCGTAACTCGTACGACCCTTCCTTTTGTGTTTTCTTGTTGTACTCGTCGTTACAAATGCGTGGACATGAGCGGGACGACATTCGGAGTCCGAATGGAAATTTTACGGATGTTAATCTTTCGACGTTCAGTTAATTGGATTGTGTTTTATTTGGGCCTTGGGCCTTGAACCCAATAACCTTGTAAGCCCAGTCCACTATCTCAGTCTCTACTCTTCTCCCTGACCCTCTCAGTCTGTCCCTCACACTTAATCCCTCACTTTCTGCATAACAAACCTCTCTTTTCTTCACTGAATCCTCCCCCAAGCCAATTCAGTGGCTCTGCCACCATTTTCAGGCAAACATCGACCCTGCAAACCCAAACCCAGTCTCAGACCAGGAACCCAGCAAACCCAACTCGATCTCAGACTTGATTTTTCAGAACTCCGGTGAGACCCCGATTATCCTCGGCGGGTTCCCGACAAATCTGACCTCGATCTTATTTGAAATGACCACCATTCACCCCCCTGAGGTCCCTAGAGTATTAATCAGACCTTGCATGGAGGATTTCACCTCATAATCATCGATCTGGGAATCGGCCATTTTATGGCCGTGACTTTTTCTTCAATTTCCGGCCACTTCCGGCCAGTGATCGGCCTCCAAATTGGTAAAATATCATTCTCCTCACTCCCAGCTTCATTTTGACACTTGAATCGTGGAAAATGGTTGAGATTTGAAGGTTTTAGGACAATTTGTAGGTTTCCGGCCAAAATCCCATATTCCGGCGAAGCTCCAGCAGGCAAACGGCAATTGCAGAGGTCACCGGCGAGCTGACGTCAGCCAACCCGACCCTGACGTCAGCGAACCAGTGATGACGTCATCAACCCGGTCCAAACCCGGTTGGACCGGAATATTCCAAGGTACATTCCGTCCGTTAGTTTTAACGACTTTAACAGAATATTCTAACGCCGTTAGAATATTCCGTTAACTCTAACGGCGCGTGTCACCGGCGACTGGCCGACGCGTGACCACACGTGGTGGACTTCTACCGGCGCGTGAGGGCGCGTGGAACCTCACAGCTGCACGTGGCTACGCGTGAGGCCATTTGGCTGCGCGTGGCAGCGCGTGCGGCAACGCACAGTGGCGGTATTGGGTTTTCCGACCTCGTAACTCCGTTTTCGGGTTTCCGAACACCGTTTTCTTTGTATTTTCGAATACTTTATTAATTGTGGGTATTCTAAAATAGGTTTGGCGACCCGTGGAGTACGAAGAGCGTACTTTTGGACTACTTCGGCATCAGTATATGTGAGTGGGCCCCTTCCTTATTAAACTAAATATTTAATGTGTTTTGGAAATTTATATTAGGCTATGCCCATGCTTTTAAATGATATTTTATCTTATTATGTTAGTGAACTTAGTATTTTTATGCCTATACATTTAAATGTGATTTATACTTATACTCAGTGAACTCGATTTATATTTATATTTGGTGAACCTTGAGTTTTATATTTATATCGTACTTGGTTCACTAGTATATGACTCGGTTTTAGTATTTTAAGTAACTTTGGTATTACTTTGGTATATTCTTGGTATTCCGGATACGGCATCCGTGAACACCTAATTAGAGCCTATTGAAGTTATTTTAGAAAGGAAAGTACCCCACTTTATTTTATTTAGAAACATTCCGTGGTATGTTTTATACACGCTCAACTAGGAATGCTTACACAGTGTCAGTAGTACTGTCCGGGGCCAGGACCAGCTTCACGTGTATGTTCACACGCACCAACACGCTCACTTTGAATCCATCGTAGGTGCCAATCTGTTCTAGGTCGCCTTGGCGACTCGAACTCGTTGTGATGCGCTTAGCGCCAGCTTCACGTGATTGTAGTACATGAGCGTAACATTATTCGTACACCCAGCCTGTTCATGATAGAATATCTCTGTATGAACTTGTGTGTCTGTCATAGCTAGCGAGCGTATCCCCTACTGTTTTATATTGTGATTTTAAGATCGGATTTCATTGATGCCACAGAGATTTCTCTTGGTTTTACGGGTATCCTGTATTATTTATTTATACGGATTTTTGGTAAAGTATTTTATACTTAAGTTGTGGCTTTCTGCCCGTTTTGGAAACCAAGTACATTTCCATACTTACACTGATTTCTACCTACTACTGTAGTATGTTTTCAAAAAGGCTTTTGACTGAACTATTACTTGTTTTGACGGCGAGGGGTTATTATTTTCAGAAAGGAAATGTTTTATTTAAAATAATTACTTATGGCCCACTCACCCTTCTGTTTTGCGCCCCTCCAAGATAAGTGGCTTGGAGCTATCGACGTCGAGATGCGGTGGTATGACAACGTAGAAAATTCCTTTGCATGTGTAATTATCCAGTATTCTATACCTTGTTCAAACAATTATTATTTTATTATTTCATTCCGTCCGCACACTTTCGTGCACTCTGACCCTCATTTAATTCAAGTTGCTTAAATTATTCCTTATTTCTCCAAATGGCTTTCGTCACCCCACGTGGTGTCGGCCATCACACCCGACTTTTGGGTGTCCACCTGTACATCCGGGTCGGGGTGTGTCAATTATCCTCTTAGGCTAAGCAGTTATAAGTTAAACATGTTGAAAAAAAGAGAAAAAAGTGGCGTTCAGATTTGAAACTGCTATTTGCAGTTGCGAATTGGTTTTATTTATTGCCCGCAAAAACTAAATTGTCTTCACTCTCAGTCTCAGGTAGGTTACTTTTTTCTTCTCTTAATTAAGTTAAATCCCTAAGCATATGCGTTGAATTTCTAAATCCCTAAGCTAATAATTCCGTTTGTTTCTGCCCTTAAGTTAATTAATTTGGATTTTTATTTTTATATTTTCTCCATCTCTTTTCCCACTCCTTTGATTGTTTGGCTTTGATGTTGACATAAGCAATTAATATGATATTCTTTTTGTTTTCTATCGTTGTTCAATGCAGATTTTGGTTGAAAAATATAGCAAGTTGGGGCAATCATCGATAGGAAATAAATAGGATTTAATTCTTTACTGATTTTGGTTAATTTTGTGTTTAAGCGATTTGGCTAATTTTCAGGGAGCGTAGTGCCCGTGAATAAAAAAAGGCCTCTCGCTCTCGCGTTAGAGTGTGCAAAGAGGCTAGTCTATATAAAGGGAGAAAACCAATTTGGTAAAACTTTTAAATATTTCAAAAATGTCTTCACTTTTGAGGGAGAAGAATAATGAACAACTACACAAACAAAATAGGAACAAAATGATAATTTTACATGTTTTAAATGAATGTGGGTGATTAATTATTCTTCTTTTGTTTTTTAATATTTTTTATTAAAAAATATGTAATTAGATCTGAAACAGAAATAAAACTTAATTTTTAAATTTTTAAAAAAAAGGCCAATTATAGTAATGATTATGCATGAGTTCCTCAAACCAAAACAATTATGAGAGAGAGTACATACATGGCTCGTTTGAAAATGCTTTAAAAAAAATATTTTTAAGTTCTAAAAGCACTTAAAGTGTTTCATGCAAGAAGCACCAATTATGTGTTTTTTGTAAGAAACACTTCCACTGTTTTTTCAGGTTTCACTTGCATTATTACTAAAGATTTGGTTCAAAAAATATTTTCACCAAAAGCGTTTTCTATCATTTTAAAAAGATTTCCAAACGAGCCCATAATCGTAGGCACACAATAATTTTGAGTTTTTAAGAAATTATCAAAATTTGGCCATCCAACCAAAAGATTTGAAACCAAAAAAGGGCAATTTTGTTTCGGCTTCACAAATAAAATGAAGTTGAAGTAAAAATTGAAACACATTTGCGTCTGTAAACTAGGAATCATACTGCAAATATGATAATACGAAATGATCTACTACTACTACTATCATAATTTGGTATTAGGAAAATTAAAGTTATAAAAGCAAAAAAAATATTGAAATTTTTGAAAAAAAAAAACACTTACCTTGTTATACTGACACTTGATATTGATTCTGTTGTCTAGATCAGAAGCAGCTTCAGCAGACATCTTAATCAAACTGGTTGTTTTTTTTTTTTGAGTTCTTGCTCTGGCGTTTCTCTGTGTTTTTGTTCTTTGAGAGCTCTCTGTGGTTTTGATCGATCACGCGCAAACTGAAACAAGTACTAGTAATAGTTACTGGAGTAGTGCAGAGGGTTTTGAGTTTTTATTGGTTCAAAGGTACAAGTGTAGCTTTAAAGAGATTCACCTACTCTGTTGATATCAATTATTACTGATGCGGTCTGTTGATATCAATTATTACTGATGCGGTGAACTGGTAAAAGCTTCTTCACCCGTGATTTTCCCTTGGACGAGGATTCTTTCTCTACCACGTTTTTCTGTGGGCCTGTCCATACAAGATATCTCACTCTTTATGAATAACGTATATTTGCCTTACAAATTTTATAAATCGTTCAATTTTTTAACATTCATTTGAAAATTATTCCAAAAAAGTTATTATATATCCTAATATGAAACAACTATGGGTTATGATCAATAAACAAATTTACATTTACAATAAAAAACAACAAGGGTCTTAATTAAGAGAGATTTTTCTATGTTACCGGAACACAGCCCGGCACACTACATATCATAATATAAGTGAAGATAAGTTTTTTTTCAAGTGTCTCTCCACTTGTATTATAACACATGGTGTACCGAAAAGTGATGTGGAGACTTTTAATCATTAAATGACTTGGATGATGATGTAGATTATAACTAATATTTAGTACATTCACGATACTAAATGAGCTAATCATACGCCAGAGATATTAATCATCAAAATTTAGGGGAAAATTGTAAATGACTTGGACCCAATAGGCTCGAGTTAGAGTTGTTCAAACTCATTGTTACCCAGAAAAATTGGCAACCCAACCCACCCAAACCATTCTTAAGCGAGTTGAGTTGGGTGGGTCAACGGGTTGGGTTTGATTGGTTTCTTTCTTATTCCTAATGTGAGTATGAGAGACAAATGATCAATACTTACATCAAACTAAGCCTCAATCATGTGAATTTTATGTTGTTATATCATTGCATGTTACTAATACAAAAATTTTACTATTCAAATCAAGCTTTAATAAACAAGTGCATTTAAAAGTTACTAATTTTCATGTATAAATCTATTTAATATACATGTATGTTTAAGAATTATTGTCATTCAAGTGGGTCCGTAATAGTAATTCAACCTAACCCAACCCACCTATTGAACAGGTGGTCGGGTTCTTACCCGAAAATAAAGTTTTAATGTTTAGAACCCAACCCGAATCGAGTGGATTTGTAACACCTCGTCAAAAGTTTTTTATAAAATAATTCCCGGAGAATATTTTGGACACATACATTGACACACCCCGCCCTCGATACCCATGTGGATACCAAGTTCGGGCGTGCTGGCCGACACTCGTAAGTGACGAAGCCATTGTATGCATGACAACACTTAGTTTATGCAATTTAAAATGTCAATAATTTGCGGAATTTAATTCAAATATGCACAAGGTTCAGAGCGTACTAAACTGAACCAACGGAAACAGAATAATAAGTCAAGTTCCTAGAATTTTTATCCATAACAGAGATGGATATTATTAAAGAAACTGAAATAAAAACAAATCCCTACATGGTCGGCAAGAGAATTAGAGCTGCCACTCGTATGCCTCAACTTCACCAGATGCTCTATCACTAGGTTCTGAAGGGGGGCGCAAAAACAAAAGGTGTGAGTGGACAAAAAATAAAAGTTTTCTAAATACTTTTCTCTTTTCAATGTAGTAACCCCCTGTTTTGAAAAATCAGTATACTGGTAAAATCATAATATCATAATATATGTCAACTCATACTTTATAAGTATAACTGAAAATACGTCTCAAAATATAGCCAGTAAAGAATTGTTCACATTTCCAAAGATTAACCACAATAAAGATCAATAGGTATAATAGTAGAAAGCCAACACAGGGTATAAGTGCAATCACCCATATACGTGTTGAGGAACAGCCTCTCAATCCCCGTACAAGCACTTTACGTTATCAGTCAATTTGTACTCCTAGTACCACACACATGTAAGCACTTGCGCAATAGCGCGTCACACCCGAGTCCTTACGTAATGGGGCCATTTCCCCAAAACTAAACATAAACGTAAGACAAGCTTGCACTAAGGTATTTACCGAACAATACCCCTAGAATACAGTGCGTGTGACCCAAACATGTGAGACTTGTCCTACAACTGTGAGACGGTACTACAACGTAGTGAAAATATACCAAGTGTGTTTGAAAACATACGTATATACATCATGTGTAAAAGTGAAGAATATCATATATTTCATAATTTCCCAAATATTCAAACCTTGTATAATCGAATGTATTCATGCGTAGAAGTCATATATTAAATACCAATATACTTATGTATAATCGGAAAACATAATGTAAACCATTTCATAATATATATCTATATATATTCATACCTCAAAAAATCATTTAAATTCATAATTATATCAAAGCAATAATTATTTCAAAGCATATAAACCATTTAATAAAACAAAAGTCCACTCACAAGTATTCGGGAGTATAATCCCCCTCGATGTCGCCGTCCTCGGAGCGCCTACTCGTAGGATTACCTATTTAATATTAGGGAACAATGTTAAAAACATCCCCTAAAAATTTAATTATAACCCTTATAGAAAAAGAACCCAAAAATAATATTATTTTAGCGAAAGCAGGCTCAAAAAACGATTTCCGGGGCCCAAAAACCTTCTCGCCGCCGTGCACCGCCGCCGCACGCGCCTGCTGACGTCAGCACCGTTAAAGTCAACGGCATCAGTCAAAGTAAACGGAATATACCTTTTTCTGACAGAATATTCCTTCACCTCCAACCTCTCGCCGGTCACCGGAGCCGCCGTCCTCCGCCGTCTGGTTCGCCAGATTTCTGGAAAATTCACCGATTTATTCCAAAACTTTAAAATTTTGTAACTCCTTCATTCCTTGGCCAAATTTAACGTGCCATATATCAAAATGAAGGTATTGGTGAATAGAATATTTTCATACCAATTTGGGGCCGGAAAATAGCCGGAGATGGCCTGAAATTGGCCGGAAAGCTTCGGACAAACCCTAATTCCGTTCTCCTTCAAAACTGCACCAAAATCCACATTCCTTATGTTGATTTGAACCTACTCAATGTAATAAAACCAATGGAAATAGTTTCGTGGCTTACCTAAGTCGGGATTGTACAAAAGCTTGATTGGCCGTTTGCCGTTTTCGTTCCGATGTCGGTTCGGCCGATTTGGTTCGAGTTTGGGGATTCTGAAATCATAGTTTCGTCAAGAATGATGAGACGATCGTAATGGTAATGGTTTTGTGTGGCGGTTCGATGGTTTTGTGATTCAACAAAAACCTAGGGTTTCGGTGTGGTTTTGTGAGGTTTTGGCCGAGAGAGAGGGAGAGAGAGAGAGATAGGTCGTGGGGAGAGAGTGGGGGGATTGGCTGCACAGCAGCCAGCCAAAAACCCTAATTCACAAACGGGTGTGAAAATTACTAAAATGCCCCTAAGCTTTAAAGTTCCATAAAGCGTTCGTTTTAACTCCGAATTGAGTTCCGCTTGCGTCCACGCGTTCGTATCGACGAGTGCAACTTGAATATGTAAAGAAAATAATTCTCACATGTCGTCTCGAGAAGTCAACGAAAGTCAACATTGGTCACTAGGGTTATTTTGGTAATTTCACATAAAATTTTGGGACGGGTTGTAACATGCATGCTAAATATTTACAGGAAGTGTGCAGTGCTTGGCACTATGTGCCATGTAATTGTGCAGTGTGGTTGGTGCGCGTGTACGGATTGAAATTCACGGCTCTTTCTATTATTAGAAAGACGGTTTCGTGAAGTTTATCACACCTAAACCAAGATATCTCTCACTTTCTCTCTCTTCTCCCCGTCACTTTCACCCTCACCCTCTCTCTCCTTTTTTTTCTAGTGCACATTGTCTCAAAACCGACAAATCGAGGCAATCCAAAGTCACCACATTGCTCCACTTGACAAGATGATCGCAACCATGGCCTTGGTTGTGTGAAACTCGCCCCGAGTTCCTTGGAACGAACACGGTTTGACCGAGGAGTTTCAAGGCTTTTTTCCGGCTCTATCACACCGTTTTGAGCCTTGAAACCACCTCCATTATCTTCCTCAACATCCCTAGACTCGAATATAAGGAAGAAACCAGCTTATTTGACGTCAAAACGACAAGATCGAAGAGCTACAGTAGCCCTGGATTTTTAAGGGAAATACATGCCATTTTCCTAACTTTTTCGGCCAAACCAAATATATATCATCATTCTACTCATCTCTAGCTTCATTTTGACATAAAGAATGTGAAATTTGGCTGAGAAATGAAGAAGATATGAACGTTTGAAGTTTTTCAAGAAACCAGCCACTTTTTAGGAGATTGCAGACAATGGTGGACAGCGGAGCTCAGGCAACCTGAGGTAAGGGACGAAAGAATATTCCTTTAATGCCGTTAGTAATATTTTGTTAAAGTTAACGAAGATTTTGGCTTTTACCGTTAAGTCTAACAGTGTCAATTGACGTCGTTAATTTGACCGGCTTGGGTTGACTGTGCATGCGACGAGCGTGGGATCGAACTTCGTCGACATGAGGCGACTCGTGACGACGGGTACTATCTTGTGGCACTATGTGTAGTATTTTTCGGAGTGTTTCGAACCTCCGAATTGAGCAAACAAAGGATAAATGTCGTTAATTAGTTTAAATTGTAACCTTTATGAGTTTAATCATTACTATAGTGATATCTCATATGGATGAGATTTATCTAGAGGACTACCGGGGCTACCCAAGACAGAGAGGTTACGGCTCGGCTACTTATAGGTGAGTGAGTGGGTCTTTGTTTTGGTAAAAATATATTTATGTATGGTTTTCACAGCTTTCTTTAGGGCTGGGAATTTTGTACCGAAATACCGAAACCGTTCCCGAAAAAACCGAACACAATACCGAAAACCCCAATACAGAAATACCTCGAACCATTCGGTCCCCGATACTGAAAAAATACCAAATTTTCTGTACGAGGATCGGAACCGTATTACCGTGTATTCGATAATACCAAACCAAACCGAAATATATATATATAATATATTTTAATTATATATATATATATCTATTAATTATTTCGTCCATTGGATTGGTTCAATTGGGTTTCAGGATTCAATCTCAATCGTTGGTTTGAGATTGAATCCTTCCATTCAATTTCATATTAGGAGCTCTGCAACTCTTCTTCTTCTCTTCTTCTTCCGTTCAATTTCAGTTGAATCCTTCCGTTCAATTTAATGTCTCTTTTTCTCTCTCTCTCTCTCTCTCAATATATATAAATACAAAAAATTTCTGGAGAGAGAAAGAAAGAGAGTTTACTATAAGTTTCTAGAGAGAGAAAGTTTTCTCCGAGCTCTGTCTCTGTCTCTCTCCTCTTCTTCTTCTAGATGTGTGGCTATTTGTTCTGATTTGGTTCTCAAGGTGCGAGCTTCTCTCTCTCTTCTGGAATCTCAACTTTTAATTTTTCTCTTGAAGTTTTTATTTTTATTTATTTTTTCTTTTGGGTTGATTATTTTGGGGTTTTTCGAATTTTCGAAACTTTTTTCTTTTGCATCTTCAATTCCCACATGGGTCTTGAAAAAGTTGCTTTCTTTGCCTCTTTAATCCCCAAAAAAGTTCAAAAAGTTGTTTCTCTTTTGCTTAAACCTGAATTTTATGAGCAAAAATATCTGAAATTATTGGCAAAAATGGTGTTTTAGCTTTGTGATCTAGTTCTAGGTATGTTCCATTTATTTTTTATTTTTTTATTTTGATTTTTGAGCTGTTTAAGTTGACCCCTTTTCATATTTTTGTGTAATTTTTAATTAATATTTTTAGTTTTTGCAGATCTAGTTATATTGTTAGAGTCTTAGAGATATTTGAAGATTTGGCTTCTTAAAGCTAGAAATTTCTCCTCAAGGTTTAAGTTTAACCAAGAGCATGTCAGCCTTTGTAAGGTTATGCCCTTCGAAAAGTGCTGCCATTGAGGCAACAGAAGCTGCTCAACGGGTTACTGAACTGGAATCGCAGAAAATGAGTAATGCAGAATTGAAAGCCCTCAGAGAAACTGAATAAAGGAAGAAGGCAATAGATCCAAGGGCATATGAGCTCAGGTACAGAAAATACACAATTTCGGGGAGGCCCATTACCGAAATGGCCCCGACTCATTCGGTAATACCGAATTTCGGTATATCGAAAAATTCGGTTCGGTTTCGGTATATAAAATTCCCTCCCCGAAAATTCGGTATTCGGTATTGGGGTTTCGATTCAGTTCCTGGACCGAACCCAGCCCTAGCTTTCTTTAAATTGTTAGCATGACTTATATAATATGTGATTGTTGGAGGTAACATCCGTATGATATTTTCCATACATTTCTTTTATTGTTGCTCATCAGTAGATGTAGAACACCAGGTATCAGTACTCAGTCCTAGGGTCAAGACTAGATTTGACGTTTGGAGGTTCACACCCAGTACCGCTACGCAACTTTGGACCTATTGTAGGTTCTAGCCTGTTCTAGGTTGCACTAGGCAACTAGGACTTGTGTGTGAGGCGCTTTGTGCACAACGATTAGCGTTATGACTAGTGTATTCTCTTATATACCTAGCTTGTCCTCATAGCTTATCTATTTGGGCTTGTGTGTTTACATATGGGTGAGCATTCAGTTTTGTTTTTTAGCAATCCAATATGGTTTTATCATTGATTTTTGGGGAGTACCCGTATTACTATTATAGTATTTTAAGGATCATACAGGGGAGTATGACGTATTTTCAAAAACTATAAATATTTTCCAGCGAGGGGATAGTATGCTCTTGAAAACAAAGGTTTTATCAAACTTTACTTTTTGACCCACTCACCTTTTATGTTTTGCGCCCCTCCAGGACTTAGTAAGGGTCTTGAGTACCAGTGTGACGAAGGCACCCTTAGGCTAGTTGGTGATTCTGACAGCTTTTCCAGAATAACTAGGATTCGTTCCTACCTTTAGTTTTCTTTTATGTAATATCCATCCTCTGTGAATATTTTATATTCTCTGCACTATTTACTATGATTTGATTGTTATGCACCTGTAATATTGAGTTTTACACATCACTGCACTCTTTACTTCCGCTTCCAACTCTAATTTATTCACTTTTCTTAATTACATGCATAATTGGCGTGGTAGGATCAGGATGTGTCAGGATTGGTCGGGTTAGTCGGGTTGGTTGGTAGACCCACTAAAATGTCTACCCCAAAAATAAACGATAGAGAAAGCTGAACAATATAATTTTTTTTTTTGTTAAAAGAATATATTAAGGTTTGTGGGGGTATAGATAAAAATGTTATTTAAGTTCAAGTAAGATGTCCTCTTTTGTTTTTTCACACATTTAAAAATTAAACCAAAATTAAATTTAAGTGGTCGAGTGAACTTAGATAGGTGGTGGTGTTTAAATAAAAAAATTTTAAAAATTATAATTTATTACGATGTTAAACTTTGTTCCTATATATAACTGACCTAAGTTAAGACTATATGACACATCCCGATCCCGGACACGCCAGGTGTCGGGAAGTGCTGGCCGACACGTGTTAGGTGACGAAAGCCATTTAAAAAAATTGAAGAATAATTAAGGAAAATTGAATTAAATAAGGGTCAGAGTGCACGGAGTGTGCGGGCGGAAGAATAGTAATAAAATAATAAGTTGCGAACTGAGCAGTGGATACAAAATAATTACAAGAGTAGAGAACCCCTACATTGTCATACCACCGCGTCTCAACATCACAAGCTCCAAGCCAACTAATCCTGGAGGGGCGCAAAACATAAAACGGTGAGTGGGTCAAAAAGCAATGTTTGATAAAACCGTTGTTTTCAAAAGTCTACTAACCCCTCGCTGAAAACAAGTATAGTTTGAGAAAATACGTCATACCCTCAGGCATGAACCTCAAAATACTATAAGAAAATACACGGGTACTCCCCGATAATGATTTACTGACATGCTCACCCATATGTAAACACACAAGTCCAAGTGGCTAAACCACAAGGAACAGGCTAGGTATAAAAGTAATACGCTGAGTACTACAATGACGCGAGTCTAACGCTAAGCAATGTGCACAAAGTGCGTCACACAAGTTCGAGTTGCCTAGTGCAACCTAGAACAGGCTAGTACCTACAATGGATCCAAAGCTGCGTAGCGGTACTGGTAGTGACTACTCCAAACGTCAAGGCTAGTCCTGGCCACAAGACTGAGTACTAATACCTGGAGTGTTATACATCTACTGATGAGCAACGGTATGAAAACATGTATGGCAATATAATACGAATGTTCTACCTCCAACAAACGTATATGATATGAATTATGCTAACAGCTTGAAGAAAGCATTGAAAAACCATACGTACATATACATTTATCAAAACAAAGACCCACTCACTCACCTGTAGGTAGCCGAGTCGTAGCACCCCAGTCATGGGTAGCCCCGGTAGTCCTCTGGATAGGTCTCACCTATATTAGATATCACCGTAATAATGATTAAACTCATAAAGGTTACTAATTAACTAATTAATTACACCTATCCCTTGTTTCCTCAACACGGAGATCCAAAACACCTCGGAAAATATCGTGCGTACTGCCCTTAGGTAGTACGCGTCGTCACGAGTCGCCTCGCGAAGACGGAATCGAAAAAGGAAGCTCCACGCGCCCCCACGCGCAGCTCAAACATGGGAAGCCGCGGCTCCACGCGCGAGTCAGCCGAGCCGGTCAACGAGCCAGTCAGCGCGGTCTGAGCCGGTTGCTGACGTCATCGCTGACGTCAGCGCCGGTTTGAACCGGTTTGCTGACGTCAGCCGAGCTGGTCTGGACCGGTTTGCTGACGTCAGCGCCGGTCACCTCTGGTCTTTTTCCGGTCGCCGCTGTCGCCGTCGCCGGAATTTTTGCCGGTTTCTGGAAAAATTTTTAAAGCCCATATCTTCTTCATTTCTTGGCCAAATTTTACGTGCCATATATCAAAATGAAGCTGGAGAAGAGTAGAATCACGGTGTACCTTTGGATTGGTCGAACAAGTTCGAGAAATGGCCTGTAATTGCCTCGAAAGTTGCGGTTCACTGTAGCTTTGTCGATCTACGTCAAAACTCAACCAAATCAGGCAAATGGCCTATGAAAATTCATCTACTCAACGAGAGGAATACAATGGTGGTAGTTAGAAACCTCACCTCGGTCTAGATTGGCCGGAAAATGGTCGGAAAGGTCCGGTTCTTCCGGTTGCGTTTCCCGTCAAACGGTTGGGAGTTTGGACGAACGGTTTGCACCGTTGAGTCCACAGCGTCGAGACGAAGAAGGTGGTGATTTTTGTTCGCCTCGATTCGACGGGTTTTCGTCGGTGTGCACTGTGCACACACGGTGAGAGAGAGAAGTCAAAATTGGGAAAAATAAATAGAAAGTGACGGGGAGACAGAAGGGGAAGAAAAGAAAAAGGGAAAGTGGGCTTTTGGGGTATTTTGCACCCACCAAAACAGTAAACTTACACGCTCACGTGTACGAAATAAACACGCACGTGTAGAAAATATTCCCCAGAAATTATTTTATAACAAACTTTTTACGAGATGTTACACTATAATGTTTTATGACTACATAAAGATTATTCTCATATAGTGTATCACTATAAAAATTGATTTGTTTCCTATTGTGTAAGTTCAATTACCTTTATTGTCTTACAAGTCTTCATAAACTTTTATATACAGCCTTCGTTAGAAAGAATAATACATGTCAGAAAAATTACCCCAAATTACTTTGTGATATGATACAGAGCGGGTTGATTGGTTGGGCACGAACAGAATGAAGATGACCACGAAGAATATGAGTGATCCATGAGATCATGTGTAAGAGCATCTCCGATCCAAGATGCAAATGAGGTTGTAAACCCACTTTTATATCTTGGATGGCCAGAATCTGCTCCAATCTTGTAGATGTATGAGTTGCAAAATTTGAAACTTACCGGTAAAGGCAGGTAAAGATGTAAATTTGCATCACAAGTTGTGGGCTCCACAAGTGAAAAAGGAAGAGAGAGGTTCGCGTGGAAACAAAAAGAGAAGCAGGCAAATGCGCCCTCACGCACAAATAAACCTAATACTCGCCAGAATTGAGATAGTGGGGGCCTTACTTTTTGTCAGTACAAACCTTATATATTTGGAAGGTCAAGATTCAAGCAAAGTTTAATCAAATGGTTGTAAATAATCCAAATAAATAACATTTAAAAAAAAACAGTTATCTTTATATATAGGCATAACATTTGTTCATCCATCCACCAATTTTCTTTTCTTTCAATTCTCACACAAAACACTTCCTCATCCAAATTTTTTTTAGTTTTGCTTCAACCTTCTTTTGATTAAATCAACCTCTAAATAAGATGAAATCAATGTTGTCCAAAATTTGAAATTTTTTATCGAAATTGTGCAGAAAAAAAAGTTATGTTAACAAAGAAAAAAAGTCAACACACAAAAAAAAAATCTACACAAAAACGAGTGAACATTTATTTGCAAATCAAAATTTACATCTTTCCGTTTACATGTATGTATTGGAGCAAAAACTAGAATGTACATCTCCACATAGAAAGAGAGAGATTTTCCATTTGTCATGACAGTTATCCCACATCGACCGCGACAAAACATGAGTCCACCCCTATCGTGTCAAAATTCAGCCAAACAGGCAATTGCGCGCTTTAGTTACGGCCTTTAAAATACCCACTTTGCCCTGCTCTGCTCTCCGAAGTCCAACATAAAATAGGCATCACAACTGCCAGAAAGAAGAAAGAGGTATTTCCTCCTCTCTCTCTCCCTCACACAAGATGTGCAATCTTTTTGCTAAAATGTTGTTCCTTGTTTCTTGAGAGGAAGGCACGGTAATGAATTGTTACGATTGGAATGACAGTTCTCGAGACGGAATGGACGAATATGATGACGAGGAAGAACACCGGGAGGACCGTGATCTGTCGTTCTCAAGAACTGAGTACGATTTTCTTGCCGATCAAGTTTCTTTGGCCACTTTGGTGCCCACTACCACCACCGCAGGTTCTGCATCTGAAGATGAAAATTACGACGAGGGCTTAGAAATTGAACACAATGTGGAACGTAATCAGGTGCCCAGGAAGGAATATGATTTTCTTGCTCATCAAGTTTCGTTGGCTAGTTTGGTGCCCACCACCACAGTTCATGAAATTAAACTGCGAGTGGAACGCGATCCGCAGGTTGAGAACCGCAGCGTTGATGTTGAGGTTCAGGCCATCTCTTTACCGGCTGAGAAGGGTGAAGTGCTTTCCGATAAAATTTCCACTTCAAAGCCGCTGGCAGTCCTGTGCATGCAAGGCGGATTGCCCATCTTGCGGTTTTCGGAAATCTTTGGTGATACTCGTTATGCTTCCTGGAACGAGAAAGAACAGAAAAGAGGCCATAATAGGCATAATAAATCGTTGAATGTTTCTTGTGTTATCGTTGAAGAGGACGACGAAGAGGCATTCATAAAAGGGTTTCAATCTTTGACACTGGCACATTCAAAAGTGAAACAGGACATGTCCAAGTCCTCATTCAATGACGATGATTTGGACTACGCAAAATTGAAGGATTCACGTTTCATTGACGAACCAATGAAACGGGATCAAACTGAAAATCTTTCTGTGGAAAGCGAAAGGGAATCGCTTTTGAGTTCTAACTTTTACCCTCTTGATCTACAAGACTGGGAAGACGGAATTATTTGGGGTGATTCTCCTCTAGTAACTGACACTTCTGCTGGCAGTTGTGAAATTCCGTTAAGAGATTCCTCCGGTCTTTTCGAGCCTTTTGGCTCAAGAAATTCACCAGTTCCTTTCTCGGAAAGCAGATCCCATCCCCAACTTCTGCGCCTACACATGAAGAATGCTGGTGAGAACAATCAACAGAGTGAAGGCGTGATGCGATTAATTCGCAGACTTTCTTCGCAAAACCGAGACATGCTGGAAGAATCTTGGTTAGACCAAATAATATGGGACCCTGACATACCTCCTACTGAGAAGCCAAGGCTTATCCTTGATCTTCAAGATGAGCAAATGCTTTTCAAGATTTTGGATAACAAAGATACTGATCATGAACACCTTTGGCTTGTTACTCGCCCTGCAAATTCGGGCCATCGTGGAGGTCAATTTGGTTGGCAAGATGTTGCTAATGACGAACACTACTCAATGGAAAAAACTTCTCAGCAACTGAAATCAGATTCCGAAAAACGCACAGCACCAGTGAGGAAAAAACCTGCTGCTGGTCGAGGAGGTTCCAATGTTGCTGGAACTGATGCTGATTCACGCAGATTAACCAAGAAGGCTGCCCAAGAGGTTCTTCATAAATTAGGCGTTTCGGATGAACTGATTGCTAAGAAGACTAAAGTGAATCTGATTGCGATGATACAGAAGCTTTCCAGTGAGAATTACTCTAAAGGGAACAATAAGGATCTGGATTTCTTTGTTGATGATTTAGAAAATCTACTCGAAACGGAGGAAAGTGATGAAGGTGTAGGCGTCGGAGGCAACGGCGAATCCAAGCGTGATAAACCGGATACTGATAAAGGGCTTAAAAAGAGAAAGCACTCGTCAGAAGAGGAATGCGAAGATGAAGCCGTTGAATTATGCAGGTTGCTCATGGATGATGATGAAACTGTGGGAAAGCAAGCCTTGGGAACAAGTTTCGAAGGTCAAGGTAGGCCGGAACAGAAAACCATTGGTGCACCCCAACCTGGTGGATCCTCTGCTTCAAAAGAGAATCCAATTGGCGATGCAAAAGCGGTTGATAGTCTTCCGAATAGAAACAAGACTGGAAAACTTAAAGGAGTTATGAAGAACAATGCCGCTGCTACACATACGAGTCTAATGAATAAGAAAGTGAAAATATCAATAGATGGTGTAGAGGTGTTGAAGGAGGAAAAGCCGGTCAGAGAGAGTTTCAAATGTACAGCGTGCAGTCAGTTTGGACACATGAGAACTAACAAGAAGTGCCCCAAGTATACGTGTGGAAAAGATCTGCACAAAGCATCTGGAAAATCCACTAGTCTGAATCCATCTAGTTGGTCTCTGCCCAAAACTAGGACAAACAAGGTGACACCTGAAAGCTCTGCTTCTAAAATTTCTGTGGTTGAAGCTTCCCGGGTTGAAAACCTTGACTCGAGCCCAAAGGTTCCCAAATTGAAATTCACATGTAGGTCTAACAAGGTGAAACCTGAAAGTGCACCGGTGGAGTCGCATTGTAAACCCCGTAGTGTGATACAGTTTCCTTCAGATACAGGTGGCGGCTGTGGTGTTGAATCACAAAAGACATCTGTTGTTACACAGTCACCAGCAAATGCAGATCGAGACCAGGTCGAACTTTCTCAGAATCAGCAGCTGCCAATTGAAGCACAGAAAGAGCAACATCAATATCGTACGAAATTCAAAATTAAACTTGCAACACAATTTTGATTATGAGCATCAAAAGAAGGAGAATGTGTATCTTTTGCTTGGGTCAAAGCACCTAGAACGAAAGCTGGAGAAGGCGAGAGGAGATGCTACAGATCAGGGGCAAGAGTTACAGAGAAAGAAAAAAGACAACTTTAACTTATCTCACGTCAGAAGAATCAATGAAAGAAAATAGCTGTACCGATGTCTTCTGGAAGTTTGTCACTAATAAAGGGAAATTCATCATAATCTACAAACCTCGCACATAAAATTACCAAAGCGAGAAGCAAGACTTAATAATTCATCACCACCTACAGAGCCTCCACATTAATTCCTAGCATCCAAAAACTGAAGGAGAGCCCTTAGTTCTGATACAAGTTAATCTCCGTAAACATGTAACGGTTAATGTAAAACAGAAAACTTCAGCAGTGAATGCAGATAGAAATTTCTCCAGTTACACGCCAGTTCTGCAATAATGTATGAATCCTCGACAGATACTTAAAACAAAAGTTATGGTTGAAGATAGTACGTACCATTGAAGGGTCAAACTTTAATGGTACGTACTATTGAATGGTACATACCACCTAAGATTTTTCCTTGAAGATAACAAACTTTATAAAACCAGTGACAGAAAAATGACTCCTCCTAATTCGATATTCCTTCTAAAGTAAAAAATGAAAAATGTTCAAAAATTTCTCTTTGGTTGTTGGAATAGTCTCTTCGAAGAGTTGACTTTGATAGCAACCCTTAGTTCCATCACTGATTCATTACAAGATCATATCTTCCTTGATCACGAAGAACTGCAGATCGGTCGATCCATCCAACTATGGGGTAGACTCCAAACTCTGTAATCTCACGTTTCTTCTCTCCGTGAAAGAAAACATCTCACAAAAGAAACCCTACGAAAACAAAAAATTGGGCATTTCCAGAATTATGCCGTCGTTTTTCACTCGCAGAGATGATAGCAGCAGCTGAAGGCTTCAGCAATAGGTTATACATTGGCACTGGTGCCTTTGCATCTGTGTATAAAGGCTATATCGATGGCGGTGACACAGTCGTTGCAATCAAGCGCCTTTTCCAACAACATTCATTACATCTGGCGTCTGCAATTGAGACCGAGGTAATTCTAGCCGAGGCCATTTTCACACTCCACTTTCCGTGCCCCTACGTACACTCCTCTTCGTTTACGAGTACATGCCCAACGGTGCTTCATCCGATTACATTTTCACGACTTACAACAATCCACTGTCGTGGAAGCAACGGCTTAATATCTGCATTGGGGCGGCACATGCAATACACTACCTCCACACCGGAGTTAAGTGTGCTATCATCCATCGAGAAATAAAAAGTCTCAACATTCTATTAGACCATAATTTGGTGCCTAAGCTTTCTGCCTTCGGACTCTCCAAGATGGGTCCTCCCAATTTGTCAAATGCACTGATCAAAGTGGGTTCGAGGGTGGAAGGTTCGATGGGGTATCTTGATCCGGAGTATGCACAACCTGGACAGCTTACGTTTAAGTCTGATGTGTACTCATTTGAAATGGTGTGAAGTCTTGTGTGCCAAACCGGCAAGAGAGTTTGAAGATTTCAGAAAATGGAATTAATTTTCAAGATCAGAAAGTATCAAGAGTTAGTGTTGGATCATCTCTCTTTACATAAATTAATTTGAAATTTCACATGTGACGTACATACTTCTGTTTTAATTCTCATATGCGACGTACATCAATAGTTCTGTTTTAATTCTAATTTCTAAATCACGCATTCGTTCAGTTTCTCCAATTAGAATGGAAAAGTTTGATTGAAATGCACAAAACTACAGTTGCATCATAAAGTATATAACCATTCCAGAAGAAGCTATGAAGCATAAGTTAAATCTGTTACCGGTACTTGAATTGGAACAACATGAAGGGCCACCAAATTAATTAACAGGACGTGACTTCAATACGGGACTTCAGATGCTCTTGAACAACTTGAAGCTGTCTATCTCTTCTCCAGAATCCTACAAAACAATATAAGAAAGTAAAAACGATATATACAATCAACAATTCCACTGGAAATATATAAACAGTCATCAAAGGTATATTATAAACTTGTTAAAAGCAAACAGAACATGAGCAAAAAAATTGTGTAAGAAGAATTTAATAAATTAACAGTTTTTCAAGTTTGGGTAAGTCATCAATTTCATCCCTCACATTTTAAATCGATCAATTTCAACCTCCGTGTTTGCATATGTGCATCAATTAAATTCCGACTGTCCAATTGTGTCAAAATCGATGTTAGTTTGTCGAGCGGCACACATGTGGAACCCCAAGAATCCAATTATGCAATGCCATGATGTCGATTATAAACATGTTTTAAAATGGTTTACTTTATTCCACATTTCCACATTGGATTGTTGTGTGTGTGTGTGAGTGTGTGTGAGAGAGAGAGGGAGAACCATTCACTACCGATTGCAATATAGGTGGATAATGCAAAAATTTGTGTACACACAGACCAATCCACTCACATAAGAATATAAGAAAAAGGTGAGAATTCAAATTCATAAACAGCCCATAAATTTATGCATATAAATCTTTAAATGGACCTAATCAAACAGAAAAGGATTTTGAACTTAATCTAATAAATGTTATAGGCCTTACCTGAATCCGAAAACCCCATAAAATTATATGGCACTGATCCTTGCACAATTTTATATACTTATAAGTGTAATAATACATAGGAGCAACCTCTCAAAGGAAATGAACTTGAATCGGTCTCATCGTTAAAAATAACATCAACCATGTAAGAGACACCTCCGATGCATCGCAAAACTAGAGTTCCAATCTTTGACTTTTTGTCCAATCCCAAGAACTTCGTATACTTGTTGACGATAGGAACGTGAGGAATCCAAGATAAAGCAAGAGAGGGAAAACATACATGTTTTCCACTTTGGAATGAATGGCTACTTGGATCAACAATTTCACTCTATTACTAACCATGTTTTACCTATTACTGCCATTTTTTAGAGTAAGTTAATCGAAATCAAAGCCAGATCAAAAGAAAAGTGCATAAATTCGTGCAAATAATCATGCCGCGTTTGTCAAGTAACTACTAGATTCTATGTTCCTCTACATTCCTATCATCAACGAGGAAATAAAGCGATTGGGGGTTGGACAAAAACCTAAAGATAGCAGCTCTTAGGGTCAGTTTGTGGTTGCTGTACTGTAAAAAAAAACTGCCTATAAAAACAGCTTTTAAAAGCATCCTCCATACTGCTTTTAAAAGTTAATGTTTTAACGACATAATTTTTAAAATAAGCAGTATATGTTATTTTTACCAAACACTTTTTTGCTGCTTAACTTTAAAGTAAAGCAGTTTGTAGTGAAAAAAAACAATACCAAACGGGCCTTAATTTGCGATCAGTCACAGATGTCTCTCTCATACAGTAAACATTGTTTTTCAAAGCCATACAAGTGAGACTAATTCAAGTTTAACCAACGTATAATTTTCGATTGGTTGACTCCTACGGATTACAAAACTTACGTATATTTTTCCAGCAATAGCTCAGACGATTGGGCTGTCATTCAACTCAGCAGACCAAGAGGGAGAGAAACCTGCATCTGCAAAAAAATTGAAATAAAATATATGAGGATAAAATGGCAGAGGCGCAATCAGAGTTCAATCAGCCCAGTAAAATCTACTTATAGGAGATGCCAAAGATGCAGAATTTCAGGTCAGATTTCTGCATCTCTGCAATCTGCTTTTTGGGGTTTTTTCAATTCATATATCCATGTTAAAAAATATCCAACCAGATTACGAAACAAAGTAAAAAAGGAAAAACCCAAATAAACGAAATTAAAAACACATAAATCACACACCTGTGTTTCAAGCATTCACCATGGAAGTAAGATGAGAGGGAGGAGGAGGAGGAGATGAAATGGAAGGTAGCTGACCGTTTTGGTTAATTGCTGTTGGGCCTTTGAACTTTAACTTATGCATAGTCCCACATCGGCTGTTGAGTATGAGGAATAAAGCTTTATAAGGAAAAGCCCAACACCAAAGCATGTCCCCTAGGGAAGGGGACACCCAAGACCGGAAGACTGGCCCGAAGGAAAATACGTTTGCGAGGTCAAATGTGTTGACGTTACCTTTGAGACTTGGCGAGGCCGATTTGAAGATTTGTACTGTGGACTTTGAATATACCCTTTCTCGAAATGGGAGGGACCCATTACGAGGACACAAATTTGACCTTGGACGATATTGACCTTTGCGAACTGGGAAACATGGAGAGGCCTTTGCTTACGAGGACACAAATTTGACCTTGGACGATATTGACCTTTGCGAACTGGGAACATGGAGAGGCCTTTGCTTGCGAGGACACAAATTTGAACACAAGAAGTTGAGGACCCCTTTCCTAACTGGACTGGACTATATACAATTTGAACACCTCAAGAAGTTGAGGACCTTTGCGAACTGGATATGATGATACGATGATAAATTGGGAACTGGACTGGACTATATATATTACTTAAAAGGAGAATATAACTTTGCGCGGAGAAAATATGGATGAAGTTTAACTGTGGAAACTTCGGCAAAATGAAAGATAACATAAAACCAAACAAACAAATAAAATATAAAATAAACCAAAATTTTTAGGATTGGAAAAATAAAAAAATAATAAAAAATTTACAATATTAATACTAAACATCCAATTTTTTTTTTTTTTCTAGCCAATCTTCCATATTACGATGCCTCGTCTTGTAACACAATTTGCAACATGACTTTATATTTAGAGTAACGCACCAATTTTCCTATAATCTTAGACTGACAAACACTCTTTTAACAAAACAAAACGTAAATATTGACGAAGCACATTCCAGATCTACCCCATTAGTCTAAAATGGGGTTTTTATTACTAACAGTTTTTCAAGTTTGTGTAAGTCATCAATTTCATCTCTCATATTTTAAATCGATCAATTTCATCTTCCGTGTTTGTCTATGTGCATCAATTTAATTCCAACCGTCCAATTGAATGCCCTTCCTCTTAGTTTAGATGAGTTTAGTGTACATTATCACATCGTTTATCATAAAAAAAGATCCATAATGTGAAAAAAAAATCTATTTTCTTTAATATTTTATGCACATACACACGAATACTAAAACAAATCATTATTTTATGTGAAGTTATGTCAGGGCATATTTTTCGGTGTTTCTCAGGGCCTCAAAAAGCTCAAAACCAGCACTAGTGCCAATCAAATAAGAACACGTAGACGAAAACTCGCACATCTTTATTTCATTAGCACGGGACGTGACAATAGTAGGGCTGGGTTTGGTTTGGTAACCGAACCGAAACACCAATACTAATTACCGAACCGAAATTTTAGGGGAGGGAAACTGAGATACCGAAACCGAACTGAAATTTTCGAATACCAAAATTCGGTATTACCGAATGAGTCGGGGCATTTCGGTTGTGTCATCGATCTCAGCTCTCGTGTGGGTAAAGAACAGAAAATAGCCATGGAAATGGCTGTCCAAGATCTTTTTGTGTCGACCTGTGCTAGAGTGGATTTGCACCTGAAAGATTCGCAAGGGAACTCCGCTCGAGCAACAGCTGCAGGTAAAGTTATATTCGCAGGACTAATCTTGTAACCTTATATTTGCATGCAAATATCAGCAAAAGTTGGTTAGTTCCATTCGTAAATCGGAATATCTAATATGGCGATTTGTTTTTGTTTTGCAGCAATCAATCTCCTCAGCAGCAAACAGGTTGTGGCCATTGTCGGAAGACTGACCGTGCAGGAAGCAGCTCTACTCTCTGAGATTGATAATACCACCGAGAATATATTTCCCATCATATCCCTTACTTCCACTGCAACGAGCCCACGATCAGCATCACTTCAAAGGCCAATTTTCATCCAAATAGCTAACAATATCGTCTTCCACATGCATTGCGTTGCAGCCTTAGTTGGTCATTTCCAATGGCGAAAGGTGACTGCAGTTTACGAGCACAACAATGAATTTTCCTCCACTTCAGAGATCATAACTCTCCACCGAATCAGTTGGGACTTGGGAGAATTCATGATCCCCGTAAAAGAAAACTTGTACGAATATATGGTAATACGGTCACGATCCCCGTACCGAAAATTCGGTATTCTTTCGGTATCGGTAACCAAACCATTTGGGGAATTTTGGTATCGAGGTTTTCGATATTATGTTCGGTTTTGTTGAAAAAACTATGAAGATAGTAGATCGATTCGATCAAGTTCTTAAACCACATTCTAACATCGTAAAACATGATTATTATAAAGTGAGTATACTATAGATTCTGCAAAACTAATATACATAATTGCAAGAGCATTTGGACATGAAATGAAAGAGACTAACTTGCAGATGAAGACATCTTGAAAGATTTGTCTTCTCTTCTCTGAGATTCGTAAAAGTCCTTGCTCTCAATAGGACGAGCATAAGTCGAACTTGTTAATCTGAGAAGAGGGATCAAATCTATATATCTATTCATTCAATAACCGTATCCCCTATCAAGATAACAGTTGTCAATAGTTATTAGAGTTTGTAACCAACTCTAATTCAAATATTTGAATGTAATAGTTTTCCCCCATATAACTTATATATTTAAGTTATAATAATAAGTCTGACTTTAATATAAATCCATTTACTTGTTTATAAGTATACCAAAACTATGATTTGATTGAACTCAAACTTATGGTAATCTTACATTCTCCCACATGAGTATAATCAAGTCATATACTAAATGTATATTAAAACAAGTATAAGGTGATCACTGATTTATATTAAACAACATGACTTTCATAATATTGTACAATGATTCATCAGTCGAACTCTAGAAAATTTGATACTAATATATTGTACCAACGTTCTAAAATCACAACTAATTAGATCATGTAAACACCATAACGAAGAGCTTCAGTTGAGAGTCTTTTGGTACCAGCAATACTCCCACATTTCGTTGATCCTATTTGATATGTATCCTTCATTATTTCTGCATTACAAAAATTTTTCATGTAAACATGAATAACCAATAGAAGCATATTATTCTATTAGAAACGATGTTTGGAAAAAAAAAATCAAACAGCATAATCTTTCTAATTTATAATATCCAAAATTGAGTAAAGTGATCATTATACCTTACTCCCACATTTCAAATATTATCAAGACAAGGCTGCAGACCCATCTTTGGAACATGCCTCTGAAAGACTGTTACATGAAGAGCTTTAGTTAAAGGATCTGCCACCATATGATAAGTGCCAAGATGTTCAATATATATAGCACCATCTTTGATTTTGTCTTGAACCTTTAAGTATTTGATGTCCATAAGCCTTGAAGCTTCTGTCCTTCTATTGTTTTTAGCAAAGAAGACTACAAAAGTATTGTCGCATAAAATCTTCAAAGGCTTCTCTATACTCCTTACAACTTTCATTTCACGTATCAAATTAGTCAACCACTCTCCATGTCTCATTGCATCAAAACAACCTATATACTCAGATTCCTTAGTTGACACAGCCCTCGTAGTTTGTTTCTTGCTTCTCCATGAAACTGCACCACCTGCCAAGATGAAAATATATAACCACTAGTTAACATTCTGTCATCCACACAACCACCCAAATCTGCATCCGAATAAGAAACCAACTCCAAGTTGTCAACTCGATGAAAACCCAACACATAGTTCTGAGTCTTTTTCAAATATCTCAATACCTTCTTTCCTGTATTCCAATGTGATATGCCAGGATTCGATTGAAATCTTCCCAAAACACTTAAAGCAAATGCCAAATGCGGTCTAGTGCAAACTTGTGCATACATGACACTCCCTACTAATGAAGCATAGGGTTTTTCTTTCATAACTTCAATTTCATAATTTGTCACTGGACATTGACTCAAGGAAAGTTTATCACCTTTAGCTATAGGAAGATCACAACCATTACATGCTTCCATATTGAATCTTTTCAGAACCCTTTCTATATAATTCTTTTGTGATAATCCCAGAATTCTTCTTGATCTATTTCTCATTATTTCTATCCTCAAAACATAATGTGCCTCACCCAAGTCCTTCATGTCAAAGCTATCAGACAACACGCTTTTGGTTTCATTAAGCAATTGCATATTTGAACTAGCAAGGAGTATATCATCAACATAAAGGACCATGAAGATGAATTCAGACTTCACAATTTTCAAATATATGCAATTGTCAATTCTATTCTCAATAAAACCAAAAGAAGACACAACATGATCAAAAATTTTTATACCATTGCCGAGAAGCCTGCTTTAAACCATAGATCGATTTGTTGAGTTTGCAAACCAATTTCTCTTTCCCCTTTTCAATGAATCCTGGTGGTTGCTTCATATAAATATCTTCGTCAAGACTACCATTCAAAAACGTTGTTTTAACATCCATTTGATGAAGTTCCAAATCAAAATGCATTGTAAGAGCCATAATGACACGAAAGGAATCCTTTGTTGACACGGGTGAGAAAGTTTCATTGTAATCCACACCTTCTCGTTGTGTAAATCCCTTTGCAACCTTTCAATCTTTCCTTGTGAGTCACGCTTTGTCTTATACACCCATTTACAACCTATGGGTTTAACATTAGGTGTTCCTTCAACTAATGTCCAGACTTTATTCTTGGACATAGAAGCCAATTCATCCTCCATAGCAGCAATCTAAAGAGAGGATTGTGAACTCTCAATTGCAGCCTTGTAAGTCACCGGATCATTTTCATCGCCAACATCAAAATCAACTTCCTGTAAATAACATAAGTAATCATCTGAAATTGCTAATTTTCTAGCTCTTTGTGACGTTCTCAATTCCCTTATAGTAGTAGTTTGTGGAGGATGAACTTGTGTAGGACACTCATTATCAACAGCCACTTCTATCCCTTGCTGACTTTCAACTGCTGGAACATTTTCTATATTAAGCTCACGTTGCATGGAAGAAGATTGAACTGGAAGCAAAGCTGACTGTAAAGTAGAACCTGAAGCAGGAATTACATCACTAAAAGTGATTGGAAGCACAACTGAGTTACTAACAGATGTGCTAGGAACACTGTGAATTTTCTCAAAAACATATGAATTCCTTGATTGAGAGTGCAATGGACCAAAATCTTCAATGAATTTGGCATTATTACTTTCAACCAGTGTAGTGTATGAATTTGGACAATAAAATCTATAGCCTTTGGACTTGTCTGGATAACCAACGAAAAAGTAACTCGTAGTTTTCATGTCCAACTTCTTTTCTTGTGGATTATATAATCTGGCTTCACACTTGTAACCCCATGTATGAAAATGCGAATAACTTGGCCTTCTCCCTGTCCATAACTCGAAGGGAGTTGTTAAAGCAGCCTTACTGGAGACTCTATTCAAAATATAATTGGCTGCTTTAATTGCTTCCCCCCACAAAAATTATGGAAGCTGTGAATGAGAAAACATACTTCGAACCATGTCTTTTAATGTTCGATTTCTTCTCTCTACAACACCATTTTGAGAAGGCGTTCCTGGAGTGATGTATCGAGCCATAATACCTTCTTGCTGCAAAAATAATGCAAATGGACCCTTTTGTTGTCCACTTTCTGTATACCTTCCAAAATATTCTCCACCACGATCAGACCTAACAATTTTTATTTGTCTTTCCAATTGTTTTTCAACTTCTAGTTTAAAAACTTTGAAACAATTTAGCACTTGAGATTTTTCTGAAATTAAATGTAAGTAAGTAAACCTAGAAAAATCATCAATGAAGAGTACAAAATAAGAATTACCACATATTGTTCTCGTTGGAAATGGTCTACAAACGTCAGTATGTATCAACTCTAAAAGACTACTACTTTCTTGTAGAACTTGACTTTTTCACTGAATTTGTTGTTTTTCCTTTAAAGCAATCAACACAATTTTCAAAATCACTAAAGTCAAGATTAGGCAACAAGTTTGTTTTGATCAGTCTCATCATTCGTTCCTTTGAGATGTGCCCTAACCTTCTATGCCACAACATAGAAGATTTATCATTAGTGAGTAACCTCTTGGGAGCCAAATGATCAACAGTTAGACATTCATGAAAATAAGTACATTGTATTTGCCAAAGATCACCATTTAATGACGATGAACACGTAAAAGAAAACTTGTACTATTTGCATTTAAAAGATTGGGTCCAATGTACTGTTTGCATTTAAAATAAATAAGAAAAGAAATGCATTGTAGATAACCGGTCATCCTAAACCCTTCTCTCTCCACCCTCCCCGTCCTCTCCTTCATCAGTTTTTCCTGGTTTTCTTCTTCTTCTTCATCAATTTTGCGTTAAAACACCCGATTCAAAGACATTTCTACTATTTTGGCATTATAGTAGTTGATAGTAGGTTACCAAGTGATAATTCTCATCCCTTGGATGATATTGGATGGCTACAAAAAGTTTGGCATGAAAGTTGAACGGCACCGAAGAAAAATTGGTAAACAAGGATTTTTTTGCAGTTTTGGAATACAAAGCATTGGTTAACAAATAACAAGCAGTCAAAGCTTTATGATGACTATTTCTGGTCCATGGGAAATGAATTTTTCACAAACCATTTTCAATCTCTCACTCACCTATCTCTATTTTTAATTGTAGAATTGAATAAAGTAAATGGATACAACGAATATGATTAAACAATAGTGTATAAAAGATAAAAATGAGTGTGTTTATTATTTTCTTGATCCATAACTTCATATGGTACAAGTGTAGCTTTCACATCAACTTATAAAATGTGTTACATGCTTATAACATAGTCAATCTAATGAAGGATTCGACAATCAATTAGATAACATATATAAATTAATATGATTTTAAAATCTAATGTGAGATAAAATGAAAAATGTAGTTAGCTCTTGAAATTCATTGATTAAATACATAATCGAGTGTGCTCTCCAAAGTCTACATTTGGATAACAATTTATTTAAAATGGATTCACAGACACATAACGTTCTAACTCAATCTTATATTGTCATGTAGAGAAAAAATTGCACATCACAGACAGTTAAACCAGTTCCACATAAATCATTATTCTTTTACATTTGAGAGTTGAGACACGATGTCATTGATGTGATTGTAGTAGACTAGCAGCAAGTAGCCTAGTAGTTGCAAAACAAGCGGGAAACTTTATTTCAAAAACCTAAAGTCCCGAGGCGACTTAATAAAGTTAGTGTCCTTTTCAACCTTTTCCTTATCCGCGTCATCAAGCTGAAAAGACAGAACAGAGAAAAGAGTGAGAGAAAAAGATAGAAACCCTAGCTCTGAAGATGTCTGGCCCGTCTGGGATTACTTCCGACGAAGTCAAAGAGCAAAAACCCACCATTAATCTCAAGGTTAAGATTAACAAGGTTTGATCTCTCTCTCTCTGCGGTGTATTAACTTACTGAAACGCTAGCTTTTTTGTGTTTTTATTTTCTGGAAAATCACATGAACGTATTCAAATGAGATTTTGTAAATTAGTTTGTATGATCGGAATCGTTTGAATTTATTTTGTAAACGAAAAAGTTCAATCGTTAACGAAAGTTTAGATTGGATATATATGAATTCAAACACCCTTCAACTCTGTAACTCTAAACCCTATTGGAACGGCAGCATGGTTCTTATTTGTGTTATCAACTTTTGCCTAACCTAATTTATTTGTCAAAGAAATTGCTATTTTTTGCTTGGATGATTGAATTTTGATTATCCCCAAAATGAATATCTATTAGCACTTCAAAAACATCGTTTCGCATTCCTCCCATTCTTTATTATTTACACTAGGGAGGAGTTCATATGGAAAATATGCTAAAATACTCATTATTTGTAATCTTAATTAAATATACTCACTTTGTTACTGTACATATGGTTAAATTTGAAGGTTTTGAGTATATTTGATTGAGGTTAGCAAATAATGAGTATTTTAGCATATTTCTCTAAATTTTTTGGATTGTAATCGGTTCAATTAATTTGACTATTCTTGCTTTGTGATACAATGAGATCCACTTGCAGGATGAAAGTGAAGTGTTTTTCAGGATTAAACCAACTACAAAGCTAAACAAAGTCATTGATGCATTGTGCACCGAGCGTTCCCTGGATCGCAATTCCTTAGTGTTCACCTTTGATGGCGATCACATTAATGGCGAGAAGACTGCTGCGGAGGTAAAAGTTCACTTAAGCTAGTCTTTTTTAAAAATAAACGAATAAATAAATCAATCAATGAGGAAGAACCGAAGAAAGGATTCGAGCTTGGAAGTTGGAACTGTGAGTATAATAATATAGCACCAAAAAGCGAATTAAGAAGGAATAGCTTTAAATCATGCTTGCCCTGGAATTTAAAGTCAATTGCTAATTATCTATGTATCCATTCTTAGTAGCTACTTGACTTTGTGCAGCATCATATGGAAGATGGTGATGAAATCGACGTCTTTCTTATCAGTGATGGAGGTTCAATGACATTCAAAAGTTATTGAAGCCATTGTACTTGACTTTGGCCTCCAACTATTGAAATATGCAAAACTTTATGCTATGAAATATGCTATGCAAAACTAGTTAGGTAAACTAAGGATTCTAATGCAGATTAGATTTGAACTTTAAATTAAGTTGTCATGATGATCTGAATTAGAGTTGACTTATTTCATCAGAAAACATTTGTGGTTGTTATCAGTCAACTTATTCGGCTCCTATCTGAAGATATGTATTTGGTTTATGTTCTCTATGCAATACTGATTGATCCATAATTAGACAAATCCGTGCATAGAACAAAAAATCAAGAGCCCCGAGCCAATAAATACTGAGAAGGTTGACTTAAGAATAAATTTAATTGAAGGCTCCGTTGTAAAATTCAGACCTAATCATTAATCGAGAAGTGGTGTGCAATTGTGTTGGTGATGTCGATCTTTTTCTTAGAGGAGCAATACCTAGAGGCCAGAGTTTTAGGGCCATTGAATTAGAAATAGATTTACTTAATCTCGTTGTGACTTACATAAATTTTCAGGATCCACATCTCATTTGAGCTCAGCTCGTAAAAGAAACAAGTCAAGCTAAGCTAAAGTTCGATAGATTAGCACTATGATATCCAACTTGGCACAATTTGTTTATACCCTTGCACCTTGTTACCTTGATATATATTGATGGTGCTCATTCTTTGACAGTGTAAACTTTTGGGGTCTAGTGGTTATCTAATTAATATGTCCAGAGATTTTCAAGCAGACTTAAAACACCCTCCTCCAAAATTCTCCAACCTACACATAGGAGGTTATCTAACTAATCTCTTCTGATAATAAGTTCCTGAACTTAATGTCTGTGGATCCCTTGAGAGGGTAATAGATATTCAAATTTCACCTGTACACACCAAATTCCACTCACACTGAATGCGAGTCTGATCCTCCATGATAGACAGAAGTTATGGGTTCTTTGATCCACTGCAGACCAAATGTATCTTCACATAGCATAAACAAAATACAAACGTAGTTCGTGAAGCACGTTTCTAGAACATGTCACACTAGTGGTATGTCCAAAATGTACGTAGTTTTCCTTTCTTCACTTAAATTTATTTTTTATTTGATACGATTACACTTAGTTATTCTTGCACTTTTTCATTCTCCGATCCTTCATTCCCATGTTCTGAAATACAATTGGAAGTATCGGGAGAACACAAGCAGACAGGTAAGTTGTGGAGAATGATTTGATTGGTGTAAATACAAAAAACAGAAGGCTTGCTTGAGCACTGCAACTCTTCAAACACTAAAGGAGTGATGTAGGATCATTGTCGAAATTTCAATCATGCAATGTTGCGCGCCATATATATTTCCTTTTTTCCTTTGTTGAGGAACTAAAAAAGAAGGGGATGCAACACAAGGACTTTTGATGAGCTGCCATGCCCGCCACTATTAAAAGTGTCATCTTTAGGAACTATTCTAAAGATTCACATATGATTATGTGTGATTTGTTTTCTACATGGGTATCACTTACCTTTTGCACAATAAGAATGAAGGATTATGTCTTATTTCTTATGTTAACCTTTTGGAGGAGATAATATCTTTCCTTGTTCGTTCAAATCTATTTGCTTGTTCAATTAGGATTGTCTTATTTCCTATTCTTCGTTAGCCTCGTACCTTGTTTTCCTATAAGAGCATTTCCATTGGTGACCCAATTGCAAGGGCAATTGGGGCCAATTGCCCTACCAAGCAAAAAACTGGTGTCCAGCGGGCCACAATTGCAAGGGCAAGAGGTGGGCCCAACCATGCCCAACCTCAAGCCTAAGCGATTTTCGCCCGAGCAGGCGCCTGGAGGCTTGCTGACGTCAGCGTGACGTCAGCTAGCTGTTTTATTTTTTTTTATTAGGCGCGTGCACGGCACGCGCGCGTGGGGGAGAGTGGCCGGCAGAATACAGTCGGTGGGCCCCACCTGCAGTCGCTGACGCCAGCCAAAGTCAACGGCTCTATGACGTGGCGCGATTCTGGCCGTTGGATCTCCAATGGCTATTTAATCTAGACCGTTGGATTTCCAACGATAAAAAAAAAAATCTGACCGTTGGCCACGTGGCACAACGGGGTGCGTTGGATCAAATTTTTTTTTTTAACCTACGGCCAGGATTAATCCGAGTTCAAAAAAAAAAAAAATTTATATATACCCTCAATTCTCTTCTTCATACTACAACTCAATTTTTTTTCCTACATCAATTATTTTTGCTTTCTCTCTTCCAAATCCTTGTTTTACCAAAAAAAAAGTTATGAGTGAGAAGGCAAATTGGTCGATCGCCGAAGATGTTGCATTACTGGAGGCTTAGGTGCTTGTGACTCATGACCCGATCAACGGAAATGAGATGAGGGTCGACAAAATGTGGAAGAAGATTCATGCATTTTTCGTGGAGAAGATGCAAGGCTCGCCCCGGACCGAGCAATCAATGTCCAGTAGGTACCGACATCTACAGAAAGAATTGAAATCTTGGAAAGAAGTCATCACAAGAGCGGAAACCCTATATCGAAGTGGCGATAATCGAGCCAATGAGGTAGGAAAAAAATTTATTATGTTGTTTAACAATTCTTTTAGCTAATTAAAAATAAGCATTTGAATATTTAATTTATTATATCTTTTCACGTACAATGTTTTCAGGAACTACAAGCACAAATGTGGTTCAATCAAGCTAACAACAACAGATCATTCACAAGGCACAACTTATGGGACCTTGTCAAGCATACTCCAAAATACAAAATTGTTCATGGTGGTCCAGAAGTTGTCTTAAATGAGGCTCCCTTACACAAATCAAGTACGCAAGAATCGCCGTTGGAGGAAGCATCGGGGACCCCAAATGAACCGGTACCACCGACCGAACCAACCCAAAGGCCTATTGGTAGGAAAGCTGCTAAGAAAAAAGCCGCAAAAGGTAGTTCTTCGACTAATGAATATTCAAAAATAGTTGAAGAATTTGCTCGGCAACATGAACTGAATCGGGAGCACGAACGGCAAGTGCTTGAGTTAAACGGGGCTAGAGATGAAGCACTTGAAAGAGATAGGGAGTTCAACAGGCAAGAAAGGGAGTTGAAAAGGCGAGAAAGACAAGAGGAGTTGGATCGGGAAATCATGTCCCGACGCCCCAAGCAAATGACTCCTAATTCAAAGCGTTTTTGGACAAAACAACGGGATGCCGTCATGAGAAGACATTTTCCTGAGCAAGACGAGGAAGTCCCATACATTCCAAGGGATGACGGACCTAGCACCACTAATTGGATTCCAATGGATGACGAATAATGTGTTTTTTTTAATAATTAACTGTTGTTTTTTTTTAATTAATTATTATGTTGTAATGCTTTCTTTGTTTATTTATTTATAATTATGGTTTTCTTTGTTTATTTTTAATAAATTATTTGAAGTTCAAATAGTTAAACAAGTCCACACTTAATTTATTTTTCAATAAAGTTCAACAAACTTACACATAACACACTTACAACATTAATTAATTAAACACACACTTAAACACACCAAAAACAATTAAATGAAAAAAACAACCACACTTACAAAGCATACTTGAAAACATAAAAAATAAATTTCATTCATCAGTAGCATCCTTCCTTGCCCAAATGTGCTCTATCAAATCACGCTGACGCTCTTTGTGAAGGAAAGACGAATGAATTGTATTGTAACGTTGAATGACCATCTCGTGGTAACGTGGATCCCTTTCTAATGGGTCATGATTGGCAGGTTCATCAGTGTTTTCATGGGCTGTATAAATTCTAGTTCTTGAATTGTTGATTGGGTCTTCATCCAAGGCTTCTTCCATGTCATAATCATACTCATCTTCCACAATCATATTATGTAAGATGATGCATGTCATCATGATGCTTCGAAGCGCACCATCATCAAACAAGCGAGCAGCTCCTCTAATAATACCCTAACGAGCTTGGAGGATACCAAAACACCTCTCCACGTCCTTCCTATACCCTTCTTGCATCGCTACAAAATATTTTTGCTTCTTTGTGTGTGGATTTGGAGCATTTTTGACGAATGTGTTCCACCTCGGATAAATTCCGTCAGATAGATAGTACGCTCCCGAGTACACTCTGTTGTTGATTTCATAGGTGATTTGTGGCGACTCTCCTCTTAACAAGTCGTCGAAAACAGGGGATTGACCAAGAACGTTAAGGTCATTTTGAGCTCCCAGTACACCAAAGAATGCATGCCAAATCCATGTATCAAATGATGCAACCGCCTCCAAAATGATACTCTTCGTACCTTTTCGATTCCCGTAAGCTCCTTGCCATGCAGTTGGGCAATTTTTCCACTGCCAATGCATACAGTCAATACTTCCAATCATGCCAGGAAATCCTCGTCTCTCAGCTTTCTGAAGATTGGAGGTCAGCTGGGGTGGGTCGACGAAGGTACTCCGCTGTGTATAGCTCCTCGATTGCTGAGCAGAACCTACCAAGGGCCTCAAACACAGTGGACTTTGCCATCCAACATATCTCATCAACCGAGTCTGCGGATGCACCATAAGCAAGCATCCGTAAGGCCGCCGTAATTTTTTGCTCAGGAAGAAAACCCATAACATTGGCAGTGTCCCTCTTTTGAACAAAATAATTATTATGGTTGCAAATAGCAACCATGATTTTATTGAACAAAAGTGGTCGCATTCTAAATCTTGTTCGAAAATAACCTTATGGGTATAAAGAATTAGGGCTAAAGTAATCTTCTAAGAGATTCTCACCTCGATCTCCCCTCTTTCGGTTAATGTTGGGTCGACGACCGGGTCGTGAACCACTTGCTTGTTGGTTGCTTGCATCGATTGCTGCAACCGCTTGAATCATGATGTTGTTTAATTGATTTCTCTGCCTTCGGAAGCGGTCTTGTTGCATTCTTCGTTCTGCATCTTCTCGCTCTTGTTCTTCTCGCTCCTATTGTAATCGCTCCTGTTCTTCTTCATTACTGTTTTCGAACCTCCTCCAGTTAGACATTTTTGAAAGAAATATGATTTGAGATGAGTGGGGAGTATGCAACAGATTGGTGTGAGAAATTGTGGGGGGTTTGAAGGGTTTTTATTGAGAAATTTGAGGTGCAAATTGTCGGTGGAGTGTAATTGTCGGTGGGATATTTATGGCCAACCAAAAAAAAAAAATTTTAAGTGGAAATTGTCGGTGGAGTGTGTCGGTGGAAATTGTCGATGGGATATTTAAGGCCAACAAAAAAAAAAATCCTTGCCCTTGCCCTCCACAAACGGGTGGAGTTGCCCAAAAGCAAGCACTGTTCACGGAGGGCAATCACTGCCCTTGCCCTTGCCCTCCACCAACGGGTGGAAATGCTCTAAATACCTCCTTATTGAATTCATTGACATCCCTATCAGCCATAGGCATTGCCCAATACTATTAAGTTGGGCCGAAGACACAAAGAAAGTGAAAAAACCCAAATCCAAAGGGGAAGCCCACAACTCCCAAAGGAAGGAGTTAACGGCTATAAAAATACCCACTTAATTCCCACTCTCCCACTTCCACTGCGGCACTGCCCACTGCCCTGCCCCCGCACCCCCCACCCCACCCCAACCCTTCTTCTCTTGTCCCTCTTCCCAAGTCTCTTCTTCTTAATTAAACGATCAGAACAAAACCCTTCCCTCTCGGCTCTCTCTCTCTCTCTCTACAGTGTCTGTATTTCCTGCTCTCTCTCTCTGCAGGTGATCTCTCTCTCTCTCAATTTCATATAATTGATTTATTTATATGGAATGAGATTATTTGATTTTTCAAGATATTTGCGGCCTGCTGATGTTTTTCATAAATTTGCCTATTTTAGGGTATTTGATATATATTTTTTAAATATTTTTAATGGAGTTTTGGGTGCTGCTAAATTTTTAATTTGAAAAAACTAGGGGCTGTTCGGATGCGGGTCATTTTAGTTTCAAGGGTTAAGGATGAGTGGTAGGGTGAGTGGGACCCTCAATCACCACAATGGGGTTTGGGCTTCAAAATCCCATCGGACGGTGGTGGAGGTTTCTTCAATTTGAAGACATCATACCCACGTATATGTGTGTATATATAGAGGGACAATGCTTTTTTACTAGATTGTGTGGCAATATGCATCTCCAAGGGGAGAGATTCTCTCTTACAACTAAAGACATAATCTTAGCGGCATTATTTTTTTAATGAATGTTTATCATGTGTTTAAAAAATGCACCACCCGTTCTATTAGTGTTTCTCATACAGTGTCTTTGTACAAGAAAGTTTATCTCTATGAAAATATGCAAGCAAGGTTTGCCTAGCCACTTAGCCAATTTCCTCCTTCAAGATAATATGCATAGGGGTAGGCAAAATATACCTACTCTATCCAAGTAGGCAACATTGCGTACTTCAAAACCATGGGTATATTGGGCCCCACATAATAGTACTATTTTGTTTATTTGGTAGATTGGTAGACAACATGCCACTTAGTTGCTATAGTACAATTATGCCTACCCCGTTTGCATACCCACTTGGAGATGCTCGAAGATGATGATATTAAGCCATTGAGGTTAGCCTAAGTGGTGAGGGAGGGTGGTAATGGGTTAAGACTTGGATTGGTTGAAGGCATTGTCAGACTGTGAATGTGAATTTTCGATTGTGCAGATTTTTGCTAGAATGTGCAGTTCAAATTGACAATTCAATAACATAAGTTTGGTGAAAAAAAAATGCCCATTTTGAATTATAAGCTGTTATTGACACCCCAAAAAAGTCATCTTGCACTTCTCCTTGTACTTATATAAGGGAGAATTTGCACCTGGAGGATTGCAAGATGACCTTTTTGGAATGCCAATAACGGTACCCGCAAGATGACCATTTTGGAATGCCAACAACGGTACCCCTTTGAAAAATTTAGACAAAAATTGTTTTACTTAACTGTATGTTTTTGTTGTTTTTTTGCTTACCCTAAAAGTCATCACTACTTCACATTTTGCAGTTGGCATTAGTCTATTGATGAAACAAGGCATTAGTGAGGAAGCAAGACACTGAGTTTCTCTCGTGGATTTCTTGACCGGAAAGAAAAGCTTTCTCACAACCGCTTGCATTCTTTTCTCGGAAAAGTTTCTACGAAACGCGAAAGAAATTCGAGATGGAAAACAATCCAAGAGAAAACGCCTTGGTGTACGTACTGAAACAATTGCAAGGAGTGAAGCATTTCAAGGACGCTCAAGAGGAGTTACAAAAGAGCATATACGATAGAGGGTTTTTTCTCTGCAGAAAAGTTCGGGAAAAACTTGGGAGTAATGACAAGTTCGTCGAATTCCTAAAGCAACTGCACTTGTATAGCAGTGGAGTTATAGATCTGACCGAGTTTTTGAATCTGGTCGATGATGTACTTCGAGCCGACCAAGATCTTATGAACGAGTTCGATGCTTTTCTGGAGCACTGTGAGAAGGAGCAAATGAATTGGTCGCTTAGGAGTTAAAGCTGACCTTTGAAAAGTTGTCAATAGCTCTCCTTGCAGAAACTTGTTAACTTGTTCTGGTTTTCGATTCGTCTTTGTATTAATGTATATGGCAGGAACTAATTTAGATTCGTTTTTTAATGCGTTGAATTAGAATGTTAAATTTGAGTTTGTTAATGCATGCTCATTTTTAAGAAATTAAATGCATTTAAAGAGGCTTTGTCGCTCAAACGATTAAAAGCGTTTATCCTCGCATCTAGTGCCCAGTGTTCGAATGCCCGCCCCCTCCCCTTATCGCTCGCTCGTATCAAAACGAAAAAGTAAACTTTTTTACCGGATAACACGGTGCTGTATTGTACCTACATTGTTGCTCCTCTTTAAGAGCTCAATTATTTCATCATTCTTTCATTAGTGGTAAAACATCGCGAGAAGAAAACTTTGAAAACGCGTCTAAAAAGAACAGCAAGTCTCATGATCTGCATTTTTGGGCAGAAATTTGTACTTCAAATCTGGATTGGTAAAAATAAAAGGTGCTCTACTAAAAACTTGCACCAGGGTAAGAATACAAATAGTTCATTTACAAAGTGAAAAATTAACTTACAGCCAAAACTGGTACTTGAGATCTCACGTATCTATATAATCTACAGATTGAATAGTCCTTACAAGCTCCTTCAAATTGGCTAGGACATGGCGCGGCCCTAAGCTCTTAACGCCAATGTAATTCAAAAGCTGCTCTAAATCCTACACCCGCACAAAAGCAACGCTACGGTCAACATAGCCCAGCGCGACAATTTTAACGGTAAAGAAAGTAGATAAAGCAAAACAGAACAAAAAGAATCCTCCCTTCACTAACAAAAGTAGAAGAAAACAGAATCTACAAGCCAAGACAACATACAGATGTAAATGCTGAAAGTACAGTCCCAGATATGGGTGGGTCAAGAGAAGAAAGATCAAGTACGGAACAATGTGGCATAAGAACCTTCATGCTGTATTAGGTTTTTGCACAACTAGATTCATGTTATTAACTTTTTATAAATTTGAATTAGAAGGTGAGGATCAATGACTCATTCACTTATTTAACTATAAATGAAATGATTTTGTGTTTAATTATTAGGATCTAATGTGTTGTTTGAGTATATATCCAGGCATTTTAGGTAATTTGTCAATTTGAGATTTGCCTACATAAATAGCCTTTCTGTAATCGGGTTTCAGACTGGCATGTTGATCGATATTGATGGAGAATATTGATTTACCCAAAAAAATCTACTTGTTCTAGTTATTCTACTCTCCTCTATAGGAATTGTTCTTAGCACTCCAAAATAGTCATTGTTCACTCTCCTTCCTTTTTTTTTTCACTAGGGAGGAGTGCAGGATAAATATTTTGGAGTGCCAATAACAACTCCATTTCTCCCCCTCTCTGTTATACTCTTTCTCCGTCTCTTCTATTTTCTCTCTATTCTACATCAATTTGGTTTCAGGGTAAACTTTGTTGTATATAACTAACGTTACCAAGGTTATCGTTACCAAAAAGCACATTCAAAAGGACAACTTTAACACACACAAAAAGCACGAAGATCAAACAAATGAAAAGATAATAACCATATGCATAATAATTGGAACTACTCAAATCTGAATAGGTGTTATGGACCTCAAGGAAAAGATATGAACAAATTTGCACCTTGTTTAGTAAGAATACAGCATATGCGGCTCTCGTTGTGTCTTGGCCATCTAGAAAGAGAGGGAACTCCACATGCTTCACATCTGTTGAAACCACTGTATTTGACGACACATCAGATGAAGTGGGCTCTACGGATGGTCCATAATCAATAATATAGGAATGGGAACCACCCAAACGCAATGGATAACGCAATGGAACTTTTAAGTAGGAAGCTATAAGTAAGACAGCCTGCATTCAAAATCAATATAAATAGAGCATTCTTATTTAAAACAAATGTGGCTAAACAAACAAAACAAATTGCCCCCTAAGAAATGACTTGAATATGATAGCATCTTAAAGTAGAAGCTTCCAAATCCATCATGTATGAATTAGCAACTTAATAGTTTATATCATGCAAAGAAAGGGTACCACGCACATGACTGACATATCCCAGGGCTGTTGCAGACCTCTGAACCTCCTTTTTGTCAGTGAAAAAACTCATCATTTTAAAAGGCAGCATTGTCAAATGGAGACCTAAAATTGTCAATGTTCCTTGATTTGCAGGTTTAAATCGAGCAGAATTACCTGCAACATTTGAAGAAGAAACACAAAAAAAATATAATCTGAGTACATCAGAATACATCACCAAAGGTTATTAGCCTTGACATGAAGATGATATTGATTATTTCAAAATAAATATTCTTCAAAAGAAAATAAAACTGGATATGGATATTTTGATACTGTAGCCAATTAAATCAATAAGTATATATATATATATATATCTATATCAAACAAATAAATAAAACACTGCCATAGTAAACGAATATGATGTACGTAAAAAGCTTCAACAGCAAACATGCGCAATGTGGACAGCCCTGTTGTTCAATAGGTACTATGTTTTGTTTCTTTTCATTAAAAGTTTTGGTTTATGAGTTGTAACTTAGTTTATCTTAACGTGTACAACAGAGTTTAGGGGTTACAGTTTAAAGTTTAGCTCTAGGATGTAGGGCATTAGCCCAAATTAAAATCCTAAACCCTGGATGGAAGGGGAAATAACGCAAATTTCGAATGGCACAGGACATTCCAGTGCCGACATCACTTAAGAAGCAGCCTCAAGTTCTACTCACATACACACGCGCACACACACATAATCTACTTCTTAAACATGATCCTGCACTGGGGGATAGTGCATCGTCGACCAGCAAGAGATCCTGAATTCCCGAGCGAAGAAAATCTCACAATCCCAATCAGGAATAGCATAAAGAATTGCCCTTATTTTGAATAGAGTTCTAGGTCATGCATTGAGAACTCCGAGAAACAAACTTTTATTAAAAAGAAGTGATGTAGAACAAGTAAGAGAATTCGGAAAATAAAGTAACACTACATAACCACACAAATTCCTGAGCACTAATCAACAGTATAGATTCAATACCTTCATACTCATACGACATTAACAAGCTAAACAAGCACTTATACAATTTAGGCACATGGGAAACAAAAATTTTATAATTAGTAATTCAAACGAAAGCCACATCTTATGACAGTTGGGACAGCAAATGTTGCCATGATATCCAGAATTTCATGAATGGGAATAGATAACATAGGAAAGAGTTGTAGTGATTGCTTGAACCATTAGCCTTCGTTTTCCTTCCTTTAGCCATATGGGTATTTACTGATTCTGCCTCAGTTACTCTTTTTCAGATTGCACAAATTAAACAAGGTATTGTAAAACAAAAAATAAATATCTCAGAAGCATATACCTGATCTACTAGTGTTAGGAAATGATTCAAGTTCCTGTTCTTGTGCAGGACCCATAGTGAACTTTACAGGATATAGCAATGAAACTTGTGATATCATATGTTGTTGTCGCCCTCTTAGCATCTTTTGCAAGTTTTTAAGACGAACATACCCCTTGTCTCTGGAAAGTAGCTGATTTGACTCCTTTAACAAAAGCGTAAATCAGATTTTCCACCAGACAGCATAAATCAATTACTAAAATTCAACAGTAACTTTTAAACATGAAAAGGCACATTGAGAAGAAAAGTATAGCATGGAAAATGTTCATTTTCAAAATAGATCACAAAGCAAATTAACACTGAAATTGATAAAAAGAATCGGCCTGATGAAATGAAACCAAATTTTAAAAAAATCAAGCATATGCATGTATATACACAACCTACAACTAGTTTACTAATGATGAAAGAAAATTTTGAATTCAAAAGTGACCCAATCTAAGTAATTAACGGCGCTTCCTAATCATATATATTATTTATTAATGGTATAACTTAAAATAGTCGCGATGAAATTTTGACAGAAAATATGCAATGGCAACAAGTTTTTCTTTCCCGACACAGCTCATTACTCCAAAAGAGTCTAGGACTTTATAATTCATAAACATACAAACTCTCTTTCGCCCAACCACTGTTTAATACATAATAATCATAATCAATTTTACCTCCAACCGCTTCCTAGCAACAGATAGAGCCGTCCCAGCAACCAATAGTGACCGAAGCTCTATACTAAGCTGCTCCTCTTTCTTTTTTGTATCCTCCACAGCAAGCATAGAATGCCTTGACATGTTTCCCATCACCATTTTTCTGGCTTCCAGTTTCTGCTGCATCTCCTCAAGCTCATTTGATCGTCTCAACGACTCAGCTTCAACCTGCCAACAACAATGCCACCCGCTAACCCGCGGGCTAATCAATTAAGGCCCGTGCCAGTGATGAGTCTGATGACTTTGTGCACAATCAGAATACAATTTCAATTAGTCCTAAATGTTCCAATGCTCTAACTAAAAGCTAATGCACTGTCAGCGGAGGGGGATGAGGAACCTTTTTGATTGCTTTATTTAGTTAGTACATAAAAAGCTCCACAATTCTATTAAACCCTGACTTGACATTTGAATCAACTAAGCAGCATTTCATTATTGTAAATACTAAGCAGTAGAAACAAAAGACAACACCATTACTAAGTTCCGAGGAGAAAACTATACAAAATATGCTGAAATGATTTATTTGTTATACGAAACGAGAGAATGAAAGCAAATAAGGAAATGATATAAAATCTCAAACTTATAAGTAAATGTAAATTTAATGCAATTTTCATTTCTTACATTCACTCCGCAATCAAAGACAGAAAAAATTCTTTTATAGAACTAAATTACCAAATCCACAATTTCTACTTTCAGATCCTAATACCACCAGTTTAGCTGAAACTAAATTAAACTAATTCAAAACACAAAATTTTAATAAACCCATTAACCCAGCTTAAATAAAAATCACCTTTTCGTACCTACACCGAAACAATTCTAACTATTTAATCCAGCAACCACAAAAACCCAGTTATATCCAAATAACCAAGTGAAGAACTGTTTAAACTTCAATTTCCAACTGCACAATAAACAAATTAAATCTCCACAACCCTAATCAACTACATTTCCTCAGAATTCCAAAGGCACGAAAGTTGAGCATCCACTAAAATCCTACCTCAATGAGAGACTCGAGCTTCCGCTGAAGACTCTGCTTCTTCTCCTGAGCTTCGCTGAGAGCAGAAGAAAGACTCCATAACCTCACAATCTCTTGCTCGAATTCCTCCCATTCGATGACCTTCACATTTTCGAGATCGCTCTTCTTCGGCTCTGCAGGCTGGGCTCGGTCTCGTTCCATTAAAAATTCGAGAGAGAGTTTCGCTGCGGCTTGAATTTGAGACGAGGCCAGGGGCTCGACGTCATCGTCCCAGAATCACCAATTAGGGTTCAGGACACATTTTCTCGGTAAATTGTTTTGGGGTTTTTTTTTTTCTCGGGAAAATTTGTGTTTGTTTGGTCGAGTCGGGAAAATTTGTGTTTGATTAGGCCAGTTTGAAAGAAGGGTTTGTTTAGCAAAGAATGACAGGTGGAAGGGAGACTGGAAGTTACTCAGGCGAGGATATAAATGTCATTTTAGCGGACTAAGCAGATCTCTGTACTGATATTTGTAAGCATCCTTCCTATCATTAGTCTTAAAAAAAATGTTTCACACCTCTCTTTTCTTTCTGCACACCCGTGTTAAGTTTTGTCCATTTATTCAATGTAAGAGCATATCTAATACATGCAAAATAATCTAGGTTAAAGTGTTATTTAGCATTAAATGTCGAAAATCAATTTCAAATAAGACATATCTAGTCTAGATTGAAATTTCTCAGGGTTCTTTAGGGGACAGTTTGGCCCCCACTCTTGACCAATATGCCTTAAGGGGCCAGTTTATGACAAAACTGGTAGCCAATGAAAACCAGACACCTAATACTTTTTAGTAACTAGCCTCTCTCACCATAAAACAATAAAAAATTTAGAAGACTAAGTTTCATAAATAGTGTCAGTTTGAGAGACTAAATTTCGTCTTTAACCTATAGCCTTTGCATTTAGGGAGTTTTTAGTTTAAATACCAAATTCAAAATAACTTTAAGTTAAAATACCGTATTTTTAGTTTAGGTACTAGTTGAAAAGTCAAACTAATTTGCTAGGTAAAATGACAATAATGTCCAACTCTACCATCACAAAATCATAGCCATTAACTTTTCCAATGAATTGTAACTAACAAGCATGAGTACGAATTTTTTTAGAAGAACATTTTTTTAATTACGTTAATCGCTTAGGGCGTAGGGTCTAGTTCCCGGATTTTGGGCTTCGCCCAAAACCCGAGACCTACACCCTAAGCTCTAAGCTCCTCCCAAGGACATTCTAAAACCCTAAACCCAAAATGATCAACCCCAAACCTTGACCGACCTTTTAAAACCCTAAACCCTCAAAGTTAACCCCGAGCTCTAAAGGCCTTATAAAATTTTGAAAAAAATAAACTTGAGGACAATATGGTAATCTCTCATATCTTTTATTTAGTCATAGGATCACTTGCAATAAAGTTTGTGGCTTATCATAAAATATTTAATTAAACTTGGTATTTTTTCTTAAATATGGTATTTTTTCTTAAAACCTATACCCAACTTGGTATCTAATATGAATTTACCTTTGCATTTACCATTAGACATGCTCTAAGTGTCAAAAACAAATAGAGGTGTGTATAAAAAACAAATGGGAGTATGAAAATCATTTTTCTAAAAATCAAATGGGAGTATGAAACTCATTTCTCATCATAATATAGAAAAAATCTTGGGTGCTACGTACCATTGAATGGTCCCAGATTAATTTGTGATAGGTTTCAAATGAATCTTGAATCATTCTCCGACCATTGAATGGTACATTGACGTACCATGCAAGTTTGACCCCATAATATACTTAATTATGTTTCTTATGTTATTTCTAATTTAATTGAACTATGGCAGAGTTCATCTTTAAACGATAATTTCAAGAATCAACACAAATGGTGGACTGTTCTGGTGGATAAGGCTTTAATCTTGAATCATTATGTCTAGACTTCGAACCCTCCCACCTCCTCGTAATTTAGATAAATTTAGTGTAGAATCAATCGATAGGAGTGGACAAGGAGTTGCAAGTAAGCCTAAAGCTCAAAACCCCAACTAATTAAGTGTCAGTCCGAAGAGGAAAAAACGAATAATTTGTATGGCTCCATTAATTTAAAGCCGTAAGTTTTGTGAAAGATTCAAAGCTGGTTCCAATGACTACCTACTAATCATATTGATGTTGTCATTTGCATGGCTCGTTAATTTACAATCCTAAATTTTGTGAAAGATTTTGGTCCAATGACTCACTAGTAATCACATTGATATTGTCCTTAACTTAATCACGTGTGCATTTAACAAGTGTGAGTTTTATCATAAAAGACCTCAATGGAATTAGTAATGGAACTATTCAATAAGAAGGACTTAACTTCATTAAGTTTCTGATGTGGGACATGCTTCAACACACACTCTCATGTAAGACTACTCTTTAGTAGGCCATACGTGGAGGCAACTCCATAACGATAACCTTTGTATGATTTGAAGTTTATCTCAAAAATATCTCGATGTAATCGATACAATTAGTAACCCTAATCTTAATTAAAAAATTCTCCGTCTGAAAACACTAACGGAGCATAAGCAAAAAAGACAAAAATAAAGCACACCTATTCGAAACAAACTTTAGCGGTCTCAAACCAAACTTTGGGATATGGCACTAGTGTAGTGGACCTTGGTAAAAATATTTCTGTAGAAAACCTAATGGAACAAAACTTTAGCGTAAAAGAAAAAACGCCACACATACTTCGATCATGGGAGCTTTCATAATGCAAAGGTTTTTTATGGAATTTGCGGGGATTTGGGGTACAGTTTGATTGAAATCAGAAGGTGCAAATTATACAGCGTATAGTACGAGCATGTCACACTATAATACATGTATTGACTCTAAGTGCATGAATGATCGTATATCAACGATGTATTAACAACGTATATATCGACGTATTGTATCAAATATGGTCGTCATATCAACAATATCTATTAAATATTAACGCCATTACACACTAACATTTGAAATATCATCTAGTGTAAAAAACAAAGAATATGAACAATATGACATACGGAGATATTGTTCATATTAGATCTCCATCGTCTCCACCTACTCTGATCTCCATCTTTTCTATCTTCTTCATAACCACCATTGAAACCATCGCCACCCTAATTTTTAGATACCATCGCACCCACCATGATCATGCTTAATGGCTTTGGGTTTTTCTTTTTCCATGTGGTTGTAAGTTAAACCTCCTTTGCATCTGCTTTGTGATTTTTTTATCCAACAGCTACGATTACCAACAGCTACGATTATAACTGAAACAATAAATCAAAGAAAAATGATAAACACACACCATTTTTAATCTCTTACACACCTATATTTAATTACGGTTGTTGATTTTATTTGATTTATTAAATCCAATTGTTAGAAATAAATATTAGTGTGTGAGAAGCCAAAAACAATATGTGAAAATCACTTCTCTAAATTAAATGTACCCAAAATTTTGGAACCCTCCCACAAAAAACCTCAAGATTGATCCTTTGTTTCACCGAAGTCCCGAAAATTTTGTCTTGAAAGCCCAACTTTGTTAGGCCGAAGGAAAAAGCCCAATAGATTTCTACATCGATCACTTCACTTTTCACCTATGTTCTTCCTTTTTACTAGCCTCTCTACACGCGCTGACGCGCGTGAGAGGCCTTTTTTTATTCGCGAGCGCTACGCGCCCCTAAATATGTGTTACGTTAGTCTCTCTGCATGCACGAGAGACCTCTTTTCAATCATGGGCACTACGCGGAATCTTCTCTTTCCAACAACTCTCAATAGGGTGAAATCCACTACGTGGAGGATCAAAAATAACAACAATACTGAAACATTGGACTGAAGTATTCCCCTTTTCGAAGTGCAATAACTCTAAAGTAGGCTTATTGATTCCTGTTTGTCGATTTCCCAACCACAAAGATGTGCCGAAATCTTAAACGGAATTTCATCGTTGTTGCTTTAGAGATTTTCCATAAACACTGACAAATAAAATTGATTAACACACAAAAAAAACTCAGTAATAGAGAACATGAGAACACAATTAGGTGAGACCATCAGAGAAAAAATATTGGATTACCTCTGTAATGTGAGGAAAGACTAGAGGAATTCTTGGCCAGAACAAAAATTTTCCACCCAGACTTCTTTGCTTTTCTCAATTTTTTTTCTTCTGTAATTAAAAAAAAAATCAATCATCTATATATTATTAAGGCAGAAGGCCTTATGGTTAAACATTCAAATAAACCCAAAACTGACCTTTGTTTATAAGTAATCAAATTAAAAAAAGGGACAAGATGGTAAAAATGTGAAAATGAGCGGGAAAGAGAATAGGAGGAGAGGGAAAGATAAAAGAAAAATAAAAACAAAAACAAACGGGAAAGATAATGGGAGGAGAGAGAGATAAAAGAAAAAAAAACAAAAACAAAAAAAAAAGGACTAGAGGTAGAGGGATAGGCACGATAGTTTCTTTTCTTTCTGTTTATCACTCTATTCGAATCATATGTACATGGACAGTTATCAACAATTACCTTCAAACTCCAAAGACTCCAATTTAGGCTTGCCCAACGAATGAAAGATGGGTGGAGTGGCATACAGTTAAGACGATTGAAACTATTTTTAAAGGTAAAGCCTCGAAATCAATGGCTTAATTTTTGTTCATCGTACGAGCTGTGTTGTGCTTTTGTTCTTATTTTATGCAATTGATCGCAGGGAATTTGAAGAAGAGGTCAATGATGCTTTGGCTATTTGGTAGGACCATCAATTAGTTTAATTTATTACTTTTGTTTTTTGGTTCTATTTATATTTTCTTTTCTATTCTTTGTAGAATTTTGTTCAGATTCTATTCATAGAGGATTCAACCAGATATTTTGTTAATTTTGATGATTTGCTCATAAGATGAATTTAGAATTGAATGGTTGACGATGGATAAACGATCTCTTAGTTTTATAATAATTCCATTTATTTCTCTTTTTGTTAATTGTTTTCCATTTCTAATTTTTTTTACCTTTATTTTCTTTTAGTGTACTAGTTTCTCTACAAATTGGCACTGAAACTTGATAGTGCAAAATGTAATTTATCCTTCAATTTTTTACCTTCACAATCTCATTCACACAACAGAAGGATTTGTGATTGTAAAACAGTAAATTAGACAAATCATCCTCAGTGTACTGACCAGGTAACAGATTATCCCTGACTTTAAACCTCTGCTATGGATTTAGGGTTTAGGGTAGTAAATTCTTTCATTTCCTCTATATTCATTAACTTTTATGTATGTTCATCACTTCTTTTCTCTACCATATTAAGATCAAGAATTTTGGACGTTTATTTTGGATTAGTTTATGATTAGTGGCTACATGTTGCTGTAGATTAACATTTTTTTTTTTTATGATTATACATTTTTCTTCAAGATATTAGACTACTGGTTTCTGGTTTCACAATTTTATTTTATTTTTCTGATTAATTAGGACCTGACTGAATAATGTAGATGTAATTATAGCTGCATTTCATTTCTCGTAGATGCGTCGACGAAGATGGGAGGAATTAGACATGGACTGTCTGGTGAATGTTTTTGGGAGACTTGGTATGGAGTCACTACTCTTTGATGTCCCTTTTGTGTGCAAGTCATGCTACTCAGCAACCCGCAATCCTTCGCGCTGGAAACGTCTCATTTTTCCAGACATTCCACCTTATCTTTATCGGCGTTTGGGCAGTATTTTCTTTAATTCAAACATCTTTGTTTCGTCTAGAGGTGGCATTATCTTTCTTATCCATTTGTTTGTGGTTTTCCTAAATACGAACCCAAATAAATACATAGACTCAATAGACTACTAATATCGTATTATGGTCAAGATTTAGTGGAGATATGGACACATATTGCTTGATCTTGATGCTTTTCATTCGAACTAGGTTAATCTGTAAACATCTAGAAAAAATTATTCGCCTTCTAATGAGTCGTATTAAGCGGTTATTTTATGAAGACGCCCATTCATTTTGTGCAGGTGTCCTGGCCTGAAGTTTTTAGCTTTGCACGAAGATTTATTGCTCAATCGCATAATGCCTAACGTCTTTGGAAAGTTGAAAAGTTTGAAGACGTTGTTCTGATCGGGATACTGCTACGAGCTTAAGGAAATTCTACCATCGATCAGCACTCACTGCAAGAATTTTGATGGTTTATGTTTTTATAATTTTTGCTTTCATAGAGTCGACACAGCATCAGAAATTGTTAACTTGTTGCCTAACATTAAGTACTTGATCTTGAGGCTGACAATAATTGATCGGGATAGTTTGGTTGCACTACTGCGGGGATGCAAACAGCTTCTGCGCTTGCATCTGTGTGACTGCTGTTTAAGTTACTTTAAAATTTGGTAAACTTGCCCTTTTTGTTTTATGCATTGAAGATTTTCAATCGACTTGTTTGTCTTTCCAGTAATGGAAATACAGCTACTCCGAGGTTTCTTCGAGTGGTGCTCGGGCCTTATTGAGTAGCTCTCGAGGAGGCATCGAGTGGTTTAAATTTGAAACGGATAATGCTTGGCTCCTGAAAGAAGAGGATGAACACCGCTTGAAATGAAGATGTGGCTCTATCCGGAATGGACTCCTGCTTGAACAATTGAAAAACTTGAGTAACACAAGTACAACCAGGGTCTGAGAACCACCTCCAAGGCTCCAACCTATGGACCTCCCTCCCGGCCATGCCCTGAGAGGGTGGTGCCAGGAAACATTAATCGGCAGTGCCGAGAAATGTTAGTCGCAGCTGCCTATCACAATAGTTGGCTTACCATACATTGTTTCTTGTCATCAATTAAAAGGAGAAACTGTGAGGGTAGCTTGCAAATCAGAACACCCATATCAGCTTAGGTGTTAGTTCTAACCAACAAATACAAATTGCAATGGACAACCAAATTGGTTCTGCCAGTTTTCGGTGCCACAATTCCGGCGTCAATGCCTCTGGCGAGGACGATGGGGCGAGCAGGTTGGATGAGAAAGAGACTGGGGACGGGGAATTTTCCAGAAGGCGATAGAGCCTTCATTTCAGGTCTGATCCTTGGCTGTCCCATTTCATCCGTGGGATTATTATATATCCATGAGACTTTTTTTTTGGTCAAAATAAAAAAACCCAAACAATCAAACTATCTACTGTTGATTAATTTAAAATTTATTTAGAACCCAGCAAATCAATCTAAAACCATTTATCGGTCGAACCATTAAAAGACGCGTACCGTCCAAAGATTTTTCCAACAATTACACCAAAACAAAAATATGGCCTGAAAAAACAAAAGAAAAGCAAGAACTGCAATCTTCGCCACAAAAGAATAAAAAAAAATACTTGAAATAATTTTTTTTACAAATTATAATGAAAACAAGTACGCAAACTCTTCATCAAAAAGCACCATTAAAACCCAACTCAAATTACTTTCTGAAAAGACTACTTTTCGAAAAGTTGTTGTAAAAAAACACAAGGACACCACGATATCCACTTAAGGATGATAGACATGCATTATCTCAGTAAATAAAGTTACTTAAAGCGAATCAGCAATAATCAAATACCGAATAGAAGATATGAGATACTGCAACACAAAATATATAAGCTCAAAAATTATCCATTCGACAGACGCAACAAAACTTGAAAAGTAAATAGTCTCAGCAACTCAAAACATCCACCCACGCAAGGCGGAATCGACGACTCAAAACATAACCAGATGCGTCACCACCGCCTGTCCAGCACCCAATTCTGGGCGCGGACACTCGAGAATGAACACATCAGACCGGAATTAAAACAGCTACAAACTAAACTGACTAAACCACTTAAAATCACACAACTTAAATATGAGTTTGTATCATAAAAGCACAAGTTTGCGTCAGTGAAAATTTGCATACTGGCCATTGTTCACTTCTTCTTGGCAGCAGACTTGGTGACCTTGGCACCGCTGGGATCCTTCTTCTCAACGCTCTTGATGACACCAACAGCAACAGTCTGGCGCATGTCACGAACAGCAAAGCGACCCAATGGTGGGTACTCAGAGAAGGTCTCCACAACCATGGGCTTGGTGGGAAGCATCTTCACCATACCAGCATCTCCGTTCTTCAAGAATTTGGGCTCCTTCTCAATCTCCTTTCCAGACCTCCTGTCAATCTTGGTAAGGATCTCACCGAACTTCACAGCAATGTGGGAAGTGTGGCAATCCAGAACTGGGGCATATCCATTACCAATCTGACCAGGGTGGTTCATGATGATAACCTGAGAAGTGAAGTTGGCAGCCTCCCTGGCAGGGTCATCCTTGGAGTTGGATGCGACGAAACCACGCTTGAGATCCTTCACAGCCACATTCTTAACATTGAATCCAACATTGTCACCGGGGAGTGCCTCCTGAAGAGCCTCATGATGCATCTCTACAGACTTAACTTCAGTGGTCAAACCAGTTGGCCCAAAAGTGACAACCATACCAGGCTTGACGACACCAGTCTCAACACGTCCCACTGGCACAGTTCCAATACCACCAATCTTGTACACATCCTGAAGTGGGAGACGGAGGGGCTTGTCTGAGGGCCTCTTGGGCTCATTGATCAGGTCAAGAGCCTCAAGAAGGGTTGGTCCCTTGTACCAGTCGAGGTTGGTGGACCTCTCAATCATGTTGTCACCCTCAAACCCAGAGATGGGAACAAAGGCGATTTTGTCAGGGTTGTACCCAACCTTCTTCAGGTATGATGAGACTTCCTTGACGATTTCATCGTATCTTGCCTTGGAGTACTTGGGAGTGGTGGCATCCATCTACAAGAAGCAATCCAAACAAAAGAATTAAGTACACAATCGAATTCAGTAAACCAAGTTAACAAAAGCAGCTTTTCAAATGAATAACCCCAACCAGTCAGAAGGCAGAAACAAATAACGAAAAAGAGTAATCCATCATCAACGAGAAAATAAACACTATTAATATACATGTTCATTATATATTTTTAAACAGATTCTTGTTACAATAAGCAAAACCAACCCGAACACAATACATAAGGGGAACAAAAATTAAAATACCAGAAATCATAAGGCAGAGACTAAAAACAGTAGCAATATTCAATCAATACAACGCCCAGATGTTCTAGATAAACCACTGATAAAAAGTAGAAGAGAGAGGGAATCGAACCCTCAATAGTTCACTAAGAACTATGCCACCAGGCAGTCCCTCCAATACAGAAATCCAAACATCTTCCAATAAAGTGGACACCACCAATAGTTTGGGGCATCATAGATGCCCACAAATGCCAACAAATAGAACCACAAGGCATTTGAACTATGGGTGGATCCCTTCATCAGATAGAACCGGCTGCACACAAAATGATATAAACATAATATTCAAATCACAGTAAATTAGAGTGGGATTTATACCTTGTTACAACAGCAAATCATCTGCTTCACACCGAGGGTGAAAGCAAGAAGAGCATGCTCACGGGTCTGTCCGTCCTTAGAAATACCAGCTTCGAAACCACCAGTGGTGGAGTCAATGATGAGGACAGCACAGTCAGCCTGTGAAGTTCCAGTAATCATGTTCTTAATGAAATCACGATGCCCAGGAGCATCAATGACTGTGCAGTAGTACTTAGTGGTCTCAAACTTCCACAAGGCGATATCAATGGTGATACCACGCTCACGCTCGGCCTTCAGCTTGTCAAGCACCCAGGCATACTTGAATGACCTTTTGTTCATCTCAGCAGCTTCCTTCTCGAACCTCTCAATCACTCGCTTGTCAATACCTCCAAGCTTGTAGATAAGATGACCAGTGGTGGTCGACTTGCCGGAGTCGACATGGCCAATGACCACGATGTTGATGTGAAACTTCTCTTTACCCATGTTAAGTAACTAGAATTAATCTGCACCCAAAACATGAACACAAATTAAATCAACTGAATCCCATAAAATTAAATCAGAATAATAAAAAGAGAATCCCAACAGATTATAATTGTAAGTTGATATTTCAAAATAATTCTCAAATTTCAATTAATAAAAAATAATTCTTAAATTTTAATTAATAAAAAAATATAGACGTATAGTTCGTATAGACATATCATCTAAAGATTTTTGTAAAACCATTTTAAAACTTTTGAACAAGATTAATCAATAAAACCAGTCTGATTGGAAGAAAAACTCAATAAAATCAAACATCAATCCAATATTTACATCAAAAAATACCCATCTGAATCCACTGGTTCAGGTCAACATACAACTGACTACTACACTAAATAAAATTTAGATAAACCCCGAATAAAACCCATAAATTTGATTTTAGTCAATCGATCTATATCTTAATAAAACCAACAAACAAAATCAACAAGTTCAGAATCATAATCAAGGACAAGCGAAAGAACTATGCATCCACAGATCCAGACGACCAAAAACGAAATCAAAAGGCATCGACGAACAGCGATTGCGGTCTAAAATCTACAGAAAAACGAAGGCGAATCGGGAAGGAAGAGAGAAAATACCTCACAGATCCGGAAGCTCAAACTCTTCGTTCAAGCGAGAGCGGCAGAGGCAGTGAGAAAAGAAAGCGTAGGGTTTGTGAGGCGGAAGGTGACTTATTTATAGGCTGAGGGGGTTTGGGAAAAATATCTAGGGTTTGCTTCGGAGGCCCTAAATGGGCTGCCGCTGTGTCGGTTTACTTGTTTGCCCCTGGGTGGTGTCCAAAATTACGAGTTTGACCTCCTGGCTTGCTCTTCAAGTAAGAAGTCAACGTAAATATAGGGTTTTCCATTTTTTATCGCATAATGTTTTGGGCCTTGGCCGGTTTTATTTACCGTTAAAAATTGTACTATAGAAAAAAGCCAGAAATTTCCAAATTGGGGAATCTTGTTTATGTAAGAATACCTATATAATTCGAATACCTATATAATGACATTACAACAAATTTATTATTCAATAGTGTCATGACTACACGTGACACACCCCGACCCGGATATACAGGTGGACACTCAAAAGTCGAGTGTGCTGGCCGATACCACGTGGGGTGACGAAAGCCAATTAGAAGAATTTATGAAATAATTTAAGCAAATTGAATTAAATGAAGGTCAGAGTGCACGAAAGTGTGCGGGCGGAAAGAAATAATAAAATAATAATTGTGGGGGTAGAGTAGGAGAATACAGTAAGATTACAAATACAAGAATTCCCTACATTGTCATACCACCGCGTCTCGACGTCGACAGCTCCAAGCCACTTATCTTGGAGGGGCGCAAAAACAGAAGAGTGAGCGAGCCATAAGTAATTATTTTGTACAACCTTTCCTTTCTGAAAATAGTAACCCCTCGCCGTCAAAATCAAGTAATAGTTCTGGAAAACCTTTCTGGAAAACATACTATAGTAGTAGATAGAAAATCAGTGTAAGTACGGAAATGTACTTACCGTCCAAAACGGGCAGAAAGCCACAACTTAGTATAAAGAAACTTTACCAGAAATCCGTATAATAAAATAATACGGGAAACCCGTAAAATCAATAGGAGCCTCTGTGGCATAAGTGAAATCCAGTTTAAATCACAATATAAATCAGTAGGGGATACGCTCGATAGGTATGACAGACACACGAGGTCATACAGAGGTATTCTGTCATGAACAGGCTGGTGTATGAATAATGTTACACTCATGTACTACATACACGTGAAGCTGGCGCTAAGCGTATCACAACGAGTTCGAGTCACCAAGGCGACCTAGAACAGGCTGGCACCTACGATGGATCCAAAGTGAGCGTGTCGGTGCGTGTGAACATCCACGTGAAGTTGGTCCTGGCCCCGGACAATACTATTGACACCGTGTAAGCATTCCTAATTGAGCGTGTAAAAACATACCACGGAATATTTCTAAATAAAATAAGGTGGGGTAATTTCCTTTCTAAAATAAATCTCAAAGTAAACATATAATTAGGTATTCACGGATGCCGTATCCGGAATACCAAGAATATACCAAAGTTACTAAGGTACCCAAAACGCCAATTAAATAACATACTAAGTGAACCAAGATACGATATAAATATTAAACCCAAGGTTCACCAACTATAAATATAAATCAAGTTCACTAAGTATAAATATAAATCACATTTAAAAGCATAGGCATAATAATACTAATTTCCAAAACCCATAAAATATAGCCGAGTCACATACTAGTGAACCAAGTACAAAATATAATACTAAAGTTCACTAAGTATAACATGATAAATACTGTTTAGAAGCATAGGCGTAGCCTAATATTAATTCCAAAACATGTACAATATTTTATTTAATAAGGAAGGGGCCCACTCATATAAACCTTTGCCGAAAAACCCCAATTGCACGCTCTCCGTACTCCACGGGTCGCCAAACCTAGGTTAGAACACCCACAATTAATAAAGTATTCGAAAATACGAAGGAAACGGTGTTCGAAAACCCGAAAATGGAGTAACGGGGTCAGAAAACCTAATACCGTCGCTGTGGGGCGTCGTGCGCCGCCGCATGCACCGCCACTCGCTGCCAAATGGCCTTACGCGCCGCCACGCGCTGCCAAATGGCCTCACGCGCCGGTGGAAGTCCACCACGCGCCGCACGCGTCAGTCACGCACCAGTCAACGGTCAACGCTGACGTCAGTCCGGTCTGGACCGGTTGCTGATGTCATTACTAACGTCAGCGCCGGTCTGAACCGGTTTGCTGACGTCACCAGGGTCAGTCTGAACTGGTTTGTTGACGTTAGCGCCGGTTGTCGTCGCCTGAAACTGGGAAAAATGGCCGAAAACTTCAAATTAACATATCTCACTCATTTTCAAGGCCAAATTGCACGATTCAAGTGCCAAAATGAAGCTGGGAACAAGGAGAATAGGATTTTACCAGTTTGGGGGCTAAAAGCTGGCCAGAGGTGGCCTGAAAATGGAGAAGAAGTCACGGTGGAAAAAGGCCGATCTCCAGTTCGCCATTTCTCGACCAATCTCAGCCATCCAAGGCTCGATCAAGGTCCTAGGGACTTCGAGGAGTTGAATGGTGGTTAATCTGAGGGAGATCGAGGTGGAAATCGACGAGAAAACTCGTCGGAGAACTTTGAGCACTCGTCAGAGTTTTTGAGAAATGGGTTTTCTGGGTTCTAACTAGGTTGCAAGGTTCGTTAATGTGAACTGGGAGTGGCCTAAGTGATGATTTGGTCTGGGAGTGGTGGCACATCCACTAAATTGGCTCGGGGAGAGCTCGGTAAGGAAGAGAGGTTATTTGCAAGGAGAAGGGACAAAGTGACAGAGAGTGATAGACCACGAGAGAAAGAGAGAGAGTCAACAGACAGGGGGACAAGGGCACATGGGCCAACAGAAAGGTTGGGCCCCAGCCCAACAACCTAAACAGTCCACAATTGAATTATGGGAAACGTCGGTAATCCGACGCCCGTAAAATGTTCGTTCGGACTCCGAATGTCGTCCTGCTCGCGTCCACGCATTCGTAACGACGAGCACGACAAGAAAATACAAAGGGAAGGGTTGTATGAGTTACGACGAAAAAGTCAACCGAAAGATCAACTAGGGGCATTTACGTCATTTTTCACTTTTGGGAATAAAATACTGATATTTTCCGGAACGGGATGTAACAACACGTCTTTAGTCTACCATTTTCTTTAGGGTTATATTTATACAAATTCTCTGTAGAAGAACAATAACTTCATTTAGTTGAAAGTGTCATTGAACAATTTGGGCAAAAAAAAATACAGCAGAAAACGCAACTCAAATGAGCGTGAAGGATTATACCAAATCCTTCACTAGCCCCCAAGGACCAAGTGGTAAAGCTATGATCCGCAAGGGATTGGATCACTAAAATCATTTATTTTCCGTAGTTTATTTGAAATTGTAAACAATGTTACGTAATGTTATTGTTCCATTTCACGTGTTTGGTATGGATGAATGACAAAATTAATAAAAAATAAATACACTTGTTGAGTGAAATTGTAATACCACGTGGTCATAATCTGTATGAGTAATATTAACAAAAGACGAATACAATATTATAATTTGAGTGAAACACATAATAGTAATACTATGTGACGTGATTATGACCCAAGTGAACTTAAAAAATACTCTATTATGCGAGTCCGCCTAAGAGAATTACATATGTGTACCCTGTAGCATCCTAAAATAATAAGGCACTGTAATGTGTGTTGATTTTTCATATAACATCACGTTATTTGTTTAGAATACCGCTACAGGGGTGTCACGAGTGTGTGTTGCGTACATGGACATATTTGGTGAGTTCACACGAACTGACTTGATTTGGGCCTTTTTGAGAATTGGATTGGGCTGAAGGCTGGGCTGAGAGAAGATTGAGCTTTGGGTCTTTCGTTGGTCGCAGATTGAGCTTTTGGGTCGAGCAGCCCACTTTCGCTTTTCCTTGTTTTAAAAGAAAAAAGAGCGAAAAAAAATAGGGAAAAACTTGAGAAAGGTGGAGTGGCAAGTGCCAAGAGAACTCCTGATTTCCACCGACCACCGAGAGTGGGTGTGAAAACGAAGACAATCATCAATGGCGGGCGTATCGCTCAAGTGCGGCGACTGCGGGACTCTGCTGAGGTCGGTGGAGGAGGCCCAAGAGCATGCCGAGCTCACCTCCCACTCCAACTTCTCCGAGTCCACCGAAGCTGTTCTCAACATCGTCTGCTCCTCTTGCGGCAAACCATGTCGATCCAAAACCGTATATATACTTCCTCACTCTTTCTTCCTTAATCGAATTTCAACTTCTTTTTTTTGTTAATTCAACTTTATTTCAATGGATTTGCTTATCTGGGTCAGTAGAATTTCAGCTTAATTTTCTTATGCATTAGTTGGATTAAGATATTTGGTCAATTTGCTAGTGAATTTTGGAACTTTTTATTGGATTTTATTCTCTATCTGAATTACAATTGTTTTTTCTTTCTAATTTCGCCTTTTTTTCGTGATTTGTTTATCTGGGTCAGTAGAATTTCGGCTTAATTTTCATATACATTAGTTGGATTATGATATTTGATGAATTTACTAGCAGAAGTTTGGAACATTTTATTGGAATTTATTCTCTATCGGAATTTCAATTGTTTTTTCTTCCTAATTTCGCCTTTTTTCGTGATTTGTTTATCTGGGTCAGTAGAATTTCAGCTTAATTTTCACATGCATTATTTGGATTCGGTATCTTTATTGTTGGATTAAGATATGTATTGAATTTGTCATTAAATTTTGAAGCCTTTTATTTTATTGCTGGCAGACTAAAATTCAGTTTCACTGGGATTCAAGAGTTTTTTTTTTAAAGATCTTTTGGTTACTTGGGGTTAGAGAATGAGAAATGTAGTAGGATACCGAGTTCAATAAGTGATTATGGCAGAGGTGGATTGAAGATTAGACTAATGTTTTCTTGGCAATAACGCAAATTGTTTTGGTGCTTTGATTGTTCAGGAAAGTGATTTGCACACCAAAAGAACTGGGCATACTGAGTTTGTTGATAAGACTGCGGATACAACTAAACCGATAAGTTTGGAGGTTCCAAAGGCAACTCCTTCAGGATTCGAAGAGGCTGTTGGTGCAAGTAGCCATGTGACAGAAGGTACTTCTTCCAGTTCAGTGTGATGTCAAAGCATGAAATTTGTAGTTTTGTATTTGGAAAGGCTTTTAATTTTTAGTTACAAATAGGTTGTTATTTGTACAGTTTTGGGTAGATGCTACATTTCTGTATGAGTTTTTTGAACTTGTGTAACTATAAGTAGAGGTTTGTTGTTTGGATGTCGTGTGATTGGTACTTTCTTTGGACCTCTTTGTGCATGGCTCTTGCTGTTGGCAAACCGGTTTTATTTGAAGGGGCTTTGGTTCCTTTTGGATTGATTATGTACCTTCGGTAGTAAATGGGATTTTCTTACAATAACATGCCTTTCAGATTGGTTTTATTTTTTTTCAAGGCAAATTAAGAGTCTGAATATATGTCAGCATATAGTTCTAATTGATGTTTTGTTAATGGTCTTTCTCCTTCCTATAAAAATATTAGTGGTCTTTATTCGAAATTATTCACCGGAAAGGCTGTCAGCTGTCAGGCTTAAAACTAATGGTTGTAGATCAACATGGAAAATGAACATTAGTTTTTCTACTCAATTCCTGAATCAGGCTTTATAACCTGTCTACTTATGAATGGAAACATACTGCAATTGTTTTTTTTTTCCTTGACGTTTAGTTATTTTGGCTACTCTGGTTTATTAATTCGATTAGTACCTGATTTATTCAATATTTTTTCATCTAGAAATGGTCGTGCCAGAGGTTGACAAAAAGCTGCTTGAGGAACTTGAAGGAATGGGCTTTTCAACAGCCCGGGCAACCCGTGCACTTCACTATTCTGGTGGGCTGATGAAAAAAAATGAAACTCTCTGTCAAGTTGACATTGAATCTTCTGTCTCTGGGCTTGCTATTAGTGGTGTTATTTTTCTTTTCCCAGTCTTTTGTTCCTCTGACAAAAATGATGGGTTCTTATAATAATTAGGAGGCTTGTCATATCTATTAATTGAAATATCGCCATTTATCAGGGTTAAGTGTTGGAAAATCTGATGTAACTTCTTTTTGGTTGCTAGATCTGAGGAGATGTATTCTTGAGTAGAAAAGTGTTTTTCAAATATTAGAGTGTGATAGTGTCACAAATTCAGGATTTAGCAGGAGTCTCCTCTTGATGTTCCTCTGATGTTTAGGATCCTGCTTCATTTGTTTATAATTTCTGGGCCCTTCTTTCTCCAGCTGCCATTACATAACTGACGGTGGATTATATCTGTTAGAAGCCTAAGAGGTTCCTATAAGATAGAACCATGAACATAGGTTGCAAAGAGGAAAGCACCAGAATTAGAAATTTATGAAATTTTCTCCTGTGCATCTTTTTAGTTTTCTCCTCTTATTCTTTTCTTTCTCTTTCTTGATTAAATGATTGAATAGAAAACCCTGCTGTGGATATATAGTTGATTGGATCCCATAGTTTAGTCAATTATTTGCATTCTGCTGTTTGTGGTTAGTTTGGTAAAACTGCTAAGAAATAGTTGTTTGATCGTTTATAGGGTTGTCAGCTTGTGAATTTTCCTTTTGAAACTGTTACACATGATGTAAGTTCGTGATCTTACAATTTTAATTCTCGCAACTTACAATTTTCGTTTTTTTAGGTAACGCTAGCTTGGAGGCTGCTGTCAATTGGGTAGTTGAACATGAGAATGATATGGACATAGATGAAATGCCTTCGGTATGATACGCTCATTTTGACTCTCTCTCACTCCCACTCTCACTGCGCACATGCAAACTCTTTGCGATACAAAAGTTCGGATAGAGTGGGTATGTACTTGCATATCTATTCTGTGATGACATTAGTTATGTAATACTGGTCAAGAAAGTATATTCAACAAAAAAAGGCGTCCAAGGTTTTGGAGATATAAGGGGGTTTGACTTCGTAGTGATAGCAATTATACAAATGAGAGCTCACCAATTTTCTTTTAGAGATTGTGGGTTGAAGATGTCTTGCGCATTAATTTGCTCAAGCAAAGTCCAGGAATTGTTTCTTTGATTTGTTGTTGTGGTGCTCTTTGAACAACTTTAGGAGGCTATGAATATGAACTTCATGAGTCTTTGAGGAGTTCTGTAATAATGGTGTGGTAAATTCTATTACTAATGCAAATTTTAATTTAATTCTAAAACAAATATAATTTATTGAATTTTTTTGATAAATATAATTTCTTGAATTTTGAACTTGGCTCCTGCAGCAGGAGATGAAAAGAAAGGTTTGAAGAGAGATTGGTAGTTGGGGCAATTTATGTTCGTTAAGACTTATGATTTTGTTTGTGCTCAGGTACCAATAAACAGCAAAGTTGAGGCTCCAAAACCTTCTCTCACACCAGAACAATTGAAAGCCAAGCAACAAGAACTTAGGTAGTGCTTCTTTATGCATTATTAGTGTCATGGATGAGATCATTTCGATCTGACCAAAAAAAAAAAAGGATTAGATTAGATCACTTGATACAAAAGTTTTTGCTGATTCTAGTTTCTGCTTGACAGAATATTTATCTCATTCTTTTTCATGGATGCTGTAGTTCCAGTTTTGCTGATTCAAGCTGATAATATTAGTATGTGCAAGGTTTAGAATTTAGATTGAAGTTCCCATTTCCTGCTTTCATCTTATAACTGAGAGCTAACTAATCACTTGAAAATTCATTCCCCCTTGTATGAAAATTGTACTTGGCTATAGAACGTTTTAATTGATTTCAAAATTTCATGTATTTGACCATATCTTCTTATTGTTGGTATCTTTATAAAATATGTTATGCCATGTTTGCAGCATTTTGAAATATAAATCCTATACTTTTGCTTAAGTTTTTTTCTTTGACACTGCGGTTTTGGGCAATACTCATGTTTGAAAATTGCTTTAGACTCGACTCGCTCAGTGCTTCTCACTACTTAATTTTTGTCTTATAATTCTTTCCAACCATCCTTAAGGGAGAAAGCTCGCAAGAAGAAAGAAGAAGAAGAGAAGAGAATGGAAAGAGAGAGAGAAAAGGTACTTCGAAATGTCTGCCCTCTTGTTCATACTTGCATTTCAGGAGTAATCTTTTCCAACTGTATGTGTGTGTGTGTCAGTCTCATGACTGATCATAAAAAAATTATATTGCAATCTTGGATATTCCTTCTGACCAAAAAAGACAGATTCTTGGTCATGCTTTTCCTTCTTCACCATTAAGTATTGTTTCTTCATATGCCCCCTATGAAAAATCTTAATTAAAATAATTGAAAATTTATAATATTTCTACTTATTTTGTTAAGACTGGATATGGTGTCAATAAAATAATTGGATTTTTCGATGAGGTCCTTTTTTTCGCTTGTGCAATTCAAGGAACATATGTTTAAATTTTAGTTTTCTAGATATTTATGCTCACGTATTTCTGGTGGATTCATTTACTTTAAAAACTTATCAGGAACCTCCAGAAACCAGGGCTATGTTTACAATATATAATATAGCCTATCAAATTTCAATTTGACCAGTGTTTTCATCAAGTGTAATCCTTTTCTCTGTATGTGGTTCTTCAGGAGAGGATTCGTGTGGGCAAGGAACTCCTAGAAGCGAAGAGAATAGAAGAAGACAATGAAAGAAAACGGTTTATCTTCATCTACTGAATCTTTTGTGTTATAGATTATAACTTGTGCTTTGTTTTCCAATCTACCATTTAATGACATCAAATGTCCTTTTCCCTCACATTACATGAATTTGTCTTCCATTGACATGGAAATGTTTCGTTGTGATAGGATTATTGCTTTGCGAAAAGCAGAGAAAGACGAAGAGAAAAGAGCTAGGGAAAAGATTCGTCAAAAGTTGGAGGAAGATAAGGTAAAGATATTTTTAACCACTTTGTTTAAGTAGTACAAAAGTATTCAGTAAGTTTTTGGGTGAGTATTGTATTGTCAGACGTGTCCTTGTGGCCGTGTTGTTTGTAACAGGCTTTAAGTGCAATTTGGTAAATTTGCGGTTCTTTAATCACATGTCTATAAAATTCCTTAGGAGACTTGTGAGTCATACCAAAAGTTTGTCTTTTGTTTTGTTTTTCCAAATCGAGTCTGAAGTATATTAGCAGAAGAAATCTTGAATTGAGCGAAACAGATGAAGAGAGAATAGGTAGAGAAAAGCATTGTTTGAATTCTTAATTCAAGGAACATCATGAGATTCTGAGAAAATTAGGTGTTAGTCTGAAGGCATATATAAATAGATCTGTACATGGAAACTCTGAATATCTTCATTCAGATTTTAGAGAAACTTTTGCAAGAATTTTTGTCTTTGGTCTCATTTTATTTGTGTATTTGTTTCTCTGGGAGAGGCATAAAGACCTTCTGATAACAAGGAGAGATGACTAGTGAAAGGATTGCATTTACTGGTGCATGGGCCATCAATTAGACATTTTTCGTTGGCATGTAATTTACTCTACTTTTGTGCCACTGGAAAGTATATGGAAGTGGGACCATTGCATATAAGTCGAGTTATAACGTGCACCCAATGAATTCCCTTAGTTCCTATAAACAGCTAATCTGAATTTTTCGTCTCCTTTGATATTTTGAACTTTCCATATGGCAGGAGTGTTAACTAGCATGCATCCTGAATGCATTCGGATTCATATAAAGAAGATACCTACCTCCCACCCACCCCTCCTTTTAAAGTGAATAGAAAATACTCACAACTCTTTTAAGTATTACGGGAAAATACTACTTGTTAACTATGATGGCTTTACAATTAAGCCTTGCAATCGTGGCTTTACAACTAAGCCTTGCTATATCTCACGTGACAAGTAATGAAAGAACCAAGGGCCCAAAATACCTCATATCTCTGTTTTAGCGTTTTAGGAATTAATTCCCCATTGTCAGTCAGTATCTATTTCTTGTTATATTTTCATTTTTATTTTTATAAAAGAATAAATCAGCTTTCTTCTTTCTTCACAGGCAGAAAGGAGGAGGAGACTTGGGTTGCCACCAGAAGATCCTTCAACTGCAAAACCTGCTGCACCTGTTGTGGAAGAGAAAAAGGCACGAGCTTGTTTGTATATACCATTTGTCTAGTGAATGCCATTTTAGAAATTAATTGAAATCTGTACTAATGGATCTCTGTCGTATCTAACATGCAGAGCTCGTTGCCTGTAAGGCCTGCCACAAAATCAGAGCAAATGAGAGAATGCTTGCGATCTCTCAAGCAGAGTCACAAGGTAAAAACAGTTACCTGTAAGGTCAAATAATTCATTAAGAAAGAAATGATTATTTTCTCTTCATATTGAATAACTTTCTGGAGAACCACCTACAGGTCTGGTACAAGACACCAAAAATTGTGTCAATTGCTCATTTAGGCCTCATTTGGTGTCTAGGATTGGATTGGAATGGATAACCCTCTAAAATTCAAGGTATATTGAGGGTAGAGGAGAATGATTTTTCATTTTGATGGGATTAGACGTGAAGAAAAACATCTCCATTTTAATCCTACCATTTTGGGAAGGATCGGAATGGATAAGTTTTCTTTTTACGTAATCCATCTCCTACCTCCAACTGGGTCACGATTTTTCCATTTCTTCCTTCAACATACCTTGAAAATAGTGGCTTATCAATTCATTTCCAATCCTCAGTACCAAATGAGGCCTTGGGTATTTTTTAATGTCACTCGCACAGTGACCCTTGAATTTAACCGAAGTTTCATTTTGCAATGATAAAAAAAGAAACAAACAGAAATGCAGAATGATATTGCTTGAAAAGAACTGCTCTCATTATTTATCTATTCAAAGTTTTGTTGTATGGATTGTGGACAATGGCCTTACCTATTTTTGCTTTCTGTGTGTAGGAGGACGATGCAAAAGTGAAGAGAGCATTCCAGACTCTTTTAACTTTTGTCGGGAATGTTGTCAAAAATCCTAATGAGGAGAAATTTAGAAAGATAAGACTCACTAACCCATCTTTCCAGGTATAACAACTTATCTTGCTCGGAAAGCAGCTCACTTTTAAGTCCAATATTTTCCTGTTATAGATTTTTGTTCTCTTTCCCCTTCCCTGTTAAAGTTTGCATATACCGTAGTCACCACACTAGTAATTATTAAGTTATACTTAGACGACCTGTCAATGGATCGGATTTTGATCTGGATCTGATCCGAATCCGATGGAATTCATAGGATATGGATTGACATTCTCAATATGATAATCCGATTATGAGTAACCTTTTAGCTTAACAAATCAGATATGGATTTGAGTAGATCCGACTGATAATAATACGATCTAAATCCAATAATAGATCTGTTTACGGGTCTAGTTTTACTCTTTTAACGTCCATGTTTCCGGTTCTTTGTCATTAACTCGTGTTTCTTTTCATTTGTTGTCAAAAACACCCATTGCCTACACAGGAAAGGGTTGGTTCACTAAAAGGCGGGGTCGAGTTTCTTGAGTTGTGCGAGTTTGAGAGAATGGAAGGGGGCGAGTTCTTGTTTCTTCCTAGGGACAAGGTTGACATGGCGGTGCTGAACTCTGCTGGGTCTGAGCTAGACTCTGCAATCAAGAATCCCTTTTTCGGTGTTCTTTAAGTTCAAAACATTGATGTTTGGATTTGTTTATTACAGCACCATTTTGGGTTTTGGCCATGATTAAAATACGGTCTGCTGCTAATTTCATTCATCGTATACCGTGTGACGTACAAGAAGGGCTTGAAATTTAAAAATTTGCTTATCATAAAATTTGCTTACCAGCCAGCTTTTGGTTCTCTTCTCAAAATTGGAAGGTGTCCCAAGCTCGACTTCCATTCTTCTTCCATTGATTAAAATTACCTCAGCGGTCTTTTTTGGGTGGTATGGACTATTTAATGGTCGGACCATTGAATGGTTTAAGATTTATTTGGAGCCCACCGCAAATTAATCTTAGACTATTCAATGACCGTACTATTGAATGATCTGTATCACTCAAGAATTTTTCTTTTTTTTATTATGATATTTATTTTGGAATAAGTAATAACTATCCAATATTTAGGGGTGATCCCAAATCAGTCCTAGTCACTTAATACTGCTTAAAACATTCTAAATAAATGCCTAACGCATTGAGAATTGGACATCTATGAACTGCCTTTCGTTGACATGGGGCGTGTGTAGGATATGAGATTTAAATGTGTACCTCTCATGATTCTACATAAACATAAACATAAATCGGATATGAACGAATAAGAGTGTTAACTTAAGAGGTGGATCGTTGTCAATGCTTTGCAAATGAAGAGGTGGATGTAGGCAGTGGGAGTCGGGATGCAGATCATTCCCAGTTGAAGTGGGGGCTTATAAAGATTCCTAACAGGCCTTGTCACTATGAAGAGTATAGAAGGCTTTCGAAAGAAGTGACTCACAAAATGTCATAGGGGAGGGGTACAACAGAAATCTGTGCACCGGAACAAAACGCTATGCAGTTGAGGGGGAATTCATACCTTCATATCTAAAGCAGCACATAGGTTGGTTTTCTTTATAATACATGAGTGAAGGAGCATGGCATCAATTTACTGTTATTCGTCTTTCTACATTTTTTTTCCTATGTTGTCTCAATTGAATTTTAAAACAAGATATAGATCAATTAGAAGTTCTAAAATTTAAACGACCAATTTGTTGAATGAAAAGGTTGAGATTTTGTTTCTTGCCAAAAGTACAAGGATTTATATTATTCGTATCCTTTCAATCTGTTGAAGCATAAAAAATAAAAAATAAAATTCAAAGTGTCGAAGCCCAACAATAGAAGGGGTTAAGACCCAACATGGTTCAATATACAAGAACGAAAGAACAAAAGCCCATATTTAAATTCATATTGGCCCCTTGACTTAGTCAAGAGAAAAGTATTTATCTCTTAATATTTCAATTAAAACAAAAGAAGAGATAAATATGGTATCCAAACAGATAGCCAATTTGAAAGTGCTGTGGAAGTGTGGAATATAAGTTTAATATCCAAAACAACCACTTGATCTAAAAAAGTGTTAAACCCCAATGGAAACTCTTGTGATAAATATGAAAAAGAAACAAGAGATAAGCACGGGACTGTTTCAACAAACTTGAAGATTAGCTCACTTCAAATTTCAAAAGTCCTCCATCCAATCTGCAAGGGTTTGCCTCTTTGTCTATAAATAAAGGATCAAAGTGCGGAGTAGAGAAAAAAAAGGCAGAGAAGACACAGAGCAGCATGAGGAGAAGACACAGAGTAGCAGGACGGAGAAGGTCCCAGAAAGGAGTAACGGAAGGAGAAGGACGCAGCCCCGCACGCAACAAAGCTGAAGGACGACAAAAATCCACGCAAGAAGCCGTTCGAGCAACAAAGCCGCTGCTTCCGAATCAGAATTTAATTGTGGCAGAAAAGTTATTTCTTTTACACTCGTTTCGGGCCTGATTGTCTTAAGGCAATCACACCTCGAAACGATGCGATTCCTCTACCAGAAAGCTCATGCTCTCTCCATAAAATGGTGCCCTCTGTCCATGGTCCATGCAATGAAGAAAAGAAGCAGTCCATGTAGTCGTTCTTGCCGAGCCGTCGCTGTTAGGAACTTCTGCTCGCCACTGTGAAGCCATTGAAGACCCGGTCCCTGTGGAAAGACTACCGGGAAGAAGACCCGGTCCATGTAAAAAGGCTAATGGGAAGAAGGCTTGGTACCCGTAAAAAGGCTACCAGGAAAGAAAATTAGTCGAGCCGTTCGAGAAGCAATGTCAAATTGGCAAACTAAGTCCCTTATAGCAAATTCAAAGTCTTTTTGCAGCAGATTCAAAGCCTTTACAACAAATTCAAAGTCTCGGCAGCAAAAATCCAATGTTCCTGTAGCCGATTTAAATTCCTTGTAGCAGATTCAAAGTCGCTCCCCCGAATTTTGTGCACTAAGCCTGAAGGCAAGAAGACGATGTAGACGACGTCCCGTGCAAAACAACAATGAAATAGCCCAAAGACAAGCGAAAGGAGAACAGCAGCCAGACGCTTTCCTTTAGTGTTCAAAATTTGCTCAGTTGTGATGGATGAAGAACTCAGCACACCGCCCGTGGCGGTCGTCGAAACACTCTTATTGCGATGAAAAAAAAAAACTCAGTACGTTGTCGTCGTTCAATGCCAGGAGAAAAGCCAACTGGAATTTCGTTTCTTTCTTAGAGGAGGAAGCTGACATCGGCAGTTTAAAGAAATTGATGAGCAATATAATTGAAGAATATGCAAGCTGCTGATCTTCTTTAAATACTGCAAATTCCTATGTGAATGCTGCTGCTCATGTGGAGATCAAAGAAAGCTACAACTCCCACCAAAATCGTGTGAGCTTTATAAATTTGGGCCCCATGGACCAAATTTGGACCAAATAACGAGGGTCATGGAAACCAAAATAAGAGAGTGTGGAGACAAGTTCGGCGAAACACGATGGTCTTAAACCATCTCAAATTAGTGGACTCGCGTCACTACAGATTGATGTGCCAAATTTCCGTTAATTTCAAAATGGCATAAAGCCGTGCACCAAATCTCAAATGGCACAAAATTCATTTTTGAACTACGTTGGTTTGATTCCTCTCAAAAGGATACGTAGGCAGTCTAATACCAAATTTTAGACGCAACCACAATCCAACCTGAATCACTGGTTTTGTTCCGAATCAAATTCATCCAAACACTTTTATTATGAACTACATGTGGTTTGATCTCTCATAAAGAGAGTATGTAGGCAATCTAGTACGAAATTCTAGATGCAACCGCGCCCCCCAAATAAATTCATTTACGAACTACGTCCAGTTTGATCCCGCAATGGGTACGTAGGCAATCTAGCACGAAATTCTAGATGCAACCGTGTGTTGGAAATATGCCCTGAAAGTCAATCTTTGGAAGAAACTTTTCAGGACATTGACTGTATGTATGGATAACCCTAAATACAGCAAAAGGGCAAAGTCACTTATTAGGACAATCTCAATAGTTGATATATGTCCAAATAGTGAATCCATGGACAATGGATTGATGGAAGAAGTAATCTAATGATGTTAGACTGCAGAGACCTTCTTCTCATAACCATGATGTTCAAAATGTTCCTGGTCATGGGATTGTCAGAGGGATACTGACAATCCATAGACCAGTACGTACTGTGCCAGCTTCAAATTGGAAGGATGGAAAGTCTCAGCCATTCGTGTAGTGACACTATGACAAGTATGTAGGTGCTCATTAAGGGAATGAGTTCACTGAATACAATCGAAGGGAGTACTTGCATGGAGGTCTACTCACATGTCAAGCAAGTAACTCCATTGATTGGAATATGTAAGTAATCCTTTGACCTGAGACATCATAGTTGTCTTGTGGTTAGGTCCTTGATCTTTGACTATGTCAAAGTCACCCCAATCTTGAGGGTGTCCACGGCATAGTTGGGGTTAAGCTACTTAGCCATGGAGGCAAGTGAATGGTCAACAAGGGATCTTTAATCCTCGTTACGAGAGGAAGAATACTCTAAGATATGATTCGGGAATCTTCGGCCGAAGTAGTGAGAGTAGTGATGGAAAGTGTTCCTTTACGACTCAATTGAATCGTATAACATGATATAATCACATTAGGGGTTTGACATTATGTATCCATACCCTAGTAATGTGATTGAGAGTATTGCGTTAGAGAAGGATCGAATTACATTGTAATTCCAATTGAATAGGTTCTCCGAACAAATTCTACATTAGCTTGGGTAGCCATGATATATGTTTAGATGTCACTCATGGCTTGTGGGTTCTTCTAGATGATTAAATATGTAGTCATCAAAGAAGAAAGAGAATTAAAAGTAAGTTTTAATTCACTAGATGATTGGATTAAACCTAATCAATTGGATTGATACCAATCACCTCACTGCCTTGCTAATTAGAACCTAAAATGATTGTACACCGAATACACTCTTGTGGTGGAACAACATATGAATGATGGAAATAATTAATTGGATTAATTAAGTGTTATGATTAATTAGAAAGTCTAATGAAATCATAAAGGCGATGAAAGATCGTTTTTGGGCTTACTGATATGTTCGGGTTTATTCGGGCCCATTGGGCCCAAACCCATTGGGCTTTTATTCAAGCATAAGATGACTTGAAATATTAAAAGCCCAAAGCCCAAACAACACTAAGGGGGCCAGCCTAAAGAGAGAAAGAAAGAGAGTGAGTGTTGAGTCAAAAGTTGACTCACTTCTCTCATCTTTATATGCAAAGTTTAATGAAACTTTTGATAATGGTTTTTTGTGTGAGTTAGTCAACCAAAAGAAAAGAAAATCTCTCCCCCTTTTCTCTCTAAACAGCCGGCCAACCAAGAGCAAAGAGATAGCTACTCATCTCTCTTTCTCTTGGTCATCCATCATCCATTCCACTACTTGGGTGGGTGTGGATCTTTAGAGGTCTTCAACTTTGGAGGCTAGAGGAGAATCATTCAAATTCTTTCAAGGTGGAGGAAGCAAGGAGGGAGGCTAGGCTCAAGGAGTTCCAAGAAGAGAAAGCTTGGAGGTGGTCCATCCTTGGTCTAAAAGCTAGATCAAGAGGTATAAAACTTCTACCTCCACTTTGTTCTTCAATTTTAGTAGATGCATCAAATATAAACCTATGCTTCTTGAAGGGGATTTGCATGACTAATGCTTTGATAATTTAGCTTCCGTTGCTTATGCGTATAAATTGTGAATTGTATATGCATGCTAGTCATTAGAAATCCCACATAAATCTCATTAATTTCTCTTCAAGTGGTATCAAGAGCCAAAGGTTTATATTTGTTGTGTCCTTTTGGATTTTATATATATGGGTTATAATTTTATGTTTGACATAATATTTCTTCATTCAAAGTATGTTTATCTTTTGTTTTTCAATTGTTGAAAAATGTGATTCAAGAGTTGAAGAAGATATGCATGTAAAAGTGTTTTAAATGCATGAGTGAAGAGTGAGTTTTTTGAACAAAAATTGGGGCTTTACACTTTGTGGGAGGGCACGGTTTTGGGGAAAGTTTGTGGCTTGTGTTTGTGTTTTATTTTGATATACACACACACATTTTTGAACTAGAAAGTCTAGCCCTTGTCACTTTTGTCTTTGATATTGAAAATCACCAAGAAAGTGCAAATCTTGAAATTGTTTTCATGGTTTTGTTCTTGGTGTTCATATCTTTGTTCTTGCTTTATTTTCTGTTTTGGGTATTTTAATTTTGTTTGTAAGTTTTGGTTTCTTACACCATCCTAGTTTTGACTAGGAGACCTTACCTCCACCATACCCAAACCTTACCTTTAAAGTCAACAAGGACATTAGGTGACAAGGAAAAGTATGGCCTTTGCTTGTAGAAAAATGTTTGACATTTTCTCCCATTCCCCACTCCCCAACCGGCCATCCCTAGTGATGGGTCCTTTAGGGACTCTTTTGCAAATTTAAATTTGTTGTATTTACTTTTAAGTATTTGCGGTTTGACCCATAACTTTTAAGTATTTGCTTTTTGGCCCCACCTCTCTTGAGGACAAAAATATATTGATATTTTAATTTTGTTTGTAGATTAAACTCATCATACAATTATGCCCATATGTACTAAATCTAATTGATAATTGTTGCATTTCAATTAATTATTTAATGTGATTAAATAGTTAGTAGAATGGTTGACTATTAATCAACTGCTGCATAATAGCATGGCACGAATGATTAATGTGGCCTGACATAAAGAACTCTGGTTTATATTCTGAATGAAATACCTCCGTTTTTTTAATTGCAGCTGACCCTTTTGAGGGGACTGATGATGCTACGGGTAAATTGCTCCGCTATGGCCTAAAAGAGTTTTGTGATATTGAGCTGGATGTTGGTTCTTTGAAGAATGGTTCGACTTCCACTAGGTCGGCTTAGGATTAAATGAAGATGCACAATTAAGATAAATATGGATGATTTTGGACGGTGGTGTACCGTAATTTATATTTGATATTTTGCTCACTCGCTTAGTTAGCTTTATTTATATGGAATTTAGCCTTGATTGTATATATCTGGAATTTAACCAAATCAAATAAATTCATTCTTCAATTTACATTTCACGTCATTTATGTGTTCATTGAAAAAAGTGACATCTTGAAAATCATACCAAATGTCAAGAACCATCACAAAAAACACAACAGTAACAAAAATTATTGATTTTTAGCACCTAATGTGAGGAATAATTTAATGAGAAAGATGCATATACAAAAGTTGACTACCATTAGGCCCAATAAACAAGGAACGCAACGGATAAGAAAGTACCAAGGTTCTATGCTTTCACCGTTCATCAAGCTTCAGTCATCATCAATCAGGAGTACAGTTTCTCAACTATCCAATGAAGGATGAAAATGGCGAAGAAAAAATGGGAAAAGTTTCGAACTTGAGTCGATGGGGAAAGAGTGACGACTTAAGAGTTAGAAGCAAATTGTTCCCCATCACATGACTGGTGACTTACTTCTAATAATGACTCAACCCAAAGGGACAATTGACGCCTATGTTAACTTGAATGATGACAAGTGCTTGTTCATCTGTAAGAACCAGTCGAGGCTTTTGATCGTGGCTCATAAGACAAACCACATTGCTTGAATGATGGAGTACCAGAATATGCTTTTTCGAAAGATTTACAAAGCGAACAGGATCATCCTGGCCCGTCATCCATCACCACTAAAGTCTGAAAACGATACAGAAAATGGGAATAATAGTGGCGGAGGAGGAAAAGATCGCGGGAACAAAAATGACTCCAGAAAAAAAAGGGATGATGATGGCAACATCTCCAACTCATTCTTGGATGGTTGATGATTGGGTCTAGTCAGGCCTGTCTTATGTCGGCCCACTTGGCAGTTATAGGCATCAGCGGTTTTTTTCATTTTAGAATAAGTCCAACTCTTTTGTAACCCACTAAACACTGACCTACTTGGTTTGTTTTTTGTTTTGTTTATTGTAATGAAATCAATCGCGTTTGGAATAATAAAAAATGTGTTTGTTTTTCTTTCTTGGGTTCAATTTTTAGTTTTAAAATATAAAATAAAATTTTTTATCAAAAAATTATAAAATGAGAAAAGAAAATTCAACATATCTAATAGCATACCGAAAACTTCCTATCAACTAACGTGTTGTCCGAAGTTGACACCCCCCACCGCACTTTACCTTGGGGTCATCATTTGGCCTAAGTTGCTTTAGCACTAACTAATTATGAAAAACGTGAGATCTGCTAGCTTTTAAGTTTTTCAATGAATTCAAGAGTATGGAAGTCTCTTTCTTCGTGTGTTTTCTAGTTTTTTTTTAATTATTTTGTTTTCTTATAATATCAAAAAATGATAATAATGTTTTTCATATGAATAAAACAATAATAAAATACCCAACCTGACTCGGGCTGCTTGGCCCAAAAAACAAAGTTTTACCACTTAAATGAGCGAGAAACAAAGTTTTATGACTTCTTACTCAATACGAAGACCAACCAGGACAAAAATACCTTCACCCGGTTTCCATCTTGCACCCACGCGCCACACACTTTTTCCCCCTTTCTATTTGGATTTGTATTCAAATCCATGGCAAAATCCTAAATAGAAAGGGAAAAGGGTGTTGCACGTGACGTGGGTATAAAAATTCAACCCCCTACCGTATTTTGTCATATATATTCTCGTACTCAATTACAAAATTGGTAGTTTTGTTTGTTTTGATTTTTATGTGTGATATCCCACATCGACCAACGGAGAGGGAGTGATGTGCCTTATATGTACATGCCCACCTCCAATTAGCACGAGGCCTTTTGGGAGCTCACTGGCTTCGGATTCCATCGGAACTCCGAAATTAAGCGAGTTTGGGCTGGAGCAATCCCACGATGGGTGACCCACTAGGAAGTTGCTCGTGAGTTCCTAGAAACAAAATCGTGAGGGCGTGGCCCAAAGCGGACAATATCGTGCTATGGCGGAGTTGATCTGGGATGTGACAAAATGGTATCAGAGCCACTCTGCCGTTTGGTACGGATGTGCCGGCGAGGACGCTGGGTTCCCCTTAAGTGGGGTGGATTGTGATATCCCACATCGACCAACTGAGAGAAGGTGATGTGCCTTATATGTACATGCCAACCTTAAATTAGCACGAGGCCTTTTGGGAGCTCACTGGCTTTGGATTCCATCAGAACTCTGAAATTAAGCGAGTTTGGGCTGGAGCAATCCCACGATGGGTAACCCTATGGGAAATTGCTCATGAGTTCCCAGAAACAAAACCGCGAGGGCATGGCCCAAAACGGACAATATCGTTCTACGGCAGAGCCGGTCCGGGATGTGACATATGAGTTTTTTTTTTTTGGTATGGTTTTTCTATTTGCTTTGGATATCTCAATATTTGATTGCTTACATGTTGGTTAGGGTTTACTATATAAACATGTATTTCAAAAAACAAAGGCAGGGAACAATTTAAACATGTATGCTTGTGTGTTTATGTGCTCAATTAGAGCGTAGCTAGGATACATATGCCCAGAGGTCAAGGCAACAAAGATTGTGGGTTATATATATATAACCTTAGCCTTTTGAGCCTTAAGTCAAGTAATATGAGGAGGGTGGGCTGTGTAAGTGTATCTGACACATACCATCGAGTACCATTTTAGCAACGGGTGAGTTTCGACAACTTCAGACTAATTTCAAAATTTGTATTTATACAATTCATCTATTGATATATATATTTTTAATTAAAGCGTTTGAAACACAGTCCAAATAACATATCCAAAGAGTCGAAAAAATCGGCTACTAGGGTCAGTTAAGAACTCGATATCAAATGATTACGTACGCAAACTATAAGCTCAGCTTGAAGCTTGAGAATCGACAATATTCAATATAGTGTACTAGACAACCATACTTACCAAGTTTATTCACCAAATAATGTAGCTAGGCAAATACAATAAAACATGAAACATGTGTTGTACATGTTAGCCAGAAACCTATATCAGTGACTGGGCCATAAGTTCACTTGAAGGTCATTGGACCATAGGGGTCCTACGCAAGCACACTGGATCCAAATTAATTTAATTTTAATTTTTTATTGCGAAATGTCAAACTAATCATGTTTGTTGTTTCAGTTCGATGACCAAACGTAAAGAGGGGTGTGAGAAAATCAATTGCCCTTTACTAATACAACAAATGAAAGCACCTCACCAACAGTCTTCAATCATCTCTTGCAGTTAGGGAACTAATAGGTATCGTTATCAAATTGGTCATAAGATATTGCCCCTGTAATATGAAGGGAGAACACATACATAAACTCTGTCGGGATATCACACAACAACCTCATTCACATGAGAGTCATATTGACGTGATTAATTACTAACTGTAAGGGATGATTGAATTTCCTTAGCTGCAGATACCATTGGTTCTTTATATTGAGCCCTGAGCAATTGTTTTATGGTCTTACACACCCACTTAGCTCACTTCGAAATGAGATCCTACTGCACTTGGGTTAATGGTGACAAATTGAGAATGTGAGTACCAACTGCTATTAAGCCATCCTGCGTCACTCTATAACAATCCTGTGTAATTTGAGCAAGATGGCATGGTATCTGCATTGCTCTATAACAAAACAATCAGTGTAAAGAATAGGAAGAAAAATGCCATGATATATGTGGTTGTACTACGCGAGATGCTACCTAATGATTGAGTAATGACATTAAGAAAGAACCCATCAAACATGGGAAAGGAAATGATTTCTTATTTCCAAGCCTCATTTTCTTAGTTCTTAAACGCTGCCTCATTTATGTCACGTCGTAAGACTTAACGGATTTTTTTAAGGGATTGACCAAATAAAGTGAGACACAAATGCACATTCATGAGATAAAAGGATCCAAATTAAAGTTTCAATACATCAAATAATAAACCTATAATATCAGCTATAATTTATGGATTCATACCAAAGAGAAACAGAAAACTTGTAAAAAGGAGTTTAAAACCCCAAAATACACATTGAACACACTTATTTTATATGAAAAACTTAACAGAGTAAATGTTGCTTAAAGTTTTAGTTCATGTACAAATTGAGAAAGCTGTATAAGTTGACATTACAAAAAAGTTTCCAATTCATTTGGTTCTCTTTTTCTAAAGAACAACTTATATAGAATGGGTTCATCGCCACGTGGTGTTCTAAGTTAAAAATACATTATTATGTGGACAAAAAATTTACACGTGACAATATATTATTAAACAAGAAATGACACCTGGTGATGAACCGATTCTATTTAAGCCATTCTCCTTTTCTTGGGGTGTCTAACGGGTCACGGGAACCCTGATATCTGTCTCAAGTTGGGCATGGGTTGGCCCAATTCAATTTGCTCACCTGGTTTTATCATTTTAAAACAAGAGCGCATGGGCAAATCAGAACACAGATACGTTTCAATCTTTACACCCACGTGCCAGTGCCACACCTTTTCCCTTTCTCTTTAGGATTGTGCTCAAATCCGAGGCAAAAATCCAAGGCCTCTCTCTCTATCTCTCTCTCTGCTAGTATGAAAATTCAAAATTCAACCCCCTGTTTTTCGCATTCAATTACAGAATTAGTAAATTTGTTTGTTTTAATTTCTATGAGTTTTATTTTGCCAAGTTTTCTGCTTTTTTAGTATTTGATTTCTTATATGCTGTGTAGGGCTGAAGATTTTATACCGAAATACTGAAATCGAATCGAAAAAAATCCAACTTAATATCGAAAATACTGATGCCAAAATACCCCGAATGGTTCGGTACCCGAAACCAAAAAAATACCGAAAATTATGTACGGGGTTCGGCACCTTATTACCGTTTATTGAGTAATACCGAATCGACCCAAAAAATATATATATATATATATATATATATAAAATATATTCTAATTATATATATATCTATTAATTATTTCGTCCGTTGGATTGGTTTTCTGTTGAATCTCAACCGTTGGTTTGAGATTGAATCCTTCCGTTTCCAACACTGTCGAACACTTTCCCAGTTTCCCGACTCGACTTCCGTTCTTCTTCTTCTTCTCCTCTTCTCCTCTTCTCCTACTCTCCGGCTGGCTCTCCGTGTTTCTATCTCAATTGTGTGAAGTTCTGCAGCTCTGCAGCAATTTGGTAAGTTCTATATTTGTAGTAATTTCATATTAGGGTTTGGGTTTGCGGGATTTGGGGAATTTAGGAATAATTCTGTTTTTTAGGGTTTTCAATTTGAAGAAAGATGGTTTATATGTTTCTGAATTCTGATTATTCATTCTGTTAAGAAAATTTTGGTTGTGCAACTATGTGGTAAAGTTTGCCTTCGTACTTCAGATTTTATAATCTTGTAAAGTTTGATTTTTTTGCTGTGTTTGAATGCAAATTTGTGGCTGTTATTGTATTTGTTTGAATGTTTTCTGGGTTTTGTTTTTTTTTCTGTTGGAGATATATTGGCCTTGGTATGGTTGTTAAAGTTTCGATTTTGATCATGTGTATTGGGTGTTGGAACTTGGATGATGATCTTGTTATACTTTGGCTGCGTGGAATGCTTTTTCGCCGTGTTTCATTGTTTGATGGTTTCTGTTCTAGTTCTGGTTTGGTTTTCAGTAGTCATGACATTGTTTTTTCTTTTTTTGGGTATAGTGATTTGGGAAAGCTCTACTTTTCAAATTAACATCTCTTGCTTTGATATTTCGAGTTGTATTGAAACCTGTAGTATTTGTAAGCGGTAATTTGTATAATATAATATTGATTTTCTGGTGAGAAGAGTTCCCTAATATTTGTATAATTTGGTTTCTGTCCTGATTGCGTGCATTGATAAAAGGATTTTTGCTCATATTTGTAATGTAATCTTGTCTCCTCCATCGAAGCAAATCCCCTATTCTATCTTCCTTTCTTTCTTGCCTCTCTCTCTCTCTGGTTCTTTATTCAATGGCAGGGCCTTTTTGCTCTCTGGTTTTTCAGTGGATGTGGCCAACCTTTCGGTTTTTTCAGTGATTGATTGTTTTGTTGCTGAGAAAGTTAGATAAATATAAGCTTGATTAGAACTGGAAATTGTACTTGCATATCTGTTTATTTGGATTTTGTTGTTTTCTGCTATGTTTATAACAACGGTTGGTTTGGATTGTGACATATTTTTTTATGCCAGTTTGGATTTTATGCGAACTTTGAAATTAAACTTGCAAATCCATGATTTAGTTGTAATTTAGTGAGCAGGTTACCCAAACAAATAGCTGTACAAAGTCGTATTAGTTTAGAATCCCATCACTTCGTGATCCCTTCATTCATTTGGTTTGCATTCAACCCCCTGTTTTTCGCATTCAATTACAGAATTGGTAGATTTGTTTGTTTTAATTTCTATGAGTTTTATTTTGCCAAGTTTTCTGCTTTTTTAGTATTTGATTTCTTATATGCTGTGGATGATTGATTAGGGTTTACCGCATAAAACCTCAACTCTAATTGTAATTTTCAAACAAAGGAAGGGAATTTGAACTGCTTGTATATATGCTTGTGTGTTTGTATGCTCGAATAGAGAGAGAGAGAGTTGTAGGATCCCAAGCCCTCAACTGATTGTAATCTTGTCTTTTTTTATTTTTTATTTTTTAAATGCAGTATGTGTGTATGCTTATTGTGTATATACTTTATGGGATACGAAGAGGTCTTTCTCAGTAACAAGATTTACAGTTGGGTGTGGACAATTCATCCTCAGTAAGAAGATCCTTTGTATTCGCTTTGGATTTCTTATATGCATCGCTTAGTTACCTTTTGTAGAACAATTTGGAATTGGCTTAAGAGCAACGGTTTTCTTGTCATACACATTTTCGGATCTCTTGATCCAACACTAGTTCATGTTATGAAAATGTTTGAGGTACTGCGGCGCGAGTCTGATACCATTGTAATTGTTGGTCCTTGCAATCAAGGACATCATTGACAAGCCCTTTAGGTTTTACCAACAAAAACGATGGAAGAAGAAACCATCTTATTCAATTATGTCTTTGTCGTCGGATTGAATTGTTTGGAACATATTTGATCTGTTTCCAATTTGTTTCCCGCTCGGTGTTGGTTTTCAAGTTTTATTATTTTCTGTTTTCTTTAGGAATTGGCTTGTTTTCTGTTTTCTTTAGGAATTGGCTTGCTTCCCACTTAGAATCCGCTCTGTTTCAAGAATATGTCAATCCGTGCGGCTGCTTTTTTAATCTAATATGAAGTAAAGCATTAAATCGTCTTTCCTTGTTAGTTATGATTTGTGCTTCATTTTAGCATTTGCTTAAACAAAACCGGTATGTATGTATATGAATTGAGTAGAGAGACAGATGGGATATACGATTAGCACGGTGCCATATTGGAAATGACATTGAATGTGTATGTTTTTTTCTTAATTTTCAGGATCCAGGTCCACCAACTCCGGTTCCTCTGGCAAAGAAGTAAGTAAAAATGGCTCCCTTGTGGTTTAGTTTTATACAGTGCTTGTTGTTGGGTTTTCAATGCTTAAAATAACAATCGTTGAATTTATACGACGCTCCCATAGTCTGTCACCTGAATTAGGTTTACTTCTTTATATACCAAATTAAAGGTTAGATATTTGATTCAGAGTTCAGGCTTGGCTTTCTAACATCACTTGTATGAATTAGGTCCGAGTGCCCCTGATGAGGTTGCGGTGAGATATCCAAACAGAGTTTATACGGTTATTCATCATTCAAATTATCATCCGGTACGCGCGCGCTAATTCATTTGGGGGAATTTGCGCCAAATTCCACCCTTGCAAATTCCACCCGCAAACATTTGGGGGCTCTTCGAACAAAACCCTAAACCCTTCTCTGAAACTCTGCGAGTGTCTGGGGTTGGCAATTGGCATCAATGGCAGGAGGCAAAGCGAAGAAAGAGAAGGCGAGGCCAGCGGCGCACACGCCCTACCAAGGAGGCATATCGTTCCACAAGTCCAAGGGACAGCACATCCTCAAGAACCCCTTGCTCGTCGACTCCATTGTCCAGAAGTCTGGCATCAAATCCACTGATGTCATCCTCGAGATCGGTCCCGGCACTGGTAATCTCACCAAGAAGCTTCTAGAAGCTGGTAAGAGGGTCATCGCCGTCGAGATTGACGCCCGCATGGTCCTTGAGCTGCAGCGCCGGTTCCAGGGCACCCCTCACTCCAACCGCTTGCAGGTGCCGCTTCTTCTTTTCTTCCAAAGAAATTTCATTTATTGAGCATTTTTGTTTTTAATTTGAAAATCCATTACTGGCTAATTGCAATTAGCGTTTCAATGAATATGAATCCATAATTTAGGAAGAAGTTCTCAAATTTGAATCGATAGTTGATTGTTTTTGGGATTTTGCATCAAATTCTGTTTTGAATTGATAATTTAGAAAGAGGGTTTAATTATATTTTCCAAGAAGAATATATCAAATTCTGTTGTGCTTGATTTAAGAAATTATGTTGTGTACACAGGTGATTCAGGGAGATGTACTGAAGACTGAGCTTCCCTATTTCGATATATGTGTGGCAAACATCCCTTATCAAATCTCATCTCCCTTGACCTTTAAGTTATTGAAGCACCAACCGGCATTCCGATGTGCCATTATAATGTTTCAAAGGGAATTTGCAATGAGACTGGTCGCCCAGCCCGGTGACAAGCTCTACTGTCGTCTTACCGTCAACACCCAACTCTTGTCTCGGGTCTCCCACCTCCTCAAAGTTGGAAGGAACAATTTTCGCCCTCCGCCTAAGGTGGATTCCGCTGTCGTGCGAATTGAGCCTAGGAAACCGGCTTTACTAGTGAACCAAAAGGAGTGGGATGGCTTTTTGCGGATCTGTTTCAATAGGAAGAACAAAACGCTTGGCTCAATTTTTAGGCAGAAAAGTGTCATCAATTTGCTCGAGAAGAATTACAACACCCTGCAGGCGCTTAATCCTGCACAGCCCAAGAAGAGGATGCTAATGATGTGATGGAGTTTATGGGTGAGGACATGGAGATGGATGATGATGGAGTGGATGATGGAATGGAGATAGTGGTGGAGGATGGTAATGCGGAAGGGGAGGTATCCGAGTTGAAGAAAAAGGTTTTGGACGTGTTGAAGAAGTCTGGTTTTGAAGGCGAAAGGTCCTCCAAGCTCAAATTACAGCAATTTTTAGACCTACTTTCCCAGTTCAACAAGGATGGTATACACTTCTCCTGATCTTAGGATCCAATGTAATATTTCTTGCAAGATTATTGTTATACATTTTACCCAACCCAATTTTGTTAGGTTGCATCGAGTCTTTCTCTTGTAAGATGGTTTAGCCTGAGATTATATGTCAGATGGTTTTCAAATATTTCTCTCCAATGTATGTGGATAATGCATCGTCAGTGAAATCTTGAGCCTTGGTTTTTAATCGATTTTTCCGTCACAAAACTTACTCCGTGGCCACATCATAAGCCATAAGCTGTTTGCATTATTTGGATTTGGAATCATTGAGTAAAACTAAACTTTCAACGCCAGTGAATCCGGAAACAAGAAAGACAGAGTAACAACAGATTCCTTGTTGACGTTCCTTATCAGAATTTCCGACCAAAACATCCGAACAATAATTAATACTTGTAATTCCAAACATCTGAACGATAAACTTGTAAAATTTGTTCCCCTCGAGTGGATATGCGTTCGGCAAAAAAAAAATCCCTCCTAACATTTCTCTTTTGATTTATATCTATTAGTATTATCGATGCGTCTCACTATTTCAAGCAATTGTGTCATGTTGAATGGTTTGCTCAAATGGTCGTCCATGCCAGAAGGCATAGGCGGAACTTACACCAAACAAGTCCTCAATATCAATCTCGATAGCTCGAAATTTACGGTTTGCAACTTCTTGCTGGAAAGTAAAAAACATTTAGATATTGATGCTCTTCTCCTACCTCGGAAACCTAAAACCTAGTTTCAGGTATTTCCTGCGTCTGCAACTCAGAAACTGCAATTTCTGAATTCCTTTAAGGTAATTAAGCTCTTCCTCGGATGTAATTAAGCTTTAGTTTACCCATTTTGCAATCTGTAATTAAGCTCTAATGATTTATTAGACAATCCAAAACGCATGATTTTCAGGCGCTTGTTGCTCCAAACGAAAATGTTGAGAGATTGATTCACATATGACTAAAGTTTTGAAATTTTTCCTGTTTGTGTCTCAGGTTTACGGAAAATGGGTTCGAAAGCCTCTTCAGTTACAGTCAACTCAACCTCTCTTTTACTTTGTTGAAGCAAATCCAGAGGTTTCTAATTCACTGCACATGTTTATTTATATGTTTTTTTTCTTCTACTTATGCAGTTTAAACTTGATGCCTAACGATCAGTACGATGAATGATATACGCATGTGAACTCAAAACACAAAATCTTGATGCAATGTGCATTTCTCAATTTGTATGGTTGCTCTTCATTTACTGTCTCGTCTAGTTCTTTTGAATTACATATTTAAATGAACGAGTCACATTTACTACTTGAAGATCGGAGGACATGGGAATTGAATAGAGCACGATCTTCAGTTATGGAAGCTAATGAAGTCATCCGTTATATGTGTGTTTGTTTGTTCGTATAATTGAAACAGATATAATGAAGCACCCACTTTTAGCTGTTTTTACCGACAATTATTCGAATTTAAAGCTCTCGGAATTAATTTTACAAAAAGATAAAAAAAGGGAAGCTCTTGAAGTTAGAACTTCGTATAATTGGAAGAGTTATAATGGAGCATCCATCTTTAGCTATTTAGTAGAGAACCATATAATTTGGAGAAAGTTGTATGGAAACAGCTAACGAATTGTTTATATCTTAACAATTTTGGGTTGGCAGTTCAAGCCTTTTCTTTTCTTGCACTTTTTATCTCTATCCTGGTCTAAATGCAACTTTACAACAAAGAACACAGAACATATTTGTGGTTAACTTGTTTGAGCTCATCCAAGTTATAGCAGCAGGCTGGCTTGAGAACAGTTGGGTTTGAGTCGTTTGACTCAATAGCCTTTTTACCAATTCAGGCTTAGATTGTGCAGTCATGTCATGGTATCTAACTCATCTAAAATGTTGCTTGAACTTTTAAAGAAGTAATGCCTCATATTATTAGCTGCTTAGCAATCAAAATGAATAAAAGGGAAAACCAATGCATGAGACTCCTCTCGTTCCTGGGCTTGGGGAGGGTTATGTCTAGCATATACATAGCCTTAACCCCTTTTGTAGAGAGGCTGTTCCCCTTTCGAACCCGTCTTTGGTTCATAATGGAGCAACCTTATCATTAATGCCAAACCTTTTATGTCTGTGCTTTCACTGTTCAAGAATTTTGCTGATATTTTAGGCAGATATCATTTGATCATATCTACCTAGGTTGGGAAAGGTTTCTGGGTGGCTAGCTTTCTGTTAGTTTTTGTGGAATATATTTAGAATCTTTCAGATAGTCTGCAGATGCTGTTCATATTCATCAACTTTGTTTAATGGTTGTTTTTTGATGTTTCAGGTAGTACTCAAATAATGGATCCTTGGAAGTGTACTTTGTCTGGCGGTGCAACTTCTCTTGCTATGGCACCTTCAAGTATTTTAAATAAGCTGAATGAGAAGGCTCAGTTTGAGAAAGAAGAGGGGGATACTGGTCATGCTGATGAGGCTGGAGTCGATATAGACGTTAGAGAGGTTTATTTTTTGATTATGCACTTTCTGTCTCTTGGGCCATGCCAGAGGACTTTCGAACAGTTTGGGAATGATCTTCTGGAACATCAACTTCTACCTAGAAGGTATCATGCTTGGTTTTCAAGGAGTGGAGTAGGATGTGACATTAGTAATGAGGATGCTACCTCTTTCCCATTGCTTTACAACAACTTGGTTGAAAGGTACATATTTTTCTAACACTCATAGGAAGAGCTCAATGCCAAGCATAGATTTTGTTCTTGTTAGAATCGGTGTTCATGTTATGCGTCCAGTGTCCTTTTATTACAAAAGATATATGTTTTAACAGTAGTCACTTAATGTTTGTGTCACATATGTAGCACGACTCACACCCAAGCCCCAAAACCCGTTCAAAGCAGCACAGGACATGCTGAGATCCCTTGTCTGGCTACTGGCACCCCAACCCTAAACTTTTGTCCTTAATCCATGTCCAGTCCAACAGACAATTGGCATACTGATATATAAAATAGGAAATGTATTGGGGTGTGCTGGATTATAATATAATTGCTTAAACTTTTCCGAATAGTGGTAAACAAACAAGTTCTATGGTATCGGGGTAGAAGAACTGAGTACTAACCTGAATTCCACATGTTGGGTTCTAATAGTGGAAGCTTGTAAACCAAAAAATTTTATCAGGGTGCAGGGGTTTTCTTATTGCATTTCTTGGCTCTTTCTATAGGTTGACCTCGTCATTTTGTTTCCTATGTTGGGTTTTTAGTGATTAGCTTTTGTATGATGAATAGGTATCCTCATGTAGAGAGAGATCACTTGGTAAAGCTACTAAAGCAACTGCTACTGAGTATAGCCACTCCTTTGCATGGCAAGGTTGGAAGAAGTGCTTTGAATGCAGCTGACGTCCCTACATTACTGGGAACTGGTTCCTTTTCACTTCTGGATAGTATGTGATATTTTATAGTATCTTTGATTCTCGATTGGTGTTTTTTCTGCATGTGGATATATTGGAAAAAGTGTAGTTTAGCATAAAACCATTTGTTTATTGAAATCGTCTGTATTACTAATAAATGACTTGAAAAGTGAGTAATGCATAATTATGACAGTATGATTGTTTAGAGGCTGAAATCTCTGCTATACAAATCTTTGGTCACTTGTAAATTTTGTCTTTTATTTACACTGGTAAATATCCTTCCTCGCAATATGTCCCTTTTAAAAATATAAGTATTCAACTACTCTGCTGTACCCTTTTTAAAAATATAAGTTCTTCATCCCGAAGCACGTTAGTTAACCCTGCTGGATAGGAACTTTCCTATCCATCCTATCCATTTGAGTTCTGATAAGTTTCCTCGAAAGTAGAAAGAATGTGCGGATGCTTACTTATCATCGATCTTGGCAAAAACTAAGATTTGAGAAAATAATGATGTCTTTGGTTTGTGGATATTTTGCAGCTTTCCTGTGCAGTTGTACCCTGAACCCGGATTAGGCACATCTCGAAAAGGTTTAAGAAGAAACTGTCAAAGTTGTAGAGGTTTTGAGTAGAGAGGATATAACCGTCTTCCTTACTCCCGTTTACAGCTCTCTCTTTTCGATTTTGTATTTCCCGGCGTTAGGCCCGGTTGTTTCATTTTTCGGTACAGCAGTCCTTCCCAAGGGGGAGGGAAAACCACAGGCCAAAGGAGATAATTTCAAGATCACTTTAGTCTCATACGGGCAAGATAGCATGTCAGCTGTTTGGCAAAAGAAAGAATTTTAATATTACAACTTAGAACCGCAGAAAAAAAATAGGAGATTTTTGCTATATGCATCTTGTTAGCTCTTCTGTCAAACAATCTCCCATTTTATATAATTTTTTCTTTAAAATTATTTTTGTCAGATTATAAATCTAAATTCTTAGTATTTTTATTTTCTATGGGTACTTCGAAAAGGGCTATAAACAAAACATTACAGCATACAAAAATAAAATAAACAAAACAACATTAGAATTTGTTAACTAGTTTTTCATCCTAACTCAACACAAATGAAATAACACTACCTAGTTTGCACTTTGCACTTCCTTGTCCACTAATTGCAAGTAACAATTTTTATTATATACATGTTGTTTACTTTTTAATCAATGTGGAAAACTCTTTTTTTATAAAAAATCAATTGAGTTTGAAATCAATTATCATCTAAATGTATATTAAATAAAAGAAAGTAATTTTCACTCACTTTTTCATCCCTTGTACTCCTCCCCTTAAATAAGGTCAAGATTGACGATTCATCATTGAAGTTGTTATTGTTACTAAAGTTGTCGGTTTGTTTAATTGATATGGATTAAACTAACTCCAATTTGATTATGTTACTTAGTATTACGGTCTAGTGATATTCCTTTTTACTTGTAAGTGAGTAGTCCTAGGTTTGATTTTCGCCAAAGGCAAATTCAAACAAAATTATCATGACTAGCCTATTGTGAGGTTTAATCCACTCTCTGATAGACAATATCGAAATTTGAATGTATTACAAAAAGTCTAATTTAATTTTACTTTGCATAAATATTTTTTTTAATACATATAATATTACCTACACAAAGGAGTGGGGAGTGGGTAAGAATCAAAGTTAAGAGCCTTGAGTTAGAAGAATAATAATAGTAGACCGCAGTAAGCGTCTGCATAAATAATTTTTAAAATTTCCGCGAAAACTTTACCCTAATCGGTGGCGCCTCTTTCTTATGTTCCCACACACTTTTCTTCTCCCTTGCAAATTCCACCCGCAAACATTTGGGGGCTCTCCGAACAAAACCCTAAACCCATCTCTGAAACTCTGCGAGTGTTTAGGCCAGCGGCGCACACGCCCTACCAAGGAGGCATATCGTTCCACAAGTCCAAGGGACAACACATCCTCAAGAACCCCTTGCTCGTCGACTCCATCGTCCAGAAGTCTGGCATCAAATCCACCGATGTCATCCTCGTGATCGGTCCTTGCACTGGTAATCTCACCAAGAAGCTTCTAGAAGCTGGTAAGAGGGTCATCACCGTAGAGATTGACGCCCGCATGGTCCTCAAGCTGCAGCGCCGGTTCCAGGGCACCCCTGACACACCCCACCCTCGATACCCACGTGGATACCGAGTTTGGGCGTGCTGGCCGACACTCGTAAGTGACGAAGCCATTAAATGCATGACAACACTTAGTTGAAACAAATTAAATTACCATTAAGTTTGCGGAAATCAATGTCAATATGCATATGGTTCAGAGCGTACTAATTTTGAAATAGCGGAAACCAAATAATAAAATAAGTTCCTAGAATCTCTATCCATAACAGGGATGGATATTATTATAGAAACTGAAAAGAAAAGATAAATCCCTACATGGTCGGGATAGATGATCAGAGCTGCCACGCAGATGCCTCGACTTCGCCGGATGCACTATCACTATGTCCTGAAGGGGGCGCAAAAACAAAAGGTGTGAGTGGACAAAAATAAAGTTTTCGCAAAACCTTTCTCTTTTCAATATAATAACCCCTGTTTTGAAATCCCGTATAATTGTAAAATCATACTATCATAATATGTATCCAAAACGTACTTTATAAGTATAGCTGAAAACGCATATCAATATACAAAATCCGTAGATAGCAAAACATATTTCCAATAGTCCTTTCATCATATATATCAATAATATAAATATAGGAAAACCAACACAGGGTATATAAGCAATCACCCATGTACGTGTTGAGGAACATCCTCTCAATCCCCGTACAAGCACTTTACGTTATTCAATTAAATTGTACTCCTAGTACCACACACATGTAAGCACTTGCGCATTAGCACGTCACACTTGAGTCCTTACGTAATGGGGCCTTTTCCCCAAAAATAAACATAAACGTAAGACAAGCTTGCACTAAGGTATTTACCGGACAATACCCCTGGAGTACAGTGCGTGTGACCCAAACATGTGAGACTTGTCCTACGGCCGTGAGACGGTACTACAACGTAGTGAAAGCATACCAAGTGTGTTTGAAAACATACATACATATATCATGTGTAGAAGTGAAGAATATCATATACTTCATAATTTCCCAAATATTTAAACGTTGCATAAATAGCATTCTCATCGGAATCATATATCAAATACCAATATTGATGCATACCCGAAATCATTGGCTAAAACCATTTAATAATGTTGATGCACAAAATCGGGTGGACCTTGGAACAACGTAAAGTGTCCAGGTGAGATGACCTTCGCTAGATTGTTCAGGTCATCAAACGAAAATAGTGTATGATGTGATAGAAATGGGAAGCAAACACAAGATGTACGTGGTTCACCCTAAGTTGGGCTACGTCCACGAAGGTAGAGGAGTTCTCATTAATAATGTAGAGTTTACATAATACATGGGTTTAGGCATAATCATCATTAGTGAGTTCTAATAAGGGATTAGAGGGTCTAAGATCATCAGAGCTTAATTGTGGGAGAATGATCTCCTTTTATAGTTGAGAAGAGTCCCATGTTTTCGTCCGCGGTCGATGTGGGACTCTAGGAGCTTTCTCTGGTGTTGACACGTGTCATGTCGTGATTGGCCTTTTGGTTGGAGAGAAACTCATGTGCTTCGGCGGGGGCGCCTCAGCGCGAACCCTTCAGTAGGTCTCTGAAGGTGCGAAGTTGACCGGTGCTTGGTAGTTTCGGGATTGGTGAAGTATGGTACAAACAGTGCTCCCCCAAGTTCCCGAGTGAGGAAAGACTTCTCGGTTGGGGACTTGTAACATTCAAGTGACCTAAGTAATCACGAAACTTTCAAGTACCGAAGTGTAGTAGCATATATGGGAGTCCCCCCAAGTCTCCAATCGAGGAGGGTTGCCGAGTGACGGGTCTTGATTTTTGTCGAATTGTCGAAGAATCAAAAATTTTGAAAATTTTCTTGCCTTCTCCGTCTATGTACAGTAGCCCAAGTTTATTTGTCATTGAGAAGTCCAACTCCTTGATTTTCTATTGAGAGCAACCAAGCCCAAGGTTTGAGCCCATCACCAATTTTTTGAAAACAGCCCCAGCCCTTTTTTTTTTTTTTGGCAGACAGCTGCCCTAGGTTTTTTGAGATTTTGGGGGAGGGTTCAGACCCAATTCACACACTCCCGTGCGGCGCTGGGGACTATCTGCCATAGCTGCTGTTTGTAGCAAATTGCAGCAGTCAAGCAGCCAATTATGTGGCGATCAAATTGCAATAAAATAGCCTAAACTCGTTGCCGTGGCTGCTTGCAGCAATCAACCAGGTTCCTGCTCACTGGAACACAGCAGGGAGCCCACGAATCTGCAGTTGCTGCCTTGCTCGGGACTGCACAGTGGAGGTGCAAGTGACTGAAGGTGGTGCTACAGAGGTCAGAGGCGCAGGCTGGGTCTGCAGCGAGGTGGGTCGAGGGTCGAGTAGCCGTGGCTGCTGTTTGGGCTGCAACAGTCGCAGCAGGCAGCGGTTTGGGTCTGCGAATTGGGGCTGCAACGGTTGCCGTGGCTTGCTGTGGCTGCTGCCTGGAATTGGTTGCAGCGGGCAGCAAGGTACTGCAGTGGGCTGCAGTGAGTTGGGTCGAGTTTCTGGGCAGCTGCCAGCTTGCCGTGGTTGCTGTTTGAGTCTGCAACAATTGCAGCAGGTAGCTGCAGCGATTTGCCGTAGCTGCTGTTTGGATTTGTAGCAGTTGCTGTTCCGTGGCAAAGGGAGGAGTAGCTGTTCTGTGGCTGCTGTTTGGGTTTGAAAGGGTCTGAAATTTGGGAGTTGCTGCACTGCCTTGCCGTGGCTGCTGCCTGGAATTGGAATTGGTGCAGCAGGCAGTGGCTTGTGAGTTAAAAAAAAAAAAAAATTAAATAAAGTGGTAGAATTGCAGCTGCTTACATAGCAGCAAAACAGAGTGCCACCACTGCCAATTGCTACCTGGGTCCGTGGAAAGGTATCCACACAATCTCACCTTAGGAAAAATAATAATAATAATAATAAAATAAAAATTGGGCAACTGTTGCATTAAAGAATAAAGGCTGGGCTTTTAATTTCTTGAGGTTTGACTTTTGAAGTAAGGTAGCTAGTGTTGCTAAATAATTGTAATTGTGAAAGATAATTGCTTGAGGCATTTTTGGGTGTGTGTGGGTCTCTTAATTTGCGGAAAAAATATAATGTCGTTCTTTCATTGTGTAGGTACACGAATGATGACAAGGTTGCTCCCGCCATTAGTGGCCCCTTTTCTCTCTTGTGAGTATGTAGGTAAAATTGCTTGAACCTCAAAGTTTGGTAATGTAGGCTTGTACTGGAAACTTGTGCCCTTACGCATATAGCTTGAACGATCCAAAATGTGGGAGAAACCACATAAATAGGTTTTGCTTCGCACACTTGTGATCATCAATGTGCGAAGCTTTTTTTTTTTTGAAGACTTAGGGTTTTAGACCTTCGCAGATATGTGAAGCTCTAAGCCTTCACATGTGGGAAGCTTTGGACCTTCGCATGTGGGAAGCTCTAGTCCTTCGCATGTGGGAAGCTCTAGTCCTTCGCATGTGGGAAGCTCTAAGCCTTCGCATGTGGGAAGCTCTTGACCTTCGCATGTGGGAAGCTCTAAGCCTTCGCATGTGGGAAGGTCTAGACCTTCGCATGTGGGAAGCTCTAAGCCTTCGCATGTGGGAAGCTTTGGACCTTCGCATGTGGGAAGCTCTAGTTGAACCATATAAATAGATTGTGCTTCGCACACTTGTGATCATCAGTGTGCGAAGCTTTTCCCTTGTTGGGTTATTTTCCAATTGTTGAAGGGTTGGAGAATCACATAAACAGATTTTGCTTCGCACACTTGTGATCATCAGTGTGCGAAGCTTTTCCCTTGTTAGGTCATTCTCCACTTGTTGAAGGGTTGGAGAACCATATAAATAGATTTTGCTTCGCACACTTGTGATCATCAGTGTGCGAAGCTTTTCCCTTGTTGGGTCATTCTCCACTTGTTGAAGGGTTGGAGAACCATATAAATAGATTTTGCTTCGCACACTTGTGATCATCAGTGTGCGAAGCTACCCCTTGATTGCCATTGTAGTTCTCTGCTTGAATTGAAATGTTAGACATAGCTTGAAGCCTTCGTTGGCCTACAAGAGTATCACACACACACATCAAATAGTAGGGTACATTGGGCTTAGTGCTCCCCTAGTTGGGTTTGTTGCCCTTGTTGGGCTTTTTGCTCCCTTAATTGGGTCGAGTTGAGCCCATGAGTTTGTTTGCAAGTCCAGTAGTGGACATGTGGCGATTTTTCATAGGTTGAGTTTGAATTTGCTTTCTCTTGGTTGTCTATATAAGAAAGATGAATCTTCATTTCTGACATTGTTCTCATTTTTTCCTAGTGGAGTGAAATTTGGAGAGGTAGTGCTATCTAGCTGAGAGGGAGTCCAACGACGGTCAACACGAAGGTGGTGGTTCTTTGACGGCGGTTTGAGCACTGTGCCAAGGTTAGTAACATTCCCGCTGAAATAAGATAGAATTTCTTTGTTGGACTTGTTGGTCCGCTACGCATTTGTCAAAGAATATGGTGAACAAGCTAATACCTCCTCCATAGCCTAGAGATCTTTAGGACTCAATCCTTCATATAGTAATAGAGGTCTTTGCCTGTGTTTGTTGTAGATGTCAGAGTCCGAAGGTTTTAGTGATGAAGGCTCCCCTAGCTCTGGTTCTAGGTTCGAGCCTGCAATGTCTGAGCCTTCAGAGTCTTCACTAGAGTCTTGTGAAGAGGAAGAGTTTGATGACCTTCATAACCATCGAGCATGCATACCACTTATTTCTCCCGAAGCCATCGACGAGGAAGCGAGCGAAGAGCATAGTTCTAGTGATGAGAGATGCATGGTCATAGTGAATGTTGATTCCACCTCACCGTCTCATGGTGGGGTAATGAGTGAGGCGCCTACTCCTATCATGTCGGTGGGTGAGGAGAGTGTTCTTACTGCCATACCTATCTTTCGGTCTGAGTTCACAGCGGATCATTTAACCACAAACTTGTTGACTAGCGAGAAACAGCTTGAGACCTTGAGAAAGTTGTGTGGCATACCCAATAGTGTAGGAATGCGCTTGGTAGATGATAAGGAGTTGCCTACCGAACCGCCTAAGGGTCATATCATGTTCTATATTCAAATGATAGAGAAGTTGGGAGTGAAACTACCACTGCATCCATGGTTGCAAAAAATGTTAGCTGCTATGGGGTATTCGCTTGGGCAACTCAATCCTGGCTTCTGGGAAACCTTGATTGGGTTTTATGTTATTTGGAGAGAGTGTGGTTTAGGCGAACCTTCCTTCCACCAGTGGCGCTATTGTTATAAAATGCGTTTGGTGAGTAATCACGGGTATGTTAGTGTGCATGTAGGAGGCGAGAATGAGCGCATAGTTTTTGGTAGAGAGAAAGAGTCTTACGGTACTTGGAAAAATCGATGGTGCTTCCTTTATAAGAATTGAACATGATGAAGGTGTGGACACAGGCGACGGTATTCCTACCCATTTTGCGGACCATAGGTTAGGATGCACCCATTATGTGTTTAATGTTCCTTGTGATATATATATTTCCTCCTAACGTTTTGCTTTGTCGGTGACCAGGGGAACACTATCAAAGTTAGCGGGACAAGAACTTCTTTGATATAGAGAAGGTTCTTCGAGGTGCGAAAGGAAAGAAGGCATTTGGATAAGCTACGCCCTTGTTTTGAAATACGGTTTATTCATTACGAACGTCGGCGTGATCAAGTGAGTTTTCTTTTTGTGTTTGCCCATTGTCAAGCGGGTTGTTTTATCTTGCTCTCATTCTCGCTTGTTCGGTGGAGGAAGACAAACCTGCAGAAGGAGGCATCGAGCATAAAGTAGGGATGTCAAATGTAGCAGAGGTAAAAATTTGCCATGATGGTTCCTCTTGTGTCTTTGTTTCACAAGGAGGCCCTCAAGCACAAGGTGAGAAGCCCGGTTGTTAGGCCTAAGTCAGGAAGAGATAATCAAGGTGGCGGCTTTAGAAAGCGGAAGTGAAGCAATTCGCAATGCTTAGCCATTGTTACGAGGAAACGGTTGATGCCTCCTCGCATCGCGGTGCTCTATTTTCCTCCTACCTTGGAGCATGCTGAAGTGAAATGCCTGTCAAGTCGCAGCGGAAGTATAAGGAAAGAGGTTGACGGCATCTCTTGGCAAGATCTAAAGGTTTGCCATGAAGCCAAATAGTTTCGGTTTTGTGAAAAATTGCTTGCGGACGCCAGCCTTCTTAAGTGAATTTGGAGAGCCTTTGCTTCGACAAAGGACGGATCGTGATAGGATGATGAAATTGTTTGCCTTAAATGATTGCTAGTTTACATTTGTTTTTCTTTTCTTTCTTTGACTATTCCATTTCTCATCTAGTGCTAACACACATCTCCTTTGTCACGGGTTATATTGAGGTTGATGATAGGCTAAAGATGGCGGAGCGAAATAAAGAAGTTAAAGAAGGCAAGCAAGTCGTGGATGAGTGGAGTGGATGATGCTAGGAGGGGAGCGCAAGGCTCGTGTGGAAGTGTCAAGACCAAGGATCAGGGCCTTGGAAAGGTTGAGCGACGTGGTGAGGAAATAGAGAGAAGCTTGACGGTTGGAGGTAGTTACCCTTGAGCGAGACATGCACTTCTGTTGGAGACTTCAAGTTGAGATAACTCATTCTTGAGCGAGATGATGCATTGGCGAAGTCACCAAACTTAAGTGTCTTCTGCTCTGAAAAAAGCCGCCATTCGGGAGTTTTGTGGATCTTGGTGACTTTCTTTGAGTTCATAGGGCCAGGTACTACCATAAGGAGCTTGTGAGAAGAGAAAGTGGATATTTATCCTTGAGCGTCACCATGGAAGGCATTATAGATTGGACATGTTTTGAGCAATATCGGCAAGAGGTTGAAGAGCATAAGCGAAGGAGGCGCCGCCCTTGATATAGATTCTAGTAGTGATGATCTTGAGGAGAGCGAAGGGTGAGCAGATGCTATTGATGGTGAACGAGCTCGCGGGCGAGATAACCGTGGCCCCAGGAGGGTGCCCAATGAAACCCGGCGAGATGTTGGTGAAGTCCGACCTCGGATCATAGCGGCCATAGAACTACCACCACGCACTTGCACTAGCCGGTCAAGTTTGTGAGGCTTTAGTTTGTGCATTCCTTTTTATGACTTATGTGATGTGCTTGTCTGTATACAAGGCTTTTTTGTTTGATGGATGTTTATGATATTGGACCATTTACTTTGATGCCAAGTGCTGAAAGTGTTTGCACTGTGTTTTTATGAATGCTTGGCTATATTTTGAATGAATCCTTTGTTTGGATATGACCCGTAGTTTGGGCTTAATTGAATGGACATGTTTGAGCGAGGTTGCTTGTTTGGTTGGTCATGTTGACCATGACACTCGTTTGTTACTTTATGTTAGGTATTACTGGTAAAGCTTTAGCTTAGGTATATAGTTGGAGTGGGAGCTAGACCAATGCTCGAGTGTTAGGAATGTAAAGAGTTGAAGCGGAGTTGTCGGATTGCCTCTTTTATTAAGTTCGTGCCAAATGGCTTGCGTTACGGAAGATGTTGAAGGACTAAAGGTCAAAGCAGCAGCGGGGTTTACTGTAATAGTACTTGAGTGATCGGCGTTCCATGAATGGTGAGGGTCACCGCCATCGGAGTCCACTAGCTTGTAGGTGCCGGGCGGCGCGGTGCACCAACTTCAAATGGCTGAGTCAGTCGGACCAAGTGTGCCGTCGCGGACTTTGTCATAGTAGTTTTCTTCAATACCCGGAGTCCCAGCACGAAAGGCGAGGCTTGACCCTTGAGGTCATAGTAGTTGGAGATCTGGCGCTATGGCGACATTCCTCAGAGTGGGCTTGATCTCTGTGCTCTTCAATGAGGTCTAAGATTAGAAAGTGAGTTGATTCTTGTTTTCATCTTGGGCATAATTCTTGGCGCGGTATGTAGCTTGCTTTCAGCTCAGTGGGACGGCTAGCCCGTGCCAGAGAAGGTGAGTGAAAATGGAGTTTCGCGATTGAAGTTCGATAAGAAGTTCTATATGACCAAGGACTTGAGGTAGAAATTACGACGACAACCTTTTGCTTTGTCCAAGCTTGTCTTGAGTGTGCGCTTAATGATCTTGTTGATTGCCTCTACGCATCAGTTAGATTGAGGATGGTGGAGCGCATAGGTTGACCTTATATTTAGGCGAAAGCCTTGAACTTCTTGTTGTCAAGCGACGTCCATTGTCAGTGACGATGGGTGAGGAATGCTGGAAACTGCAAAGTATGTTCTTCCACACAAAGTCTTATCTTCGCCTCGTGATTGTTGCAGGTTAACGGTACTTTGTGAGTAATCCTTTGCCACGGTGCATAGCGAACCTTGCGCTTTGCACAGAGGCATTGGGCGCGTCCGAGATCAAGACCCCATTGGCCCGAAGGCCACCCGGGGCTACAATGCATGGGAGTAAGAGGTTCGGGAGGGTATGCATAATAGTTGCATACCGTGACATTTGTCCATGAGCGGGATATTTTGGATCGCATCATGGTGGCGTTGGCCAATAGTATCCCGGCGGAAGGCACTTGTGCGCGAGGATCTTGATCAGAGCATGATCTGCAAACTCCTTCATGTATCTCCTCCCTAGAACGACTTCTCGGTAGGCGTAAGGCACCGTAAGTATGGAAGGGAAAAACCTCGCTTGTATAGTTGGCGTGATAATCAAGTAGCGGCTTGATTTGTATCGAATTTGTTTGGCCTTGACCTTATCATACGGGAGAGTGCCATGGGCAAGAAAGTTAGTGGGTGGAGTGATCAACTATCACTTTGTTGAAGATTGCATACTTCCATGGCATTAGTGCTTGGCGCGTCAAGCGGTTCAGCATGGATGTTTCACCAATCTTGTCTTTCACTTCGTAGAAGCAGGCGGGCTAAAGCACATCTGCATGGCTATTCTTGCTCGAGGACTTAGTGATTTGGCGCGGAAGTGCTTTACTTGGGAGTTGTGGGGCGAGGTAAGCTGCCATGGAACTATCATGGCGTCGAAGTTGCTTGTGATCGATTGACTACCAGCGGGAAATCATTTGAAAATCATTGGTGTTTGAAAATAAAGGTCTTTATAGCGCAAACTGCCCGAGAAGGCCTCGTACTGCAGCTGTTCGTGGTGCTTTGGGCAGGCAGAAGAGCATACTCCATGTGAGAGGCGGGCTCTTCAATCGGGTGTAATTAGGACAAGTCCGAGCGCCCGCAGACCTTGTTGGTTGGGGCAGGAGCCATCGACATGTAAAGTCCATGTAGGGAGTATTGATTCCAAGCATTTGGGCCTCTGCGGAGAAGGGAGTCGGAAGCTTCATGGGCATGGAGAGTGTCAACGGGGGTATGTGAACTCGGCAATGAGTACGCCTTACTTGACCTTTTCGGCGGTCTTGAGATTGGTATGAGATGTCAATTGCAGCATGGTGCCCAGCTTAATCTCATCCGCCCCGAAGTGTCGGGGCACTGCGTCCTGTCAGGAGTGGATGATTTGCTTAAATGCAGTAATGAATGTGCTTTGATAAGGAGGACACGCAACTTGCGGCGGACATGATTAATGCAAGGGCTAGCTTCTGATATTCGTGCACTTTGTCTCACGTATCTTGTAAAGGCCTTGCTAGCATAAATGACGGATGTTGGCTTTCTACCTTCCATGATGAGCCACCAGGCCGCTGTGTGAAACGGATAAGTAGATGATAGTGTGTCACCAACCTCGGGTTTAGAGAGGGAGTGGGGCCTTGCTGCATGTATTCCTTGAAGAGGCTTTGGAATGCTTGAGCGCACTCGATGGTCAGTGATGTTCTTAGCACTCCCGCTTAAGTGCTTTGAAGAATGGGGCGCATGTCGGTGGCCTAGAGATGAACCTTGTCAAAAATTTCTTTACCTTGCACAGTGAGGCTTTGGATGTCTTTACGAGTTTTTGGCTCCTTCATGTCGAGGATTGCGCTTGATCTTACGGGTTAGCCTCGATGCCCCGTGGCCCGATCATGAAACCTAAAGAACTTACGAAATAGCGCTTCCGAGCACGCACTTGCTCGGTTAACCTCATTTGGTACTTCTTGAGGATGGTGAAGGCTTAGATAGTTAGTAATGTTGGTAATGCGTTTGCTCTTGGCGAGCATATCATCCACGTAAACTTCCGTATTTGCCCATTTGTTAAATTGGGTTATTATATTTGATGTAAAGTTGCCCTGCAGTCTTCGAGCCGAAGGGGCATGACCTTGCTTAGCAATATAGGCCTCATCGGTGGTGAAACGGTGTGCTCTTGATCGGAGTACATGAGGATGCAGGTTGCCTGCAGATAAGCATCCATGGAAGCTTAAGGTTCACACCCGGCCAGTTGAATCCAGCTAGTGCATGCATGAGAGGAAGGGGAAGCTTATCCTTTGGGCAACCCTTGTTGAGGTCGGTATAGTCGACACATTCTCCATAAGGTCTTTTGAAGGAGGAGGCTCTCCTTGGTGGGGTTTTTCTTTACAAGGACAACATTAGCTGTGTTGGGTAATCGACCTCACCCAGACAAGCCTATGCCTTTGAGCTTATCGACTTACATCTTCATTGCTGTGCTTGGCTAATCACAGACCTTAACCTGGCAGATTTAGCTTTGAGATGGAAATGCTTAAACGATGGCGAGATGACGTCGGGAAGATGCACGGCATGTCTTCATGTGAGCAGCTTGACATTTTACGTAAAGGCAATGCGGTTCCTCGAAGGGTAAGTGGCAAGGTAGTGCCAATCTTGGCCGTGTGATGGGATGGTGCCAGGATGATGCCCTCTCGCTCTTGAGTAGGTTGTGCAGTGGCGGGTGAAAGAATCGTCTCACAGGGTCATCCCGAGTTGACTACCTCCAACACGAGGATGCAGGTTGGCCTGGGCGGGTTGGCTTTATCCACTTGGCTATGCATAGAAGGCTTCCTTGGAATGCCGTGGAGGTGTTGTTTTGACTGAAGTGTTGTAACATGTTCGTGCACTAAGTTGATCCCTCGATATAGCCATTGCCAAAAAGGCGTTGGAAGCTTCATTAATAACATGTGTGTTGACCACTGTTGGCCACAAGTTAAATTGATACACCGTGCGCCAGAATGAGCGTTGTAAAAGGAACATTGGGCAATCAACCCTGGAAGTTAGTGGTGATTGAAGAGCTATGTACGGGCTGTACCAATGGTGAATGGCAAATGTCTGGCCCTTTGAGGTTGCTTATGTCTCAGAAGGCCGTGAGAGGGTGATGGAGCGATCAGTAGGTGCTCTGCACATTAAGTGCTTTGACGGCGAACATGATGTTGGTGAAGAGGCAGTGTCTCACGAGTGCAGCGAACATCAAAGTTAGAAATGTGAGCTTAGATGAATGGGTCATTATGGGGACAGTAGTGCCCTGCCATCACCTCACGGATGAGAAACATATCGGATCCCCAGTCCAGTCTTTTGACATTGCCTCGGATGTCTTCCACATGAAACACTGATGATCGGACCTTAAAGCTCGCACTTTGCTCTTTAAGGCCCTGTTGGAAGATTACGAGAGATGGGTGTCCTGCTGATAGAATATATCACATTCACACCTGCCGTTGGTTACGGTTGTCCCTTGGTGGATGGAGGAGGAATTGGTGCAAGTTTCCCTTCGGCGTATCAAAGCTTCAACATGGTCGCGAGGAGGGTGATACAACTACCATTTGTCGTGGCCAGATTGTATTCATATTAGCAACAAAACATTCCGTGTTCTTTGTGGACTTATAGTGCAGGTACGCCTTGGCCGGCCGGTATCAAGTGTTTATGCCGGGGTAGACAATGGCATAAGTAGTGTTTAATGGTGTGTAAGCTTCATGCGGAGACGGGGCTGGTTTGGATCGCGTACGATTAACGGCATTGACTGAGGGTGAGTGTTGTCGTGATGATACCTCGTTTATCTCGATAGTGTCCCTTATTCTTTTGTTGTAGTGAGGCTTGTTGAGGTGGAAGTCTTTCTAAGCTTGCCTTGGGATTGATAAGTCTGTTGGCTAACGAGTTGTTAGGTAAAAGCTGAGGAGGATGCAAGCGCCATGTGGAAAGTTACGGCCTTTTGGCTTGGTAGGATGTGACTTCGGCTCCACCCACACATTGATAGGGGTAGCCCAGTAGGGGGTTCCACTTGATATGTCCATGCCTCAGCGGATGTGATTGTACGCTTGTGTCATTACCTCGAATGTGTTTTCCAAGTAATGGCATTGATCATATCTTATTTGAAGAAACACTCACCCAGCATGCCAGCCCCATGTGAGCGCAGCATCTTGTCATCGCGGCCTATTTTCATAGGAAATACCTAAATGCCTTCAGAAAACGCCAAGCATATTCGCGTAATATTTCGTCGGAGCTTACGGCGGATGGTGTGCAAGTCATCTGCGAGTGTAAGCGTCGGTCTGGAAATGTGTTTGAGCCACGAAAGAAGTTTCCTCCCGGCTCGTCGAGAAAAGATCACCAGTCTCGGGTTGAAGAGACGCGGTACGGTTAAAGAGGCTCCCACCGGGGAGAGAGAGTGGAGGAGAGGAAAAAAAAAGAGAAGGCATCGCTCCTCATCAACGGCTGCATCGATACGCCATAGTGGACTCAAGAGGTTGAGGTGTTCAATCGGATCCTCCTTTCGGTGTACAATTGTAAGCCAAGCTTTGTAACCGTCTTGCTTGCGGAGGGGTGTTAAGGATCCTCCTTGTCGATGGAGGCCGGGGGCACAGGAGTGGTTTCCAATCGGGCCATCTCGGAGTTGGCCTTTCGGCCTTCAACATTTATTTCTCAAAAGATGTCTAATGATGACAGGATCTTGTGCGGAGTCGAGGAGCACCAAAACGGCTCTCCGCTCCCGAGTGTCTATTGTTGTTTGGTGAGTGGAAGCAGTGAAGACATACGTCATTTCCCTAGACTGAAAATCTTGCTTCACGGAATGCACCTTGTGGTAACCTCAGTCTCCTACACCCTCCTGTCTTCCAAAGGCTTGTTGTTCCTTCCTCAGATTGTCCACTAGCTTAGGAGGGAGTGCAGGACCAAGTTTCTCTAGAACCATTGGGTCGTTGATCTTTGAGCTTATCTGAATAGGCTCCTTCCTACGCTGCTCTAGGAAGTCTCGACAATCACGATACACAGCTTTTGATCCTTCAACCCCTTCTGTAAGAAGGTGTCTTTTTCCACTTCTCCTGCTTCGGGTTGAAACAGCTGGGTTTAGAGAAGTTTCGCGTTGATCAACGCCTTGTTGGGGAAGCTGCTGTTCGGCAAACCTACCTTCCAAGTTGAGGCCAGGTGCCCCTCCTAGTTGGCGGGTACTGAGCTGTCGATCTATAGCCCGAGAGGTTTCGTGATGCCCAGTGACAGGGACATGAGGCGAAGCTTGCCTTTCATCCTGGAGCATCTGGAAGACCTTCATGTATTGTTCTTGAAGGACTTCATTCCTGGCCGCCATTTTATTGTTTTGTGCCTCAAGCTCTTCGACTCTGGCATGAAGATCAGCAGGTCCTTTATCCTTCCTCTGCCTCGCACTACACATGAGAGGTGTATTGTGCTGGGTACTTTGGCCCTCCTCGCTTCCCATGTTGGAAAGGGGTACTCGGTCGAATGAGAAGGTCTGAGAGATGAGACTCAGCTTGGTCAGGGTGGTGAGAGTAGGAATCAGTGTTCGTTTCCCACAGACGGCGCCAAATGTTGATGCACAAAATCGGGTGGACCTTGGAACAACGTAAAGTGTCAAGGTGAGACGACCTTCGCTAGATTGTTCAGGTCATCAAACGAAAATAGTGTATGATGTGATAGAAATGGGAAGCAAACACAAGATGTACGTGGTTCACCCTAAGTTGGGCTACGTCCACGAAGGTAGAGGAGTTCTCATTAATAATGTAGAGTTTACATAATACATGGGTTTAGGCATAATCATCATTAGTGAGTTCTAATAAGGGATTAGAGGGTCTAAGATCATCAGAGCTTAATTGTGGGAGAATGATCTCCTTTTATAGTTGAGAAGAGTCCCATGTTTTCGTCCGCGGTCGATGTGGGACTCTAGGAGCTTTCTCTGGTGTTGACACGTGTCATGTCGTGATTGGCCTTTTGGTTGGAGAGAAACTCATGTGCTTCGGCGGGGGCGCCTCAGCGCGAACCCTTCAGTAGGTCTCTGAAGGTGCGAAGTTGACCGGTGCTTGGTAGTTTCGGGATTGGTGAAGTATGGTACAAACAAATAATATATACTCAAATCTCAAAATCATTTCATAATATATATATATATAACCATATATATATATATATAAGCATGCCTCAAAAACATTTAAAATCATTTAATATATCAAAACCGTAATCATTTCAAAGCATAGAAATCATTTAATAAACCAAATGTCCACTCACAGGTGATCAGGAGTGAAATCTCCCTCGGTGTTGCCCTCCTCGAAGTGTGGCGCCGAAGAATTACCTATTTAATATTAGGGGAAAAATTAGAACCTCCCTAATATAAATTAATTTAGGCCCTATAGAAAAATATTCCAAAAATAACACTATTTTAGCGAAAACGGGCTCGAAAAACGATTTCCGGAGCCCGAAAACCCTACAGCCGCCGTGCGCCGCCTCACGCGCCGGGAAACGGTCGGACGCGCCACACGTGTCCCCACGTGCCTGCACGCGCCTACTGACGTCAGCGCCGTTAAAGTTAACGGAATATACCTTTCTGACGAAATATTCTGACGCCATCAGGAATATTCTGTTACCATTGACAGAATATTCCTTCTTCTTCCTCCTCTCGCCGGTCGCCGGAGCCGCCGCCGCCGTCTGGTTCGCCGGAATTCTGGAAAATTTTCCGAAAATGTCCAAAACTTTAAAAATTCATATATTCTTCGTTCTTTGGCCAAATTTAACGTGCCATATATCAAAATGAAGGTATTGACGAGTAGAATATTTTCATACCAATTTGGGGCCGGAAAAATGGCCGGAGATGGCCTGAAATTGGCCGGGAAGCTTCGGGAAACCCTAATTCCGTTCTCCTTCAAAACTGCACCAAATTCGACGTTCTTTATATCGATTTGAACCTACTCAATCCAATAAAACCAATGTTAATGGTCTCGAGGCTTACCTTGGTCGGGATTGTATAGAAACTTGAATGGCAGTTTGTCGTTTTCGTTCCGGCGTCGGTTTGGACGATTGGGTTCGAGTTTGGAAATTCTAAAATCACAGCCTCGTCCAGAATGATGAGACGATCGTGATGGTATGGATTTTGGGCAACGGTTCGACAGTTTTGTGATTCGTCCAAAGGTCAGGGTTTGTGTAGTTTTGGAAGTTTTTGGCCGAGAGAGAGAAGTGGGAGAGAAAGAGAGATAGAAGGGGAGAACGTGCAGAAATGAGGGGAAGGGTTGGCTGCACAGCAGCCAGCCAAAAACCCTAATTTACCCATGGGGTGGAAATTACTAAAATGCCCCTACACTTTAAAGCTTCATAAAACGTTCGTTTTAACTCCGAATTGAGTTCCGCTTGCGTGCACGCGTTCGTATCGACGAGTACATCATAAATATGTAAAGAAATAAATTTTCACAAGTCGTCACGAAAAGTCAACAAAAGTCAACATTGACCACTAGGGGTATTTTGGTAATTTCACATAAAATTTTGGGATGGGTTGTAACAACCCCTCACTCCAATTGCTTGCAGGTACCGCTTCTTCGTTTCTTCCAAAGAAATTTCATTTACCGAGCATTTTTGTTTTTAATTTGAAAATCCATTACTGGGTATTAATCTCTTCCATATGGACATTAAAACTAGCAAGCGAACCAGTGGCTGCATCTCTTGGTATGGGATCTACTAATCTTGTATGCTTTGGGGTGAGCAAAATCTGACATATTTCCTCACAAAATAAACAACCCACTGCCAAAAAAAACAAGAAAAACAAGAAAAAGGACAAATTGAGCAATCATATATGATTCACATCTCATACAACTTGGATTTAATCAGATATAATTTGAAGGGTTTTGCAGGCAATATCTGTGAGTTAAATATCCTAAATTACCACTTAAAGACTTCCATTTACAATGTTCCCCGATTCAAATAGTTCTAAAGATTATTTCCCCCATTTCTCACTCAAAATTTAAACATTTCAAAATATTTTTGCCCTTTCCTAATGGCCCTCTGCCATATCGAATCCTTCTGTTGTTCCCTCTGTATATGCAGAATTTAATCTAGTACAATACCAGCAAAACTTAAACAGCACATGGAATCCTCAACTCAGGATCACTACTTGGATTTAATCAGATACAATTTGAAGGGTTTTGTAGGTTCATTGAGCAGGGCTTAATAGAGGAACTTTATAAGTTTCCAAAAATTGAAGATACAGATCAAGAAATTGAATTTCAATTATTTGTGGAAAGGAAACATATCAATTGTTTCAAAATTACCTTTGGCTGAGGCTGACAGAGGCGCGGAGGACGGGAGGAGAGACGCCGATTGTGGAGGAAGGTTGGGCGTTGAGGAAGGCCGATCGTGTGGAGGAAGTCGGTCGTGGACTCGTGGAGGGAGGGAGGAAGGCTAGTCATGGTCGTGGAGGAAGGCTGGATGTGGACTCGTGGTCGTGGAGGAAGGAAGGTTGTCTGTGGAGGAAGGAGGCGCACCAAGGGAGGAAGATCGTCTGTGGAGAAGTGACTGAGAAGTTTGAGATAGAACTGGGTTCGAACAATCGAACCAAAACTAGGGATTTGTCCTTTTGGGCTAAATTTTTTTTTTTTAAAAGTTACAAATAGCGTTCCCATCGCGTAATTTAGCGTAAATCGCGTACGTTTTTTGAGACTTTCGTGAAAATTTTACGCGATGTCGCGAAATTGGTTCCGTTACGCGACAAAAAGCGCGATATTGCGGATGTCGCGTGATATTTCAAACTATGGATGTATGACATTGCAATGTTTAAAAGATGAGATATGAGGTTGCAATTGCACTTAAATTTGATGGTCTAAACTGTGATTTACCCAAAATAATAATGTTGTTAGGAATTGAATCTATGATATTTTACTTTTATTAGTTGTCAGTTATCATTTGAACTAAGGTATTTGTTTTGTTAATATAGTCAATTAAATTATATAAGTATTAAAAAAAATTTATTTTAAAGAAAAAGTTTAAAAGTAATTTAATTATACCGAGTCATATTGGGCCAAGCCTAAGAACAAAATCTAAGGGTCGTGTCTAAACTCGGCCCATGAGCCGGCACAAGGCCTAAAATGCAAGACTCAAGCTCTGCCCATTAAAAATTTGAACCAAATAAAGTTCGGCTCTAAAATTGGGTTAGGCAAGCCCACAGCCCCAAAAATAGGGCTGAACTTGGATCGGCCCATCGGCCTCGGCCCCCTAATCTTAACCTTTATTTAGAGTTTCTTAAAATCTACCCTCCACTTCTCAACTGCCATCTAAAGTACTGCCTAATTACTAGAAGAATTTTGTTTGCGCACAAACACTGTCGATCTTGGATCATTAATATCCAAAATGAAACAACGAGATAAAAAAAGAAAAAAAATTAGCCATGCAATTTGAAGCCACAACTTTGAATTAAGTATACACACGGTGAAATTACACATAAAAAAAGAGAGTTAAAACTCTTAATAATTTAAAACGATATATATATATGTCTGGTAAATCATTGATTCGATTGTAGAGTCGTGCCAGCTTTGGATGTAGTAATATACATAAAAGTTATAATATTTCCCACCAAAAACAGAAAAACATATGTTTTGGTTTTGATCTTGTCTGAATTTCACTCATCTTTTTTCAGCATCCTACATGGTTTCCGTCTTTGCTGCAAATCTGGAAGGAGCGTCCTCATTGATAGCTCCTTTAGCCTTGTCCAAGTTCATCCGCGACGAGTCAGGAATTTGAGGCACAATATCTTATACTTCATCAGTGATCCAATCATCCATTGGATCAATTTCCTGAGCCTCAATGCCGCTCTTTCATTTGTAAGCAGCTTGGTACGATTCCTTTAAGCCGTTGTTGCTTGATAGGATTCTTCCATATGTAAGCAGCTTCTCCGCCAGAGTCCTTTTGAGCCCATATTTTCGAATCACAAACCTCTGCAAGTCAGGATGTACTAGAAATCGCTTGAATAGAAGCGACTCGGGTTTAAGATAATCACCGGCCGCATGGAGAGGACTATGGAGAACATTGCTCCATATCTCGTCAACAACTTCCCAGATTGGCATGTAATCTGGTTTCTTTTTGTTGAACTCTTCTTTCATCGTCTCCTTTACCGGATCCATGGTTTCATATATGTACCCCATAAGCGGCTTATCAACCTCAAAGGTCCAGAAAGAGCGATCCTTTACTCTCTTGCCCTCCGCTCGTGAAGCCCAGGTTGACATGTCCCATTCGAACGAACAAAACATGTCTTTTAAGTTCCTCCTAATTTAATTCAATGAACACAGAAACCGTAATTTAATAAAAACCCAACTACTTTCCCAGTTTACAAATAATTAAAATCAATAGAAACCCATAAGAAACAGCACCAAACCTTGAGCATTCTTTGAGCATTGCATGGATTCCTTCCTCACTGTGATTGCCTGCGATCTCCTTCTCGTTGATGCCCTCGAGAGCTAATAATTCGTTAATTAAGCAATACACCAAAATAAATAATCAGTTAAAATAATAATTGATTAGTTTAAACGAATTTAGTAATCAGGAAGAATAAGCGAAAATATATTAGGATTGAAGGACGCGCTACGTGCACAGTGTTATATACGCATTTAAAATGATAATTTTTCAGTTTAGTTGCGCGCCGCACAAGTTATCTTTTTAATTTTTCAATTTAGTTGCGCGCTGTACAAGTTATAAATTTTCTTTTCTTTTTCAAGATACATTGTACTATTGTAGTAAAAAAATATAAACAAACTTTCCAAAAATTGTCAAATACAGAGTAAACTTTCTAAAAATTGGTACCAAACTTTCACCCAATTAAACTTTTTTGTCCTTACACTTCCAAATTTGTCCTTAAAATTTAAAATTAAAGCTTTAAACAAACCAAATTAAAAAAATAAAATAAAATCTAAATCGGCAAACTCCAATTTCTCCCTTTTCCTTTCCTCCTCCCCAATCCATCTGCCCACCCTCGCCGGTGAAACTCCAGTACCAAACCAACAGCAACTCCACCTCCCCGCGGACCGAATCTCCTATCTTCTTTCTCTCTCATCCCCCGCCTCTTCTCTCGTATCTCTCTCTTTGGATCTTCACGACGGTGATCGTTCCGACTTCGGCGACTCTACCTGTAAATAGATCTGACTGACCACCGTGAAGATCCAAAGAGTAAGCAAGAGAGAGATGGGATAGAAGAAAAAAGAGACAGGTGGGGAGACGTAGCAGCAGCCCTCGCCGGCGTTGGGAATCTACGACGCTTGTTAGATGGGCTAGAGGCGGCTGGTATGAGGTTGACGGAGAAGACAATGGGCATTTTATATTTTCCATTAACAAAAATAAATTATTTTAAGGGTAAGGTTGGAAAATTGTGGATTAAAAATTATTTTTATGCTAAAATCAATAAAAACCATTAGAAATAGACTCAAAAACCCGAGATCCGAAAAAGATGTCAAACAAGAGTCTAGAGAGACATGCAATTCTCCAATCAAGATGTCAAACTGAAATGTTTTTTGTTTTTAAGGTTAAATGTATACCTGACTTCTGGTAAAGCAACAATTCGATTGATGTTTGGGAACCATCAAAATTATCAGCATCATCTACATCTTCATCATCATTTAGGGTTTTTAGAGTCACCCCAATTATCATCTCTTATATTAGAAGATAAAATCCTCTAATAGATACTCTAAAACACAATGTAAGAGTTTTTCAATGACGAACCACTTAACATTGGATCTATTTATAGTTAGAATAGATGGTTCTAGAAGCAAACATTGGGTACTGTTTGGCAAGTGTGTTAGTGCTATTCCTACTCAGTACTTACCAATCATATTTTTCTATAAAATTACAAAAATGAACATGCTACAAAAAAAAAAAAAACCCTAATAAATATAGACTAAAGAAACAAAAAAAGAAAAACATAAACCTCTTCTTATGAATACTTATTCTATAAAACAAGCTATCAATTCAAACAAATTTGAAAAATTGTAAGAATAGTGAAAGGGAATGACTACATGCATGTTTATACGTACGCATTAAATTAAAAAAAATTTCGGTTTACTTACGCGCCGTACAAGTTATCCCTTTTGTTCATTCAAAAATTATATTTTTATAAAACAACTTTCCTAACTAATTTGAAGCTTAGACTTTGTATTAAACATGATCATATCCAGATGTAATTTTAACCTTAGTCGATTTAGATTTATTATTTATATGAACTTTAATTAGTGATATTTAAAAAATTGAAAGAATATTGAAAAGGCGTACTTGTTGTATTTGCTTCTCCTGAGGGTTAGTCGGGTAATAAAAATGTTCTATTTTCCAGCACATCATTATGGATTGGATTTGTAACATCCCGTTCAAAATTTAAATTATTTTATTCCCGGAAGTGGGAAATGACGTTTTTGCCCCTGGGTTGACTTTTCGGTTGACTTTTGCGTCGTAACTCGTACGACGCATTCACTTGTATTTTCTTGACGTGCTCGTCGATACGAATTCGTAGACGCGAGCCGTACGTCGTTCGGACTCCGAACGAATATTTTACGGGCGTCGATTTTCGGCATTTTCCGTATTTCATTTTGGGCTGGGGCCCAAATGTCTGCAGGCCACGTGGGCCTATCCCAGATTTCCTGGGATTTGTCTGGTTGGGTTTTGGCTCCTTATGCCGAGCCCTTCCTTTCTTCTTCTTCCCTTGTTTCTCTGCAAAACTTCAAGCCAAACCGTGGCTTTCTTGGCCACTTTGACAACCCAACCTCCACCAAATCAAACCCAAAACCTGTTGATCCTCACCTGGAACTCTGCTGCCTCGTGGGTATCCAGAAACCTGGACAAACCCAAAGCCCAGGTGATTTGATCAAGCCACCCCGTGGCTTTCTTCCTCTTTCTTCTCGGCTTTTGGAGCTCAAGGGAGCCCAAACTCATCACCAAATGATCTCTGGAGACCTTGGGAACCCAACCCAAGGTCTGGAACTCGAAGTAGCACCGAGAACGGAGAAACCAGTTTTTGGCCGGATTTTCTTCCTCAATTTCAGGCCACTTCTGGCCAGTTTTTGGTCCCCAAAATGGTACAATCTTGTTCCCCTCATCTCTAGCTTCATTTTGGTACTTGAATCGTCCATTTTGGACTTAAAACGAAGAAGTTATGAAGCTTTGAAAAATTCCCCAGTTTCCGGCCATTTTTCCCAGATTCCGGCGACGGCGACGGCTACCGGAATCCTGGCAGGGATGACCGGCGCTGACGTCATCGGACCGGGTTGGACCGGCATGCTGACGTCAGCAGACCGGTTCAGACCGAATTTGCCGACGTCAGCATGACGTCATCAGCTTGGACCGGCTTGAGCCGAGCCGCGTTGACCGGCTCAGCCGAGCGCGTTGACCGGCTCAGCCGAGCCGCGTTGACCGGCTCAGCCGAGCCGTGTTGACCGGCTTGAGCCGAGCCGCGTTGACCGGCTCACCGGCTCGGTTGACCAGCTCGCGCGTGAGCCGCGCGTGGAGCTGCGCGTGAGCCGCGCGTGGAGCTGCGCGTGGAGCCGAGCTCCCGACCTTCAAGCCGCGCGTGAGGGCGCGTGGGAGGTCCAAATCGAGTTCTGTTTTCACGGGTCGACTCGTGGCGACGTGTACTACCTCGGGGTAGTATGCATTTTAATTTTTGAGGTGTTTTGGACCTCCAAATTGCAAAAGCAAGGGATAGGTGTAATTAATTCGTTAATTCGTTACCTTTTTGAGTTAATCATTGTACCGGTGATTTCTCATATAGGTGGGGCCTATCCAGAGGACTACCGGGGCTACCCAGGACGGGGTACTTCGACCCGGCTACCTACAGGTGAGTGAGTGGGTCTTTGTTTGATAAATGTACATATATACGTATGGTTTTTCAACGCTTTCTTAAATTGTTAGCGTAGATGCATATTCATTACGTGTGTTGGAGGTAGAACACACGTACTATATTGCCATGCATGTTTTCATACTGTTGCTCATCAGTAGATGTATACACCCCAGGTATTAGTACTCAGTCTTGTGGCCAGGACTAGCCTTGACGTTAGGAGTAGTCACTATCAGTACCGCTACGCAGCTTTGGATCCATTGTAGGTACTAGCCTGTCTTAGGTTGCACTAGGCAACTCGGACTTGTGTGACTGCACTTTGTGCACCAGCGCTTAGCGTTAGACTCGCGTCATTGTAGTACTCAGCGTATTACTTTTATACCTAGCTTGTTCCTTGTGGGATTTAGCCCCTTGGGCATGTGTGTTTACATATGGGTGAGCAAATGTCAGTAAAGTATTAGCGGGGAGTACCCGCATGTTTTCACGACAGTATTTTGAGGTTCATGCCTACGGGTATGACGTATTTTCTCAAATTATACTTGTTTTCAAACGAGGGGTTACTAAACTTTTGAAAACAACGGTTTTATCAAACTTTGCTTTTTGACCCACTCACCGTTTTATGTTTTGCGCCCCTCCAGGTTAGTTGGCTGGGAGCTTGCGACGTCGAAGGCGCGGTGGTATGACAATGTAGGGATTTTTATACGTTTGTATATCTTTGTATCCCTCACTCTACTCACGTTGTGTATTCTCTTATTTCTTCCGCCCGCACACTCCGTGCACTCTGACTTTATTGTTTTAATTCAATATTCTATCTTTTATTCTTAAATTTTCTTTTTGGCTTTCGTCACGCTAACGCGTGTCGGCCAGCACTTCCGACACCTGGCTCGTCCGGGATCGGGATGTGTCAGGATTAATCTTTCTGGTGGGTATCCTTAATTCTCTCATCTCTTGAACATATTCTTTCTATATCCAAAAATGAAATGACCCTCCCTCCTAAATCCTTCAGGTTGTGAGACACATTAAAATTCAATATAAGTCCCAAAAATGCAAATAAAGAAAAAAAATTGAGGGGGGGGGGGGGGGGGGGGGTTCAAACTTTGTGACTTCGTGTAGTTATACGTACGCATTAAATTAAAATTTTGTTAATTCACTTACAGACAATACAAGTTATCTTTTCTTATCATTCAAAAATTATATTTTTGTAAAACAACTTTTCTAAAAAATTTGAAGCTTAGACTTCGTATTTAAACTTTACTGAATTTAGATTTATATGAACTTTTACATTTTTTTTATATTAATTTATATTCTAAAAAATATATGAGAAATTTTGAATATTTTTTTTTGTATTTTGCAAGGGCTTATAAGAGGTTGGGCTCCTCATATTACCAATTAGTTTTATGGTGAAACCTAACTTTCTTCATAGTATCAAAGCAGGTTGTCCCATGTGTAAAGTCCAACGATCGCATGTGTTTTATGTCACCCAATTCGTGTTGTCCACGTGTTTGGCTTGAAAATTCACCACACATGAGAGGGCATGTGAGGATGTGCAAGTAAAAAGTACCACATCTGTGAAAGGAGAAACCTTACAAGGGTTTATAAGCGGTTGGACTACTCTCCATATTGCCAATTATTTTTAAGGTAGAATCCCATATTTCTTCATGGTAACTAGTCAGGTTGACCCATGTGTGAAATTCAATGGAAAAATCGATCAAGATATAATATATATATATATATATATATTAATTAAAAAATTTATAAAGTAATTTTTTTTGAAGTATGGTACAATTTCTATTTCTATAACATGTGCTCCACTTCACCCAATTTGTGTTGTCCACGTGTTTGGCTTGAAAATTGGCCACACTTGAGAAGGCTTGTGAGGATGTGAAGGTAAAAGAGTTTCGTATCGGTAAAAAGAGAAATTTTGCAAAAGTTTATAAGAAGTTGAACTACTCTTCATGTTGCCAATTGGTTTTATGATGGTACTCCAACTTTTTTTAGAAGGTAGTTAGCTTGGGTAGCAAAGTTTTATTCCTTGGTGACATCTCATTTTTTTTTCTGATGATGGAGAAATAAAGGATTTAGCTGATCGTATCTATTATTTGGTTTTCGGAAAACCTACTTCTATCCGGTCAAGTCTGGTGTTGACCTACTTCGTAGCCATTCACTGCAACGCCGGTCGTGCAAACATTACGAATCACGTGACCCTCATATGCTCAGAGTTTGGATTGAACCACCAACACTGCTATGATATGTTTGTGTATCACAGGAATCCGCAAAACGCAAAAGAATTTTACAATGAACCTCTTTGATTTTTTTTTTTTTTTGAAATTATCAAGTAGTACTAGAAATTAGAATTATGAACTAGCTCCCCTTGAATTTTATTGTTTTGGGGTGACAATTTTCTTTTGGGGTTTAATGGTGTTTATTTAATCAGATGATATAGATGTGCAGAAATTCAACTTCCTTCGAAGACAAATTGAATGCAAGACCTCCGTATTGAAACAATTTCTAAACGAATGATTTGCGCATTTTGTTCGGGTTGCCTATTTTGCTGCTGTAATTAAGGACAAACATGATGTATGTATACATTTTAGACAGGATGATGTATGTGCATGCATTTGAATATTTAGACTAAGGAATCTTTGATTTATCAAGTCACCAGCAACCTTTGAATCAGATTCTAGATTAGCAGCAAATCCTCATATCCCTCATTATTGTTGAAATCAACTCATCGGATTGGTCTTGAACCCGTCACTAGTAGAAAAAATGACTTGGGCGACAAACTTTTAGGCGCCGAAACATTATTCGTTGCCCAAAACGACTATGGGCGACAAAAAAAATATTTCGTCGCCTAAAGTTGGTTTAGGCGACGAAACTATAGGCCACAAACATTTCCGTCGCCTAAAGGTACTTAAGGCGACAAAACTTAAGGCGATGACTTGTTTTCGTCGCCCAAATATGTGTTTAGGCGACGAAACTATAGGCGACCAAAACGTTCGTCGCTTAAAAGTGAGATGGGCGACGAGTAAGATTATTCGTCGCCCAAAAGATGGAAAAACTGGAGGCAAATAAAGTGTTTGGCGCTATATTCGTCGCCCAAAGTTTGGACTTTAGGCGATTAAATTTTATCTTTAGGCGACAAATATTTTCGTTGCCCAAAACCTATTAGATTTAACACACCCCTTTCTACCCGAGAGGCAGTTTTTGCAGAAATAATCTGCAAAATTGCCTCTCAAACTCTCCCTCTCACATTTCTCCCTCCAAATCTCTCTCCCTATCTCACTCATCTCCATCTTTCTCTCCCTATCTCACTCATCTCCCTCACCATCTCACTCTCTATCCCTCTAGATCTCTCTCTCTCTCTCTCCCCCAAGCTAGGATCCTCCTCCTCCTCCACCACCATTTACTGTCCTCATTCTCCTCCTCCTTCTCCTCCTCCTCCTCTTCCTCCAACACCACCGGGAATCGTTAATGGTAATTTTTATTTTTTAATATTTTTTATTTATGAATTCTAATTAACATAAATTAATTAATTTTGTATAGGTTTATTGCATAGGATTTTTGGAGGAGCACCAATTTGAAGGTATTTTCTTGATTATTTTATGTTGTTGACGTACGAATTTATTTTATATGGTTGTGTATGCAAATAATTTGTATGTGTTGAATAACTTTATGTTGTGTTGTACGTACGAAGTTAATTAATGATAATTAACTTTGTACGAATTTATTTTGTGTTCTACGTACGAAGTTAATAGTAATTAACTTTGTATCTATTTTTTTAACAAAAACTTAGTTTCCCGTTTGAGAATTAATTGGATTTCGTGCATGGATGCGAAAGCGTGACTGCGATCCAATTGATTCTTGAATTGTCCCATTTTTGGACAGTTTGGAAGTGCACATTTGTGTGTCGTAGTTTGCGGTTCACGGATTAGGTTTCGATTGTGGGGTTTTGGTAACATCTTCTTATGTTCTTCGAGTGCATAATAGGTATTTTATATCTACGTCGTGCACTTGGAGAACTGTAGGGAGATGCTGGCAAAATTTGCCCACGTCAAAATCTAATCTTGATGGATCCGTAAACTACAACACACAAATGTGCACTTCCGAATGGGATAGGGCCTTTACCGGAGGCATAAGGTGACGAGACATAGTTGAAGTTATTCTAATGCTCTCCTCTCTCTCTCTTTAATGTGGTAACAAAAAAAATGAACAGGCAGTAGATACGTAATCCGAACAGATGTGCTGCTGAATATTTGGAATGAGTAGATAATTTTATTGAATTTGCAACGAGACACAACCGGGGACCTTCTCATATCAAGTGTCCGTGTAGGTCATCTAACAATCATATGTGGGAGACCCCTAACAATGTTCGCCATCATTTGGTAAGAAATGGGATGACGCATACCTATACGATATGGAATCATCACGGGGAACCATTACATCAAGCTTCATCTTCGTACCAGTCACGAGCGGAGAGTGGTGAAGGAAATTTATCTGGTAATGACCAAGTCATGGGTATTGTAAATGACTGTTATCCGTACCTCTCGATCAATGACAATGAGGAAGTGGGGGATGACGTGCCTCCCGCGATGGACAAGGAAGCATTCGATGAGTATGAAATGTTATTGAAAAATGCCAAGCAAGAAGTATACCCGGGTTGCGAAGATTATTCGGTTCTTACGGCGATTGTGGAGTTTATGCAAGGCAAGATGAAGTTCCGTATGTCAAACCGGTGTTATGACTACTTTATTGGTATTGTGTGTAGGATGCTTTCAAAAAACAATTGTTTGCCTAAAGATCATAAAAGTGCTCAGAAGGTGCTGAACGGTCTGGGCTTAGGGTATGAAAAAATCCATGCATGTGTAAATAATTGTATATTGTTCTATAAGGAAAATAAATATTTGGACAAATGCCCTGCTTGTAATGAGCCGAGATATAAAATCACACCTAAAAAAAGAAGGACGAAGATTCCAAAAAAAGTGTTGCGTTATCTTCCATTAACGCCTAGGTTGCAGCGCTTGTACATGTCGACGCACACTGCAACCGACATGAGATGGCATAAGAAAGAATGGGTTCATGATGATGTTATGAGGCATCCTGCAGATGGACAGGCATGGAAAGACTTTGATCGGATATACCCTGAATTTGCAGCAGACCCACGTAATGTCAGACTAGGACTTGCCACTGACGGATTTAATCCGTTCGGAGTTCTAAACCAAACCCACAGCACTTGGCCGATCGTCGTAGTTCCTTATAATTTGCCGCCTTCGAAATGCATGAAAAAGGAATTTACAATGATGAGTCTGTTAATCACCGAAGATCCAGAAAAGTCCATCGATGTCTATTTGCGCCCGTTGGTTGATGAGTTAAAGAATTTATGGGAAAACGGTGTGCGTACATTTGATAAGTCCACTGGAAAGATGTTCACCTTGCGAGCGGCAGTAATGTGGACAATACATGATTTTCCCGCTTATGCAATGATTTCCGGTTGGAGTACGAAGGGTTATATGGCATGCCCAGTCTGCAAGGTGGACGTAACATCTGATTGGCACGTCGGAAAGGTTTGTTATATGGGTCATCGTAAATGGTTGTCGTGGGATCACGAGTGGCGTATGAACGATACATCTTTCGACGGCAACACAGAGACCCACCTCAGACCTAGAGAATCGTCGGGAGATGACATTCTGGCTAAGTTGAACAATTTAGAATTCGATCCATATGGCAAAAGTGTTACTGGGCCCAGACCATCTTCACATCATAACTGAACGCATAAAGAGTATTTTGTTTGAACTCTAGTACTGGTCCAAGTTAAAGCTTAGACACAACCTCGATGTGATGCATATTGAGAAGAATGTCTGTGATACATTGGTGGGGACAATTCTAGACATTGAGGGGAAATCGAAGGACATGATAAAAGCTCGTCTAGATTTGGAACGAATGGGCATAAGGCGACCCTTGTGGATGAAGAAAGTCGGCGGTGTACTTAGAAAGCCTTATCCGTTTTTCACTGTGAAACCGGAGGGGAAGAAACAATTTTTCAAGTTTTTTTCTTCCGTACAATTTCCAGATGGGTATGCTTCAAATATCTCGTGATGCGTGAACGTGGAGACAAATCAATTTTTGGGATTAAAGAGCCATGATTGCCATGTGCTAATCCAACGTCTTCTCCCAGTTGGTATACGAAGTCTGTTGCCTTCTGATGTGGTTAACCCGATAGTGAAGTTGTCCAGATTTTTCGCACAGTTGACTGCAAGGTCGTTGCGTGTGTCAGATGTAAAAAAGTGTGGAGTTGAAATTGTACACATTCTTTGCAAGTTCGAGCAGATTTTTCCGCCAGCTTTTTTTACTAGTATGATTCACGTCATCATACATTTGGCGGATGAGGCGTTGCTTGGTGGACCAGTCAACTATCGGTGGATGTATCCAATAAAAAGGTAACGTCAACCCATGGCCTTTGTATGATTCTTCATCATTTTATACTTGTTTATTAATTACAACCGTGGCTTTTCGATTTCGCAGGCTCCTTGGGGAGTTTAAAAAATTTGTGCGCAACCAGGCCAAGCCAAAAGGGTCCATTGTGGAGGCATGGATCGCATATGAGTCGCTCACTTTTTGCTCAATGTATCTAAATGATGTTGAGACGACTTTCAATCGGCCCCAACGCAACAACGACGGTGGTGTTAGGAAGAAAAACTTTCAGTGTTTGCACAAACTGCACGTCCGTTTGGCTTGTCACCAAGAGGCGAATCCTTTTTTGAAAAGGACATGGAGGTAGCGCATTGGTTCATACTCAACAACTGTGACGAGATTGGGCTGCTTCTGGATGAGCATGAACAATTGATCAGCAATTCATATCCTTCAAATTTACATGCCGAGAAACACCGTGCATTGTTTCCTCGTTGGTTGCGCGAACATGTAAGTTTTGTACTCTTTGGTTGATTTACATTTTAGGTTTTTCCTCATTGTCAAGTGATTTTCTTCAACTAACAATTCATCAAATTTTTGTACATTTTCAACTAGGTTTTGAAACTGAAGGAAGAGAATTCGCTGTCCTACACTGAAGAATTATATAACTTAGATGTCATGTGAACGGCGTTAAGTTTGTGGATGCTCAGCGTGATGACAAGTTGTTGACTCAAAATAGTGGGGTCTTCGTCCCGAGCGGTGGCGACAGTACCGATATTGAGTTTTATGGCAAACTAACAAGTGTTGTACAAGTGCTTTACAAAGACCGATGTCAAGTGATTTTTTTTAAGTGTCATTGGTTTGATACAAATCCAAACAGAAACGATAGTATTAAGCGAGACGAAGGGTTAGTATAAATGAACACTAACACACGTTGGTACGATGAAGACCCTTACATTTTAGCAACTATGGCGAAACAAATCTTCTGTCTTGATGACCCGAAGGCAGGGAATGGTTGGAAAGTTGTTCAAAAAATTCATCACAGAAACATATATGATATTCCTGACGGAGATAATAATGAAGACGACAGCGTCGCTAACCAACAACTTTCATCTTCGATAGATTTTGGTTTGGCAACACCGTTGGATACCAATGTAATCCAAGAACCGCTTGAGGTAGCTAGAATGCCTGAAATCGAAATACTGGTTGATTCCATTACAATTGACCTCGGTGATTTGAGACGCTACAATCCACATAACCTGGCACAGACTGAGGACAGTGATGATGATGAATTATATGCAAGCAGCGAATTTGAACTACCAAGCGAAAATGATGAAAGTGACGACGACGATGTGTATTGTATTTCTGATTCAGACTAAGTTTGGAAGTGCTGAAATTGTATTTCAATAAACATTGTTGGGTACATACATTGAAGTTGTAACTTGTAACATTGTAAATTGCTAAGAAGAGACATTGAAAAAATAAATTACTTCATTTACCAAGGAAAAAAAAAAAACTGATTTGTAAGTTGCTGTAAGGAATTGCAAGTATATCTTAGGTGACGAAATCATATTCGTCGCCCAAATAAGCTTAAGGCGACTGATGTGAAAATTAACTTGACACACAAATTAAACCCTATTGTTGACAATTGTAGTAAAGATGCAAGTAGGGATCGTTCTGGACTGGGGATTAACTAGGGATGCTAATCAACTAAAATAAGACTCAAAAACACTAAACTAGACTCTATAGACTCAAAACTAACTTAAGACACTAAAAACAACAAGAAACAATCAAAAAGACTCAACTCTAGACCTAACAATTGGTTTTGACGAAAATAATACTTAAAAGACTCAAAAGACTAAGAGAAAACAGATTTTGACTCAATAAACAATACTTCAGAAAAAGGGGATTTATTTTGACGAAATTAAACCTAAAACAGAAACTTAGAAAACAACTTTATAGAAAACGAATTTTAGTGAATTGAATGGGTAAATGGCTAGCTAGAAGGTCCTTCTCCACACATGACACATAAGCAACATAAATCAATCTCCAGTTATTCTTTCAATAAACCATGAATCTCAACACCCCAAGTTAATTAGGTATGCTTAAACTAACCTTCAGATTTTCCTAGATTCATTGAATTGGACGTAGTGCCACAACCAAATTATTCTTATCAAGTTCCCTATATGACAGCATACTAGAGATACATCTCAAAGATCATTAAGTTCTATGAAAACCATAAGCGTTGACAAGGTATTTGTGACTATGATAGCATGACACTCCTACCAGGAATTCACTTAACGCGATTGTAACCAGCAATCTCCACTACTCGTAAATATAAGTTTCTAACTATTAGGTGAAAGTCCCTTATACTCTAGCATCAAATTCATGCATGTAAACTAAGTAGGCCTCCTCAATCAACATACAAAAATAAGTTTTGATAACTCAGTTAAGCAAATTGCATTCACGATTTATGAAATAATAACTGGATGTAATCAATTCATATCACACATATGTTCATGGCTTTGAATTCGCCTCTAGCTAAAAAGAAATTAGTTACTCATAATTACAATGAAACAAAAACAAATAAATTTAAACATAGATAGAATACACCTAAAACCCTGAGGCACAATCTGGGATTCTGACTTTTTGCTCTTGTGTGCTCCCCCGTTGTCTTCTCCCCTCTTCTGATTAAATTGCATCCTCAAATACTCTCAAGCACGGTTTTCTAGAGAGTTTAGGCTTCATTAGAACTCCTCAATCCATCTGAATTAAGTCCAAAAACACGCACAAACAGCTAGCACATTATCTTCCTTGAAACCAAATCCGAGTAGGACTCTTTTTCCTGTTTCGACCTTCCGTCATTAAAACAGCGATAAAATCTTCAATAAGTATCAGAATGCCAATATGTAAAATCCTATGGAAACTAGACATCCAGAGCTTTCCAACCATATATGGCACGACACATAATTATTTCTGAGGAAATCTGGGTACTCTGTCGAAGTTGGCAGTTATGCGCAGCACTGTCCAATTTTCACTCGGATTCTGCTTTTGCAATGTACTTGTCTTCCAAACTTCTATCTCCACTCTTTTAGGATAAATTGAAGTCCTCAAACAGTCAGATTATCAAATGTCTTCATATGAAATTGAATCTCCCCTGCAGCTGGAATTAGGTAGAAATTGATGGTGATAAGGTTAGGATAAGATAGGATAAGATAAGATAAGATAAGATAATGTTCCAGATAATGTTCCATGTTTTATGCTCTTCCCTTATCTTCTTTGTCTTAAACTTATTTCTTCATCTTCAAAATAGATTCCTAGCCTCATTTAAGCTCCCTATTCATCCATTCCTTGGGCTCCATATACATGCACTCCATTTAAGCTCAATTTTGCTCTAAAATGCACCAAAATGCACTTTCTTGCTTCACTTGCCATTTGAACCTACAAACACACGAAAATGACTTAAATCACTATAATAACAATAACTAACTAAGTAAATACAAGAAAACAAGCTAACTAAGTCGCATAAATATGCTCCTATCAGCGACCAACAACATTCGTCGCCCAAACTGAATAATTTGTCGCCTAAACTGTTAATAATAATTTTAAACCTGTTAATTTTGGGGGCAGAATTGTTAAGGGTTTGGGCGACGAAATAGTGTTCGTCGCCTCAACCTGTTATTTTTTGGGGCAGAATTGTTAAGGGATTCTATCATGCTGTGAAAAATTGGAATATATCTTGGGCGACGAACATAATGTCGTCGCCCAAAGCATCTTAAGGCGACAAATAACCTGTCGTCGCTCAAACTATTCGTCGCCCAAACCGAATAATTCGTCGCCTAAACTGTTAATAATCATTTTAAAATTGTTACTTTTTTGGGGCAGAATTGTTAAAGGTTTGGGCGACGAATTTGTGTTCGTCGCCTCAAACTAAGAATAAGGATTTGTAACATGCTGTAAAAAATTGTGAATGTATTTTGGGCGACGAACATGACGTCGTCACCCAAATCATCTTAAGGCAACAAAGATTATTTCGTCGCTCAAAATATTCGTCGCCCGAACTTAAAAATTCGTCGCCTAAACTGTTAATAATAATTAAACCTGTTATTTCGGGCGACGAATGGGTTTTCATCGCCTTAACCTAAGAATTACCTAACACTAAAAAATTTGTAATAAGTAATTGAAAAGGGGGAAAAATTTGTAAAAAATATACAAACGCTCGTAACGAGAAGGCCTAAAGCTTTCGTTTAGGTGTCATCTCCAAAATCGAACACTAAAAACTATGAAGCCTATATTATTTTTCAACCGTCAATTAACGTTTACGTTTACGCTCGATTATTATATCCGTAATTTATTTTTTTCATGCCGGTTATTTTTCGAAAACATGATCTATTACTAAATTCAATAAGATAAACGGTTAAGATAATTTATATTATGTCTTAATCTTTACAGTTTGGTTAAATTTGTATAGGACGTTATAAAGTTAATAGAAACTATATAACATCATCACACTTTTCAATAAACTGTGAATATGAGGACATTCTATGAATGATTTGAACCGTTCATCTTATTGAATTTAGTAAAAGATCATGTTTTCAAAAAAGAATCGGGATGAAAAAAAAAACCACGGATATAATAATGGAATGTACACGTAAATGTTGATCGACAGTTAAAAAAGAATTTAGCTTTCATGGTTTCTAGTGTTAATCTTTTGGAGATGAAACTTTAACGAAAGTTGTACTCCTTGTTGTTACGAGTGTTTGTGTATTTTTTACATATTTTCCCCACTTCTCAATTACTTATTATGAATTTCACACTGTAAGTTAATTTTTCGGACAACTGTTAATTTGTAAACACACATACATATTTATTTCTTTAAATCTGAACCGTTGAATATGTAGATATTTTCTTCAAGATCATTCTGTACAAAAATTACTTCAATACGAAATGAATAAGTCATTATTTAGGAGACTAGAATAAGGAATGGTGATAAATTTCTTAGGTTTAGGCGACGAAATACTGAATCGTTGCCTCATGTTTGTTTGAGCGACGAATATTTCGTCGCCCAAAACCTGCACATTTGGGCGACGAATCTGTTTCGTCACCTAAACTTTAAAATTTGCCCCGTTCAGGCACCCATTTTTTTGGCCTCGTTTTAAAATTTTTTATGAAATTTTGGGCGATAAAATGAGGAGTTTGAGCTACGAAACGCATTCGTCGCTCAAAGGCCTGTGGGTTACATTCAACCCGTGTCCCTTGTATTTTTTCTTTCTTCCTCCTTCTTCGTCCATCGATCTGCACACACACTCACCCCCACACACACTCAGCCCAGCTCCTCCTTCCCTGTAACCTGCAACCAAGCCCACTCCTCCCTCTGGAACCAGTCCCCTTCGTTCTGCCCTCTCTCTCTCGGTGCCTCCCTTCCTCCGTCCCAATCCCCTCCGTTTTTCCCTCTCTCTCTCTGTCCATTCCAGTTAAATTTGGGCACGTCGTGGGTCGAGTTACCACCAATTCATTTCTATTCAACTCAGGTACAAACTACAACCGTTCATCTTCAGAAAATTTCAATTTTTTTTTGGGTTTTTTTTTTTCAATTTTTACAGATTGTTTTTTCTGGGTTTTAATTGTTGTTTGAAATAGAAATTGAAGTGATGTAGTGTGGGTTTTAGAATCTGGGTTCTGTTTTTTGGGTGGTCAATTATTGGTTTGTAAGATTTGTGTGTTTTGAATCAATTAGTTTTTTATTGAAGTTGTTCTGAATTCTGAAAATTACTGATTGGATCTGCTTTGCATGGTCAGCTTAGATCTCATAAGTTTGATTGATAATGATCATGATGGATTTGCTGCTTGATCTATGGTAATCAATTTGAAGATCCCCATTTTGTTTTACTGTTCTATACGTTTTTTAGTGGTCAGATTATTTTGGCAATAATATTTGCTCGTGTTGTGCCCAGTATTGGATTCTCTGATAACTTTTAGTTAGCTTTTATGTATTCACTGATTTTTTTCCGTGGATTAAAAGCAACTCTTTCAGTACTGTTGTTGCATTTTAGGATGGTGTCTGGTAATTCATCCGTCTCATTGTTTTCTAGCAGTGAGTGTTTGCTGTTAGTGATACCAGTTGAATTACTCGTAGGATTGATCCTTTGAAACCAATGCAGGATCAGTATAGATTGTTTACTTGAAAAGTGTGTTTCTAACTTTCTTTCCATCTATTTTGATGACCTTGGCAATGTGTGCAGAACCTGTTATTTTGCTCAAGTAGTTATCCTTGAAGTTATAGCATGCTGTTTTGTTCGGCTGTTTTATTATCATTTTTAGACCTAGCTGTTTCATTCTTCTACTCATTTCATCCCCAAATTTCTCTGTTTTCACTTTTCACTGCTTCTTTTACTTGTATAATACTTTTGCTAAATGCCTAGATATAGTGGGATAGCTCCTTTTGTTGGTGATCAATTTGAATATGACACCTTCAGATTCTTTTTCGTGGTCAATTATCTGTGTCAAATTTTCTTCTAGAGGTAGTGTGCAATTGCCGAAGTTAAATTTACCACTCTAAAAACACATAGCTGCCTTAAATTTTGGTTCTTGTATTGGCGGATTAGAAGGAAAAATTTGAAGCATTTTCTGTTTATTTTCGCTGTTTTGGGTTGTATGGCTGAGTTCCCTGTATTGCTAGAGGATGAGTTTACTTCGTTTAAGCAAAACATTATGAGATTTAGGGTTTAATGTTCTGCACAATTGGGTATAATTTATCCGGAATTGAATACAGATTTGGAATTGTATGTTGAAGATAGGAGTGTAGAAATGATTGAGTTATGACATTTACAAATATTGTTATATTTCAGATAAGTATGTGTAAGAATTTCATTACTTGTTGCGTATGTCCTTCGGGAAACAACCGAGTAGATTTACTCTTTGATTGGTAGCTGTTTAATATATTTAGTTGCTACTGGACAATTCAACTTGCTATCAAAGTAGAAAAAGGACCTAAAATGTTGATAGACAAAGTCCCTGAGAACATTTAGTGTGAATAGGTCAAGGTAATTACTTGTCTCACTTTTGTCCCTGTGTTTTGGTTCTTGTATTTGTTGAGAATAACATAATTGCTGCCCATCCTTTATTTGTTGTCACATTGTAGTTATGCTTTGAGAATATATTAGCTTGTTGTTTAGCAGCAATGATACCGTTAAGTGGGAATGGTGAATTAATTTATAGTTACAATAGTATAAGGCAAATATGCACACAGGTGCAGCAAACACAATAATCATCGTGATAAAGCTCGTAACACTAGTTCTTGTAGTATTGAAGATGATATTTGGTAAACGAAGTAGAGACCATGAGCATATGGTTAATGGTGGTTGCCCATGTCTTGTACCGCTGAAAGTCGGCTTCCATGTCTAGCTTGAATGTCCCCCTACTTGTCGTTAACACGATGAATTAATGATGGAATGTTTCCTTTGGGTTTTTGGTATGTTTTCTTTCCCTTCCTTGTTTTGGTCATCAATTGAGTGTGAAAATCTAATTGTACTTTCATGGTTGGATGTTTCTTCGAGTTCTACAAATTAAATATTAATTAAGTTGTTAAAGTCACTTTATTTTTTTTTAAGAAGAAACTGGTTCCATAAATCTAATATATATATATATATATATATATATATATATATCCTTTTAGTCCCATAGTGTTGTTAGATTGTAGAATATAACCCGTTCAGATTGGAGAATTGTAGCAATTCTCAGAGACTGTTTACTGGATTAACTGACATTGGTTGGGAAGCAAGATTGGTTATTTAGGGGGAAAGAAAGTTGGACTTTGGCTCTTATATATTGAATAGTTCCTTCTGGGTACAGAACTTGTGGATATTTTCATCTTTTCATAAGTTTGACAGAGGCAATTTTAGTTGTGGTAGATAGGGATAAAGCAACCGGCACTTATTGTAGTGAGGAGTACAATTTGAGTTGTGGTAGTCACTTGCTTATCTTGGTTGATTGTGAAGCAAGATTGGCTGTTGTATGTATTAAGACATATATTGTAATAGATAAGCAAGATGTTAGTTAGACAAAAACTGTATGATTTTAGCTGTGGTTATTGTGTAATTAGTTGTAGGAGCTAAGGGTATTAATACATCATATCTGTAGCTATATATACTCTCTTGTACTGATGAAATTATTCAATGAAGTAAAATCATTTTTCCAGAGAGAGACTTTCTGTTTCTATATGGTATCAAGTCGCCTACCGCCTCACGGCTCTTCTTCCCTCACCACCTCGATCCTCTTTTGCTCACCGCCTCGATCGATTTCTTGATCGATTTCTTCTGCTTTCCTCTGATTTCTTGATTGATCTTCGTCTTCGATCTGTAATTCCTTGTCTCTCTTCATCATGGCAAATCTGTCTGCATCCTCTTCTCCGATGGATTCACCGCCATTACCAAACCCTAATCTCTCTGGAAGTTCTCCCTCTCCTAATTCGTATTTGTCTCTTACGATTCAGAACATTGGTAGCATGGTACCTATCAAGCTCAAGCGCACCAACTATCTCCCATGGCGTGCCTTGTTTGCTCCCATTCTTCGTCGCTACAGGCTTCTCGGTCTCATTGATGGTACAGATCCATGTCCGTCTCCTCTTCTCCCGGATCGATCTGTGAATCCAGCATTTGAGCAGTGGTTTGAGAAAGATCAAAATCTGTTAATCTGGTTGAATTCGACACTCTCTGAAGATCTCATTCCTTTCACGGTTGGAGTATCTACATCTCGAGAGCTATGGCAGAAGCTTGAACTCAGGTTTGGTGGCGTCTCTGATGCTCATGTTCATCAACTTCGCTCTCGTCTTCAATCTATTCAGAAAGGTCATCAATCGATCTCCGATTATCTTCAGCAAATCAAAGAAATTTCTAATTCTCTCACTGCTGCTGGTGCTCTTATCTCCGATCGCGACCTAATTGCTGCAACGCTTCATGGCCTCCCTGATGAATTTGAGTCGTTCATTGACTCAATCCTGCTTCGGTTGTCTTCTACCTCTCTTGATGAATTACATGGCCTGCTGCTTACTAAAGAATTATCCATGGCTCGTCGCAAGCAACCTAGATCTTCTTCTGTCACTGAGCCATTTCAGGCGTTTTCTGCTGAGTCTCAGGCACCATTATTGCCTACGCCTGCATATCAACCTCTCCAATCTTCTTTTCGTTACAACTCTAATCGTGGACGACAGAATCGCACCTTCAACAGAGGCAATCGCAATTGCAATTTCCATCGTGGCTCCTTTAATGGTAATCCTCGTGGCTCTCAAACTCCTTCTTAAGGCCTCCGGTCAAATTCTCAAGGATTTTCATCATCTTTTGGCACCAAAAATCCTTGTCAAATTTGTGGTTCTCATAGCCACGAAGCTATTGACTGTTTTGATCGGATGAATCCTGACATCTTTGGCCGCGTACCACCAGCCAAACTTGCTGCTTTATGTGCTCATTATTCTTCCAAACCCTCTCCCTCTTGGCTGCTGGACTCTGGAGCTACATCACATATTACTAATGACATTGCCAATCTTTCTGTCTCTTCTCCCTACACTGGTGAAGACAAAGTCTACATTGGAGATGGTAAAGGTTTGTGCATTAAAAATATTGGTTCCTCATATTTACATACTCCTCATACTGCCTTCAAGTTGAGTAATGTACTACATGTTCCACATATGAAGCACAATTTACTGTCTGCTTATCAATTTCTCAAAGATAATGACTATTCTGTGACTCTTGACCCTGATGGATCTACTGTAAAGGATCGGGTTTCGGGGAAGACGCTTTTATGGGGCAAAGTTGAAGCTGGGTTTTATCCTCTGCAAGGTCTACACGATCTTCATGGTGTCAAAGCTCTTGCCCTTCCATCATCATCAACTTGTTTCAGTGTTAAAGCTTCTGTGAAAATTTGGCATCGCAGATTGGGTCATCCATCTTCTTCACTGTTTCGAAAGGTTCTGTCTAGAAATCAACTTGCTGTCCAAGGCAAGACCACTGTGGATTTCTTTTGTTCCGATTGTGCTCTTGCTAAAAACCATAAACTTCCATTTGGCTCTGCAAGCTCTACTACCAGTCACAGTCTTCAATTGCTTCATTGTGATCTTTGGGGCCCTACATCTGTTCTCTCACCTAGTGGTTTTAAATACTACATGTTACTAGTAGATGACTACAGTCGCTATAGTTGGTTGTTTCCTTTAAAGGACAAATCTGATGCCTATTCTACTTTTGTTGTATTCAAACAGTATGTAGAATCTTTACTTGGTAATAAAATCAAAATTGTCCGCTCAGATTCAGGGGGTGAATTCACTAGCTTTCTATTTCAGTCATTTCTTCGTTCTCATGGTATTGTCCACCAATTAAGATGTCCCCATACCCCTGAACAAAATGGTTGTGCCGAAAGGAAGCATCGCCATATTGTGGAGACTGCTCGCACTTTACTTGTTGCCTCTAATGTACCTCATCTCTATTGGGTGGAGGCCTTCTCCACAACAGTGTATCTTATCAATCGGTTGCCAATATCTGGACTCTCTCAATCTCCTTGGGAACTTCTCTTCCAAACACCCCCAGATTACTCCCGATTGAAGGTCTTTGGATGTCTGTGTTTCCCATGGCTTAAACCTTATGTTCACTCCAAGTTGGATCCTAAAAGCAAAAGCTGCATCTTTTTGGGGTACAGTTTACAACACAAAGGCTACCGGTGTCTTGAACCTCACACTGGGCGGGTATATATCTCTCGTCATGTACAGTTTGATGAAATTGCATATCCTTTTCATACTCTTTCACAACCAGTTGCTGCAGTTCAACAATCTCCTTCATCTGCTATTGATTTACATTTCTCTATTCCCCTGTCGGGCACCTCCTCCGAATCTCCATCATCCCGATCTACTCTTGGAGCCTCACTCCCTCCTGATTCTGTCTCACCTTCTGACATTATTGGAGAAGCATCCCCTCCTGTGTCTTCAAGTCCTTCCTCTTCTCCAGTACCTCCCCGTAACACTCATCCCATGGTGACTCGTTCCAAAGCTGGCATCTATAAGCCTAAGGTCTATGCAGCTACCAAGCATCCTCTTCCATTTGATATTGATGTTGTTCCCACCACATATCTGCAAGCTTCTAAACATGTTCAGTGGCGCTCTGCTATGTAAGATGAATTTAATGCCTTGCAATCTACAGGCACTTGGACATTAGTACCTCCCTCTTCTACTCAAAATGTTGTCGGGTGCAAGTGGGTGTTTAGAGTTAAAAAGAAGCCTGATGGCACTGTTGACAGATTTAAAGCCCGCTTGGTTGCAAAGGGCTTTCACCAACAGGAAGGCATTGATTTTCAAGAGACCTTTAGTCCTGTGGCTAAACCAGTCACCATTCGTGTTATTCTCTCACTTGCAGTGCAATATAATTGGTTTTTGAATCAATTAGACATCAGTAACGCTTTTCTTCATGGGGATTTACAAGAATCTGTGTATATGCAACAACCTCCTGGCTTCATTGATTCCAGCAAGCCTCATCATGTCTGTCTTTTAAGCAAATCACTGTATGGCCTCAAACAGCCCCCCCGCGCCTGGTTTGACAAACTATTTCACGCTCTGGTCAACTTTGGATTTGTGCAATCTTCTTCAGATGCCTCTTTATTTATTCTTAAAGGTTCATCTCCAGTCATTGTTCTTGTCTATGTAGATGACATCTTAGTCACTGGCCCGAGTTCTTCTCTGTGCAATCAGTTCATTCAACAACTAAGTACCTTTTTTCCAGTTAAAGATCTCGGTCCATTGCACTATTTTCTGGGCTTAGAAGTTCATCGTTCTGCTGAAGGTCTTTTTCTTCATCAAACCAAATATCTCCTGGATCTTTTGCGCAAAACTAATATGGATGGTGCCAAGGCTTGCTGTACTCCTCTTGGCTCCACCAAACTTGATCACACGGGTCCTCTTCTCTCTAATCCAACTGAGTATCGGTCTATTGTTGGTGGTCTGCAATACTTAACTTGGACCCGTCCTGACCTTTCCTTTGCGGTCAATCAAATCTGCCAGTTCATGCATGCTCCTCGAGAACAACACTTGCAGGCTGCCAAACGAGTTCTTCGTTATCTCAAAGGAACCATATCTGAAGGCATTTGGTTCAAACATGGTTCTCCTCATCTTACTGCTTTTTCTGATGCCGACTGGGCAGGGTGTCCATTTGATCGACGTTCTACTAGTGGTTATTGTGTTTTTCTGGGTTCCAATCTTATCAGTTGGAGCGCAAAGAAACAAGCCACTGTTGCCCGCTCCTCAACTGAAGCAGAATACAGATCTCTCGCTCACACTGCTGCAGAACTTACATGGATCTGCAAGCTTTTTCGTGATATTGATTACTCTCTCTCCCAAGTTCCTACACTCTGGTGCGACAATATTTCTGCAATCTCCCTCGCTTCTAATCCGGTGTTTCATGCTCAAACAAAACATATCGAAATTGACTATCATTACATTCGAGAATTAGTTTTGGCCAAGCTTATCAAAGTTCAGTTTGTCTGCAGCCAAGATCAATTGGCTGATGTTTACACTAAGTCTTTGTCCAAAAGCCGGTTTAGTTATCTCAAATCTAAGCTTCCACTTGGTTCCATGGTTGATCCAAGCTCAGCTTGCGGGGGTGTATTAAGACATATATTGTAATAGATAAGCAAGATGTTAGTTAGACAAAAACTGTATGATTTTAGTTGTGGTTATTGTGTAATTAGTTGTAGGAGCTAAGGGTATTAATACATCATATCTGTAGCTATATATACTCTCTTGTACTGATGAAATTATTCAATGAAGTAAAATCATTTTTCCAGAGAGAGACTTTCTGTTTCTATAGTATGTGTGTGCAGTGTATGTATGCAGTGTATGTAGTGTATGTATGTAGTGTATGTATGCAGTGTATGTAGTGTATGCAGTGTATGTGTATGTGTATGCAGTGTATGTGTATGTGTATGCAGTGTATGCAGTGTATGTATGCAGTGTATGCAGTGTATGCAGTGTATGTGTGCAGTGTGCTGATTGGGGAGGGAAAATATCGAAACGAATCTGGAAAAATAATTTGAAACAAGATAGGATAAATAGAAAAGGGAACAAGAAACTCTTTGGTGTATCTGATTATTACATCTATGTTTTGTTTTCCTATTCATGTTCGTGTTCATATTAGAGATAATACGAACTTGATCAGGAATAGATGAGTTTCCAAACTGAGTATGAAATTAAGTTGCAGTTCTCATTCTTGATAATAGTCCCTCCTTTATAATGAATTCAAATCATTCGATTGTAATCTGTTTATAACATGATCAGTTTTTGTGAGATTATATAGAATGTATACGGAAATCTCACTAAATTAACGCACTTAGTTTGGCAAAATGATTTTTTTCAAAGGTTAGAAAGGGGATCGTGCAGTTCAATAACTTATTCTTAGATACAGTCCTAGTGTAGCTCAATGTTTATTTACAATTTATTTCATATGCATATGTCCTTTTATTTAACAGTTTGTAACTGGCTCAATTTACAGATGTCGGGTTTGATTTCTACACGCCGCCGCTCTAGTCCTAGTGCAGCTCCATCACAGTCGGCCGCTCAAGATGTCTCCGAGACGCCTGAGGACGAAGGCCTTGAGGCACCCGGGAGTTCCACAGTCGACAGCGAGGGCTCGCAGACAGGTATTTTGTCCTAGGTTAGGGTTAGTAAGTACTTGAGAGTTTAAACTTTATATCCAAACTTAGTTGGAGATTAGGAGTCAGTTCAAAAAAAAAAAAAAAAAAAACTTAGTTGGAGATTCTCATCCATATAACACATAGTGTATTCCTATATCGAAAGCACAAAAAATTTACTGATATGTTGAGAGAATCAGTTAAGAGTCATTAAAAAACAAAGATATAGTCTTAGACATAAGCACAAGATCATTATGGCTGTTTTTCTTCCATATCACTAGTGCTAAATCATTTTATCGCATTAAAGGTTTAACCTTGTTTAGACTACTAATTAATGTTTATATCTTACTATTGTTCCGAAATTAAGGCAGTTGTAGCCAGGCACATGCATAAGTAAAGTCTAAAGCATTTGATTTCCTGGTTTCCAAACCACTCTATTTCCATTGTACACCAAATTAAAGACTTTTGCTTCTGCGAGTACATGACAACCATCATTGCATCAAGGATATGTTAAAATATGTTGGAATATGTTGCAATTTAAGGATATGTTGAAATATATTAGAATTTAAGAATATTTTGGAATATGTTGGAATTGTCAAATATGTTGGAATATGTTGATATTGTTGGATATGTTGGAATTGTGTGGATGTGGATATGTTAGATTTATTGTTTGCAGGTTATGAGAAATGTTAGACTTTTAGGGGAGGTTCTGCCGAATTTTCTGTGCAGTTTTAAGATGACGTTTTAACCTTGAATTTCTTCTTCGTTTTGTTAGGGAAGAAAAAGACCCGGGGCCCTTGCAGACAGTTGAAGTCTGCGGGGATCACACGGGCGACTAATGAAAAGATCGTCATCACCTTTTCTGACGAATTCTTCCACATCTGACCAACACAGCACCCTGGTCGGGGAGATAGGGGCGATACTGCGTGCCCATTGCCCTATGCAATGGAAATCATGGAAATATGTCCCAGATGAAACGAAGGCGGCGATGTGGCACAAGCTGTCGGTGAGTGTATTCCATATTTTTTACTATTTTTTTTAATTAAGTCCAATATTTTGATAATTTTAATAATATTGTTTTATATTTGCAAGTCAACTTTAATACTACGGACCTTGATGCCAAACGGGTAAAGTACATACACGGGCTCTTCAAAGATCGGTACAAAGAGTGGAAGGCCGACCTCCACAAAGTTTTCAAGATGTATTCGGACGCAGAGATTGCTTTAGCCCGAGGATGCCTTAAGAAGTTGAAGGAGCGGCCTGAAGATTGGGAGTGGTTATGTAACCACTTTCAAGACCCTACTTTTTGGGTAAGTTTACACATATTTTATTATTTAACCCAACAATTAAAATATGCACTAACAAATTTTGGGTTCAACATACCCGTTCTCGAGCCAATAAGGTCAATAGGTCGAAAAAGGTACTTAATCACCACTCTGGTTCGATGCCCTTTGGCTATAGACTGGCTAAACGACGACAGGTAAAACTTTACATTTTTTTATTTTTAATATAATTTAATATTTTTGAATTTTAAATTTTAACCTTTTTTTTTTTTTAGCAAGGTGCAAAGTTTCCGTAGATTGACATGTTCGAGGAAGTTTATGTCTGCCCAGGTGACGAGACGGCTCAGCAGCTCCATGTAAGTTTCTTTAATTACTTGTTACTTTTCTTTTATAATTATTATAAACAATAATATATATTTTCTTATTACAGGCCACTATGGTGGAGAAGAGTAATGCTCTTCTCGAAGAAATGACATTGCAGCTTTCCCCCGAGACCCCTATGGAGGACGTCACTCCAACTGAGGGTGATGGTCTTCGTATACTAACAGAGACGCTAGACCAGACCTTTGGTCCTAGGCCTGGTAGGGTTTACCGGGGGATGGGGAAAATGCGACTCCGAGAGAAAGGTGCCTCATCTTCTAACAACAATTCAGAAGAGGTCACCTTGTTGAAGGCAAAAGTTCAAGACCTGGAGGAGAAGGTCATGTCTTAGGAAAGCTGTTTTGCGTCTCAAGTCGCATCTCAGGAGGCTCGGATGAGCCAAATTTTACACGCCCTCCAATTGTCTGGCATTTCATTGAATATGCCATCATCCGATTCTCAGCCCCCTCACTAGCTAGTTACTTCGTTTTAAGATTTTAATTTATTTTTATTATTAAATATTTTGTACGTACATTTTTTTATATAATCAAATTTGTTTTTTTTTACATCGTTTATTATATTGTATTGTCTTTTAAATACTAATTAATTAAGGAAAAAAAATTAAATATTTTGGGCGACGAAATTAGGCGACAATATATTTCGTCGCTTTAAATGTAACCAAACTTAGGGCGACGAAATATTTTTGTCGCCTAAAGGTTGCTTTCGGCGACGAATGTATTTTCCTTCGTCACCCAAATGGGCGACAAAATATTTTCGTTGCCTAAACTTGCATTTGGGCGACGAAGGAAAATACATTTGTCGCCCAAAGTCTTGGTCGACGGACTTTGAGCGACGAATTTTGGGTGACGAATTAATGGTCGGCCAAATGTTTAGGCAACGAAATGGGACCTTGAGGGATGAAATTTTTTTTGTCGCCCAAGTACCTTTTTCTACTAGTGCGTCGGGTTGGTCTCGTCGGGTTAGTCTTGTATCCGTCGAGTTGGTAAGACTATTCTTGTATTTATCGGGTAAGAGTTAGGATTGTAGGTTATTATCTCTAGTTAGCTTAGAGCTATGGTTTTGGGTTAACCACCTGTTTACTCATGTTTGGTGGCTGTTTGCCTTGTAATTAGTTCCAAGACTGGAAATTAGGGCTTAGATTAAGGATAGAGGTCCATGACTTGTTACCATTGGATCTTAGCTTGATGTGTAATCTTCTATATATTTCTCTTCCATTGTAGTTACAATTATGATGAATACAATATACAAAACACAAAATTTCTACACTCATCAAAACAATTCCAAATAATTCCACATGCACCAATGCGCTCATCAACAAAGACCATCACGCACACTAGAATGTGAGCATCGAGCGGATCATGTGCGCAAATTGGGTTAAATACGTGGATAGTCTGCTCTTATTCCATGTTGTAATATATGTAAAATCTAAATGAAGAAAAAGTAATAAATTGTACACAACTGTAACGTATTAAGAAATACAGTACTATTTCTTAACAACGCAGCATGTTATCTATCACGATTGATAATGAACACGAGAAACACAGCAACAGAATTGAGAAATGACTCTTACAAATGCGGTATCTATTCTTTCCATAAACATGTACCAAAACAAGATCTACATTGATCCTTGGTAGCGTGGAAGTCCTCTCTAGCTACATTCCTCTTTGTCATTCACAAGAACGCACACACACAGGGTGGATCCTGTGGTCCTATATACAAGTGCACCAACTTCAATTGTCGCGTGAATTTTTCATATAAATAATTTACTTGACTGTACTTGTTCATCTAGTAAAATATTGGTCTATTAACGACCTCGGACTGAGAACCACCAACAAAGTTCTTGCAGCCACTGGCATGCTGGCATTCAGGAGCAGAAACCAAGGCAACCAGTCTGACATTCACCTATAGTTCATCAGGAACGGAAGTTACGGAACATGTCAGTGATATTATCATATCCATTAATTTGATATGTATATATATATGTATCACTACAAATTGAAGAATGAGATTGTGAAATGCTTGGCCAGTTAAAGATGGATATACCTCTGGTAAATCATAGATTCGATACTAGCTAGAAAACCATCATGTTCTTCAACAACATTGTCTACATCTTCATCTTGGTTTTCTGAAGCTACCGTACACATCTCTGAAGAAGTAGCTAGTTTTTGTTTGTGCAAGTATCACCTTAGTTTGGGTCTATATATATATAAGACTGAATGTAGGGTTAGGTTTAGAGCTAGGTTTAGGTTTCTGGAAATCTCATCTAGTCCAGATCATCTTCGCTAGTGTGGCGTATGTGTTTATCTATTTTCCTTTGTGAGTTTAGGTAGGTTCGTAGAATTCTTATCCAGTCCAGGTCATCCTCCTCTATTATGCTGGACAAGTATTTGGTTGTCCGTATATTCCTTACCATTTTGTTTTATATTTTTTTCCATTTCTTCTTATTATTATTTTGGCAAGTAATCTTGCTATTTGATCTGACCAATTTGAGGAAAAGTTATTTTGTTCTCTTTTTTGTTAAAGTACAGATATTTTGTATAGATAATCCGTTGAATAATTTTGCTATTGAAATGTGTTATTGACGATTTGTTGACAACATATCAATGCACTAACCTTTAATAAATAACGGATGTATTGTTAAACTTCTTTTTATATTGATTCCTTTCCCTGTATTATTTTGTTCCGACTTCGTCTCTTTTACTTAAGTTAAAACTAATTTTCATGCAATTTTTTGCTCTAATTAATTAATGTCAAAATCGCTTCAGCCTAAATTTACTAGAGTTGTAGTACCAAGTGTTACTAGAGTTGCGAGCTCCCACGACGCCAATCAATCGCCTGGTATATGCGCTAAATGTCGATTGTTGAGTTTTGTTTTGTGGGAGAGGGTGAATTAAAGTTGAACCAAATAAATTAGTTGAATTTAAACTTGAGAAACAAAGTTCTATGTGCATGGCCGCACACATTTATTTAATTATTTATGCAATTGATATGGGAAATTGAACTCGAGACTTCATATGCAGTGTACACGTTAAAATTGAATGGTTTAACTTTTAGTGCACATATGTACAAAGAAAATAAGTTTCCAGTTACAACGGTGTTTATGAGTCAAATTTACATGGTACATATTATTTAATGGTCTGACCATTAAATGGCTAAAGATTCATTTGGAGCTTACATGGCCGGACCATTAAATGGTACGTACCACCTAAAATTTTTCCCGTGTTTATATACATATCTTAAAACCAACCCTTTTAATGTTTGGCTTTTTAAATAAAAAAATGTTCACCCTCGATTACTTCGTATGGTTTACTCTCCAAGCCACTACTCATCTCCACAGGTTTGGGTAGTTATACGTAGTTAGAATTTATTCCCTTGATTCCAATTTCTTAAGTTTTGTGTTGTTTTCTTTTGTGTTTATAAATGAAATTCATTACTTTCGACAAAAAAAAGAATTGGAAGTTGACTCTACTTTATACTTATCCCTCGTCTGGCTGCCACGGACAGATTTACTGACTTCGTAGACACTACAGTCTGCATCATTATATGCATTCACTTTTGCTTTCTTTGTGAGATCATCCAATATTTTAGCCAAAGAGCCAGCGGCTTTAGAGACATCAGCACCCAAGAAAACATTATTATAAGGCCTTTTCCACGATAATAGAGTCATTAATATCCAAAATTAAAAAAGGACAAGGAAAAAACAAAACTTAATTAGCCTTGCAATTTGCAGCCACATTGTTACTATTAATCCTTTGAATTAAGTATACACATGTTGCAACTTAAAACTATAGTCTAGTGTTATTCATTTTTCAGTTATAAGTGGAAGGTTTTAGGTTCGCCTCTCATAGATGGTGAGTTCAATGTCCAATTTTTCAGTTATAAGTGGAAGGTTTTAAGTTCGCCTCTCATAGATTTCATCCTAATACTTTTACACATCCTTTAATCATACCTATCCCTCTACCTCAAGTGCCACAATTCTTGGATTCTGGAATTTCAACACCTGTCTTTACTCAGTCCCATTCTACATCAACATACAACACTGGTGACCTTGTCTCTTCCTCAGCAACTTCTACTCCTGGTTCAGCTGCCCTGTTCTCTCATTCTGGTCCGGATGCACAATCTCTTGGTTCTACAAAGTTACATCTTGACACTGCATCATCTCAGGTTGATGCTTTGCAACCTGTTTCAGTTTCAACACTTAACAGTCATCCTATGCAAACTTGATTGAAGTCTGGTATTGTTAAGAAGAAAGCTTTCTCAGCTACAATTGGTCTTCATCCTCCTATCACAGAACCTACTACTTTTTCAGCTGCTTCCAAGTTTGTGGAATGGCAGGTTGCCATGAAAGAAGAAATGCAGGCCTTAGTTCAACAACAAACCTGGAAACTTGTTCCTCTTCCTGCCAACAAGAATCTTGTCGGTTGCAAATGGATCTATAAAATCAAGAAGAATTCTGATGGTTCTGTAGCTCGGTATAAAGCTCGGTTGGTTGCTAAGGGTTCTCACAGGAAGCTGGAATGGACTACTATAAAACATTTAGTCCTGTGGTCAAGCCTACGACTGTGAGGCTAGTGTTGTCCTTGGTTGCTACAAATGGTTGGAAACTGAAACAGTTGGATGTTAAGAATGCCTTTCTTCATGGCTTTCTTGATGAAGAGGTGTACATGTCTCAACCTCAAGGGTTTCTGGATCCCATACATCCTGAGTATGTGTGTAAATTGGAAAGGTCTCTCTATGACCTTAAACAGGCTCCTTGAGCATGGAATGACAGATTTTCCAAGTTTTTGCTCTCTTTGGGATTTAAGCCATCTTATGCAGATTCTTCTCTGTTTGTTTTAAATGGTGGCAGTGAGGTTGTCATCCTTCTTCTTTATGTTGATGACATTATTCTCACAGGTAGTAATGAGAATGTGGTGCAATTTGTGATAACTCATCTTGCTAAGGAATTTGACATGAAGGATTTAGGCATTTTACATTTCTTTCTTGGTCTGCAGATTGAATATCAGTCTCAAGGCTTGTTGGTTCATCAAACCAAGTATATCAAGGATCTGTTACAGAAAGCTAATATGGTTGATTGTAAACCTTGTCTTACTCCATGTCATCCTAATAAAAAATTGTTGAATCATGGCAGTCCTCCTGTTTTAGATCCCAGTTATTATCAGAGTCTTGTTGGTGCCTTGCAGTACTTAACCTTCACAAGGCCTGATATCGCATTTTCTGTTAATCAGGTTTGCCAATTTATGCATTCTCCTCTGGAACAACATTTTGCTGCTGTCAAGAGGATCTTGCGGTATCTTAAAGGATCCATGCATGTAGGCCTGTGTTTTCGATCTGGTCCCTTGTCTTTAAAAGCCATCACTGATGCAGATAGGAGGTCCACTACTGTTTTTGTTATTTTTCTGGGTTCTAATCCTATTTCCTGGAGTTCTAAAAAGCAACATACGGTTAATCGGTCTTCCACTGAGGCCGAATATAGGGCCATGGCTACTACCACTGCTGAGATTGTGTGGATTCAACAATTACTCAAGGATTTACAAGTTCCTTGTCCTGACCCTCCTTTGCCGCACTGTGATAACATTTCAGCAATGGCACTTGCAACTAATCCTGTTCTGCATTCTAAGGCCAAACATATAGAAATTGACTGCCACTTTGTTCGTGAGCGCGTTCAACATGGCTCGATTGTGTTGCAATTTGTGGCTTCTGCTGATCAATATGCTGATATTCTGACCAAAGGATTATGCTCTCCACAGTTCAGTTTTTCCTGTTCCAATCTCATGCTTGGTTGCTCCAAGTATGGGATTGAGGGGGGATGATAGGTTGATAATTGTAATAGGGTGATAAATGTAACAGGTGTCATATTATGATTGGGTGGTGTATAGAATTGGTTAGAAGTATATTGGTTATGCTATAAACTATAAATACCACATTGTAGTGTAATTAATTATTCATTGAATGAAAGTGAATATTTCAGTCTCTCTCTAGATTTCTTAACTTTCTCACTCTACACTTGTTTTCTCTCTGCAAATATCTATTGTTGGCAATAGCTTTGAAGTGGACTTAATTTCCTCCAAGATTAAGGGCTGATGCTGATGGCCAAGACTGAAGCGAGCATTCTCAATGTCTTCATAGCTGAGGTGTGTAACTTGTGTTCGCCAGATCTACTGAAAAGATTTGTGGTCATCATATTCATGCATAGCATGGTGTAGTCGTCACCAAGTTATTTCTGGATGAAGTTGGAGTCCAATTATTCTCCTCTACATTTTAATGAATTAAGGAATATATCAATAAATAGTTGCAGAATATTCATTAATTTTACCAATCACTACAAATAGAAGAAAGGAGCAAGACCGTGAAATGCTTAAAGAACTGGTTAGCGATAGTACCTCTGGTAAATAATAGATTCGGTGTTTGAAAACCATCATGTTCTTCAACAACACCGTCATCATCTTCATCTTGGTTTTCTGAAGCTACCCTTCACATCGCTGAAGTAGTACATATTTCTTACGCCTGGTGTCTTTATTTATAGTAAACCACAAGAGGCGTCGGTTAATAAAAAAACATTAAGATATATAAAATAAAACTTAAATGGAATTTTCTAGTGGAATAAACTTGAAAGTAAGTACATACCTAATAAAATAGAAACACTACATTATGATAGTATCGTAATCTATATCTACTTAGGATTTACACAATCACGCTATGCCCACTATTATTTATAACACTAAAATAATAAACCCACCCAACACTCTTCCCACCTCTTACGATTGTCCTCCACTGTGTTCAATGTTCACAGAAGTCCTTACGAACACCTTTTATAATTTCCTTTTCAATCGATCTTAAGAAAATTGTTTCAGAAAACTTAAACCTATCATACTGGATATTTGGTTGCTAGCTACCCGTCCGACGCTTATTTATACTCCTCATTCAAAAAAGGTATGATTATGTACTTTTTTTATAATTTAGTATTGGTTATAATTAAATCACAACATTCTTCCTATTTCGATGTTTTTTTTTTTTTTTGTGTGTGAAGTTTTGAATTGTTAATTCCGATATTGGGTATTGATTTTAGGGGGCTAATTTGAAATTTGAGGATAAATCAAAGGACGAGTATGCATTTGGGTAGTTGATTAATTTTGAAATTAGGGTTTAGTTTATTATTCACGGTGTTAATTGTGGGAGTTTAGAAGAAGATGAATCTAGGGTTTTGTTTGATAGATACTGGATATTGTGTAGAATTTAATTTTATTTCAGGTTTTTCTTTTGACCTATAATATATATGTCCTTGGAGGACATTTTATGAATGGCTATAAGTTTTGCGATTAAATTTTGCTTTTACATGCATATGTTATAGATGGACCAAAGAAGATGGGAGGACTTGAAGAGTGACTGTTTGGTGAATATTTTGGGAAGAGTTGGTATGGAGTCACTTGTTTTGGATGTCCCTTTTGTATGCAAGTCATGGCACACAGCAAGCCTCAATCCTCTATGCTTTCAAACACTCATTATTCCAGACCCTGAAGCACATAACCATGTAACTAACATTCGGGAATGGGACTCCTTTTCCAAAAGATTTATACATCAATATCAAATTAAGGAGACATGTTTCTCCATCCCTGCATTTATAAACTTTGTCGCCAAACGTAGCGGACGATTACATGCTACTTCTGTCCTTCTAACGCCATCAGCTAGTTTTGAAGAAGTGTTGAGATACATTGTGCAGGTGTAAGTTTTCTATATTATTTCGTTATGTTTCAACAAAAGGAAACACCTTGAGACATCAAACCATATATATCTTGTTTGCAGGTTTCCAGACCTCAAGGCTCTGTCTCTCCCTACTCCAATGAGTTATTTGTTTTGGTATATGCTGGAATCAAACATGTGCAGGATTTCGGAACTACTTGGAGAGTTGAAACATTTGGAGTCGCTGTCATTGTCGTTGCAATGCAAGCCTGTTGATATGAATGAATTCCTGTCACCGATCAGCAATCAGTGCAAGAATCTTGTTCGCTTAGAAGTGTCTTATGCTGATATGGGAACATCGATGGTAATGGCGATTGTGAACTTGCTGCCTAATATTAAGTACTTAATCTTGAAGTCACCCATTGACCTGAAAGATCTTGTCCTGTTAATTGAGGGATGCAAAAAGCTTGTAGTTTTGGAGGTCGGTGAGTGCTTTGGTTCTATAAACGGAGGCGATGGGGGTATTATCTACGGACGTGATAAGGAAAAATTATCAAAGCTTGCTTCTCATATTAGTAATTTCAGCTCTGGGAATTTTGATTGCTGTTGTTATTATGGCCAATATTCTTATTCTAACAATTATGATTTGGATGATGAGTACTGGTATAGCGACTAAGACGTTGTTACGGATCGAGGCCTATGTGAGCAAGAATTGAACACTATGCACTGATGAATATTTATGTTAACATATCAATCACTGGGTTTGTTCCATGATATGTATTTTTCAGATTACTCGGACAATGCAGTGTTGTTACCTCAACTCTCGTTGAATATCAAGAATTTTAACTCATGCATGTCCTTTCCTTGAGTCCTCCTAAATTGCAACGATTTATCCTTCCACGTATTTTCATTTTATTTGGAATTATTTTGCTATTCATCACTAAGATCCCCATTCCCTGTACTAATAAGTAATAAGCATGGTTGAAGCGCCTAGTTAAGCTCCCAATTCGGGGCGGGTCCTCGATGGATCAGGTATAAGGCGAAAATTGTCATCCCCACTAGAGTGGTGTATCAAATCAACTCAAATCATAGAATATATGTGAAATACAATAATTTGTATCTATGTCGGTGAAGTCTATTCGAGTTTTCTGGTGGAGAAGCTGATCTTGTGGCGGATGTACTGTAAAGTGTAAAGAGATCTAGTTCTCATATTCTCTTGTCACTAGAGCTAATTTAATCCTGAGTTCTCAAGGACTTCGCCTTCATCTTTTGTTACTGTGTGGAGAAGGATTGTCATTTTTTATACGGAATATCAGTTCAATTATATACACACTGCAAGAGAGATTGATATTAGTTATACGGAATGAAAGCGTAAGGCTTATCAGTGGCTAATTAATAACTGTGTAAAAAGCTTATTAATTAGTGGTTAATGACGTGAATAAAGACATATCAGTGGCTAGTGAGTGCATTAGTTACTGATAAGCTTTTTACTTATCCCATTTTGTGCAACTAATTGCCAGATTTTTTCTTGGATTGACACCATACATATCCATATATAAAGATATAAGAGTTGGCCCCCTTCTGTTCTGGAAAGTGCAATGATATGAACACATGGACCTCAGAAAATTGAGTGAACAAATATTACAATCCGTACCTTCTAACCCACGATCATTATAATAACGTGATATTGCCCCCACAAATAACAATGTGGTCGAGTTTCTGGGAAGACAACAAATTAAAGCATTCTGATTATGTAACGGTCTGGAAAGTATATATTCGCATTACTACTTTGTGGGACGTACGGTACAAAAAGCTTTTGGAAAATGAAGGGAAGAAATAAAACTAAAGAACCTAAATGAATAATATTGACAACCGTGTCCTAATATTTAGAGTTGAAATCATCCTAATAAGAAAGTTGTTTTTTATTTATTTATATACAGTGATACACCAAACATATAGCACTGATCAATCATGAACACTGTAATGGGGCATAAACTTGTCTTATGTACAAAATCTTGGGCATAAACTTGTCTTAAGGACAAAATGCCGAACATTTTGCCTTGATCTTTTTCTGACTCATATTCATGTGCATTTGATTTTTTTTTTCATTATGAGTATGCATTAAATTTGATATTTAGTTGCGTGAATTATTTCTTGTTTTTCTATGTCATTAAAATTGATGAAAACTGAGGTTCCACTATAAAACCAATTGACAATATGGGAAGTAGGCCAATTACTTATAAGTACATGCAAGGTCCCTCATTTTCCTGATGTGAGACTAATACTCTCAACATGCCTCCTCACATGTGGCGAATTTTCAAGCTTAGCACGTGGACAACACAAATCGAGCGACGTGAAGCACGTGTGGCCGTTGAACTTCACACACGGAACAACTTGCTCTGATACCACAAAGAAAATTGAGCTGGCTTTTGTTAGTGGACTTAAAAACTGCAATGTTGAGGTGGCTTTTGTTAGTGGAAAAATATAGCAATTAGACCCTAATTTTTTTCAACATAACATAATAAAGCAATTAGTGGAAAAATATTGAATGAAATATTGTTCTTAGATGCAAGTAAATTAATTCGATGAATCAATAATTGAAATATTGAATGAAATATTGTTCTTAGATGTAAGTAAATTAATTCGATGAATCAATAATTGAAATATTGAATGAAATAAAATTGCCAATGTGATTTGCATGTTGGTATAAAATTGAATAAAAAGACAAAAAAATAAAAATGAGAACATAAGAAACATAACAAAATTAACATCCATAAGAAAATCCATAATAGTCATAACATCCATAATATCATTAAAATATCATAATAATCATAATACCAACTAATCATACTATCTTAGTCTTAAGAATTTATAGACCTAAATCAAATGAAGGCTGAAATAGACAAAATGAAGCAAAAGCAATATGTGTTCTTATATGAAATAGACATAAATCAATTATTGATTCATCGAATTAATTTACTTGGGCGTAGCCTTTTATCAATTGAATGTTCTATACGGAAGAATATTAAGAGGTTGTGTCAACCAATTTGGACGCAAATGATAAGAAAAGGAGGGAAATTTCAACCAATTTGGGAGGGAAAATCGGAAAGAGAAGGAGAGAAAGGATCAGACCATGTAATCAAGGCCTTAAAGGTCATTTCATCAAACATATGGTGCGAAATGACATATTTACCCTCTTAATTGACGGAGAGATAACTGAATTGGGACGGAAGTATCACAAAGTCTTGTTTTTATAAGTCTGGGCATCTCTGTGATCAGTTTTAAAGTTTGGGCATCAATCAGTCTTGTAAGTGAAAGTTCAGGGCCCGTGGGTGATGAAAACCCATTTAGATTGACGGAGAGATAACGGAATTGGGACGGAAGTATCACAAAGTCTTGTTTTTATAAGTCTGGACATCTCTGTGATCGGTTTTAAAGTTCAGGCATCAATCAGTCTGGTGAGTGAAATTTCAAGGCCCGTGGGTGATAAAAACCCTAAAGAAAACCTCTATTTTCTCCCTGTCTCTTCCACTCTCCCAAACTCATAAACTTTCTTCACTAGGGTGTTTTTCCATAGAAGTAATTTGCAGGATGAGATTGATCTTCTGGTTGGTTTTGGAGGAGAAAATGCTGTTTATCAACTGGATCTGTTGTATATTGGGAGCTTTTGGATTCGCAAGATGGGGAAACAGATGGACACTCATGATTAAAGTGTCGTGGAGAATCGAACGACAGTCTCATTCTTCCTGATGGCATTTTCTTGTATTTGAGATCTATCTTTATTTGATAATTGGCATGTATGAGCCATTTGTAGTGTTTAAATTATTAGCTCATGTTTATGTATACTTGTGTTCTTCGTTAGATCCTTAACTATAATTTGATGGCCAAATTTTGTATTTGGCTCCTGTCAATGAAGTTAAGAACATTCTAAAAATAACTTAAAATAAAACATACATGTTATTGACATTCTAAAAAATTGTTATACACTCCAAATTTTCAATATTTAAAATAAAATACGTGCAAAATGATTTTTTGAAGTATTAAAATACACTTATGAAGGCAATCGTGATTAATATTAATATAAATGTGATTAATATAGCTGAGCCCCTTTTTCTCTCTCTATAGCGCGCCCCCTTTCCCCTTATTTTTAGGCCAAAAACGATACTATATATAGTATACGAACTCAATCACCAACCTACCAAACACTCTTCCCGCCTCTTAATTAAGACAGACAAAAAAGTTCTCAAATTATTTCGTTGTGTTTCAACAAAAGGAAAGGCCTTGTATAGTTGTATATAACATTTTTTTTACTGATTCTCCTCAATTGGTTGCAGGTTTCCAGACCTCAAGGCTTTGTCTCTCTTAACCTCACAAATTATTATTTATTTGAATAAAAAACCATTGAATCAGAAAACATGTGCAGGATTTTGAAGCTGCTTGGAGAGTTGAAACATTTGGAGCCACTCTCATTATCGTTACAATGCAAGCCACCTGATATGAATGAATTCCTGTCACCGATCAGCACTCAGTGCAAGTATCTTGTTCGCTTAGAAGTGTCTTATGCCGATATGGATACAGCGACGGCAATGGCGATTGTGGACATGCTGCCTAATATTAAGTACGTACTTGATCTTGAAGTCACCCATTGACCTGAAAGATCTTGTCTTCTTGATTGAGGGCTGCAAAAAGCTTGTGGTTTTGGAGGTCGGTGAGTGCTTTGGTTCTACGGACGGAGGCGATGGGGGTATTATCTACGGAGGTGATGATAAGGAAAAATTATCAAAGCTTGCTTCTCATATTAGTACTTTCAGCACTAGGAATTTTGATTGCAGTTGTTATTAGGACCAAAATTCTGCTTCTAACAATTATGATTTGGATGATGATCAAGTACTGGTATAGTGACTAAGACGATCGATGTTAAGGATCGAGGCTGCTGTGAAATTGTTACTAATTTGTCAGCTCCTTATGAACAAGAATTGAGCCCTATGCATTGATGAATATTTATATGTACTTGGGTTTTCATGATATATATTTATTTTATGGATTACGCGCGCAGACAATGCGGTATTACCTCAACTGATCTAGTCCAATATCCAGAATTTGAATTCATGCATACATGTCCTTTCAACGAGTCCTCCTAAACTGCATTGATCATTTCAATTGATTATATCATTGCACTACTACAATTTGGCTCGACAGGGACTCATTTCATAGAGCTTTTCTTTCTGGACGGGTCCTCGGAGGATCACGTATAACGTGAAAATTGACGTCCCTAGCTACTAGAGTGGTCTCAAATCATAGCATATATACTATGTAATAATTAGTATCTATGTTGGTGAACCCTAGCTGAGTTTTATGGGGAAGCTAATCTTGTAGTGAATGGAATGTATAGAGATCTAATTCTCATATTCTCTTGTCAGTAGAGCTTATTTAATCTTACTTTTCAAGGACTTAGGCCCCGTTTGGTAATTTTCTTTTTTTCACTAAAAACTGCTTCACTTTAAAGTCAAGCAGATAAAAAGTGTTTGGTAAAAATGAAGATACTGCTTATTTTAAAAGTTATGGTATTTAAACCGCAACTTTTAAAAGCAGCATGGAGGTTGCTTTTAAAAGCAGCTTTTATAAGCAGTTTTTTTTTAAAGTACAGCAACTGCAAACCGACCCTTAGCCTTCATTTTCTTTTTGTTTAGTATTATCACTTTTCGTTACTTAAGTGAGATTTTGAGAAGTGCTCTTGCTTAAAAAAGGGATTATTGTTGTGACCTAAATTTAAAAAGAGAAGAAGAGGAGTGCAGCAAGAGAGAAGGGCTTGAGGAATTGTGGTACATATTCCTCATGCCTAGTGCTGCCTAGTGCCTTTATTTATAGTAATAAGAGAGAGAGAGAGAGAGAGAGAGACTTGCTCTCCAAGTAATACAAGTTGTACAAGGAAAGATCTTCTGGATCCCGAAGAATTCCTAATTTATCTCTACTTAGGATTTACACAATCACATTATGCCAATATTAATTGTAACACTCCCCCTTGAGTGTGTAAATAATCAAGTAGCAGACGCATCATATCTTCATGTTGAAAGTTGAAGTTGTTGATGAAGTAGTCTTGTATGCACTGATGGAGAACAAGCGAGTCTCATATAGGGATTTGCACATAAGAGTAAGCCTCACCAAAACCTAGCTATGGTAAAACCCAAGGTGGACAAAACCCATAGTCTAAGGAGAAAAAGGTGAGTTAATGCAATGTCGATACTTAACGTCTTAGGACATAAGTAGCAAAACGCACACAATGGTATGACCATCCTATGTGGGTGCCTCATCAAAACCTTGTCGGGTAATAAAAACCCAATGGGAAAAATGATCTTGATCGTAGGAAAAAAAGTACATTAAGGTCAAGTGAGTATACTTCAGGATACTATCCTTAAGTTCGACAAAACTCCTCCTGAGTATTACAAGCGTTGCAAGTGAGAAAATTTGCACATACCAAATCCTCGAAGGAGCTTTTGAAAGGTTGACTTCGGCAATGACTTCATGAAAAGGTCAGCAAGGTTGTCTTCGGATCGGATCTGCTTGACTTCAATCTTCTAATGCTCATGCTGATATGATGTAGACACAATATGCTTGGTGTTGACTTCTTGGATGACAATGGGCCTCAAGCGGACCAACATAGCTGCATACAGGATTGCATAGCCCTAGGCAGAAACCAAAATCTTGGTGCGTTTACCAAGGTTCGAACAATCAGTTGATAATGCACTTTATTACCGCTTCTGCAAGGCTATGTTGGGGTTAAACATGGGGAATTCAATGTTCAATTTCAAACCCAAAAACATGCAATACTGATCAAAAATTCTTTAATATAAACTTTCCAGCATTATCCAGTTCCAGACTTTATGAGATAATTAGGGTGGTGAGACCTTAAGTAAGAAACGGCTAGGAGTTTAACAATAATGTGTATGGACAAACATGTGACCATTGTGTCAATATGTCAACCAAAATCATATTTACATGGTCCACATTTTGGTTGAATTAGTCCACATTATTCCCTTTAATCCACTGTGTCAAAGATGGTATGTAGTATCTTTGCTAGAGATGATATATGAAATTGGTACCAGGCGGAATAACCTATAACAAACGCAAACTCTTGTTTGTATGACTAGTCGAAACACTAGTCAACTAGATACAAAACAGTTACTGACAGTAAACCCAGATATAAGAATCAAACTTAATTGATTAGAACACACAACTAGTCAGAAACAACACAGATTCAGTTTAACACAATAAACATGCATTTAACATATCTCACAAATCAAATAACACACGTCAATTTGGTGCCCGGAAAAACCCCTAACTGGGTTAAAAAACCGGGGGACTCCAAGGAGTCCTATCCACTAGTGATGAATAAGGTTCATACAAAGTTTCACACAACAAGCTCAAATCCTAGACATGTTCAAAGGGCAGCTTGTACCTTTGTGCAACCTTATTTAGCACCAAATGGATCTTGCTTCGGTCTTCACGAGAGGGCAGCTTGTCCTACGAGCTCAACGTCTTGTGGCACCGAATCAAGGCATGTACCAAGCAAATGGAATAAAGATGTATGAATGAAATGCAAATGTGGATTCAAATATGATTAGTCAGTTTATCTCATTCAAAATAATTGAAGAGAAAACTAACGTGAATCCAAAACAAATGTCTAAGAAGATTTGGAGAAATTCAGGTTCTAGACAATCAATAAACAAAACAGTTTTCAAAAGATATGTGTAAGAAAACACAAGAATTTAATGCTCATGCAAAACTGTTTTTATGCTGGGTTGCTAAACTCATCAGAGAGGGAGCTTCAAAGCTCAAAAACAACTCTCTGCAATTTTTGATATGTTCTGTGTACAACCCGCAATCTTTCTGTTTGCCCCAGACAACCTTAAAGGATCAGAAAAACACAAAGGAGGGCAGGTGTCACAACCAAAACAGATCTCTAAAGATCAACGGTGGGGAACTGCATTGGGGAACTGAACAGTGTCAGAGACCCATGTGGGTTTTCTTAATTGGTGTGCCAGCTTTCTGGAAAAGACAGACACTATTTGACTAGACAAAAAGACTAGTCAGAACGACAAGAAAACTTTGACGTAAAATGCATTAATCAGTAATGAAACTTGAATGCACATGCATGACCATACCTCTTTTGAGTTCATGCCAGGTTCTTCAAAATGATGTAACCTTCTTACTCTAGACTAATTGGGATTCATCTAAGAGCTTGTGTGGAGTTAATAACAATTTTGACAAGGAAAGCCAAAAACTAATAAATCTAGAATTTACAATATATAAATCCAATTTTCCTAACGAGCAGGCTTGGCAAAGTGTGCTTGTAGGCACAAAATCCTTACTCCAAGTAAGGTGATGCGTTGTATAAGACGTTGCATCATGTTTCGACTTGAATGTCCCAAACGGTCGTGCCAAAGCAAGTAAACTGCTCGAATCACCAGGGCGCCCTATATGTGGCACGTTCTAGTTAAGAGGTAGCCCATTGGCGCCAAAACATAGCTTCAGGCTTAATATTTTGGAGGTGATGCAAAGATACTTCATTCTATTTTCTACAATGGTTTCATGATCATTGTTCTCTCGAATACCCTTAAAACTTAATGGAGTTCTTACAAAACGAAGAGAATATAAGGCCCCTTAATGGGAATTCAGTACCATTAATACAACAAGGATCAATGACAATGCCCTTAATCAGGTTAGATAGACCTAAATTCGTTGATAAAAGGGTGATTTAGGTATGAAGTTAATGTGCATAATAGCACATCTATCCAGACAACTAACTTCCCCACATTTATACCTAATCACGTGTTAATTGAAGTTGGTCACATCATATTCGAGGACAATCTCTATAACAATATCCATAACTAAAACAAACACCAAACTTGAATTCGGGAACATAGGAAATTGTTTATAAAGTAAACCAAATTTGGATAAGGGGTTCAACCAACATGGCCTTCCCTGTCAAAATTCTAATTTTCCATATGTGTTAGGTGGAGCAAAATTAGTCTCACAAATTGACTACGGGAATTGTACTCCTCAATAACATTGGTAGGAGCACAGATATATGCATAACCAATGGTCTCTTCCATCAAAACAGAAGTAGATTTTACACGGTTGAGGTTTGGGAATACTGTCCCTTATTCTTAAAGTTTTAGGTCTAGGTGCCAAGGGATCATGCATTGGGTCGCGATTCCACCCCCTTGGTAGGCCTTGATTCTATCGCTATTTGGTACTCTCCAGCCAGAGATGGATGAGTAGATTCGGTAGACGTACGTCGAAGCAGAGCCTTTTATTCGATACATCTCTGCCGAAGCAGAATGTGTCCTTCGGTACATCCCTATCGAACAGTAGGATCCAGCTGAGATTAGGTCACACCTTTCGGTAGACTTTAGTCAAAGCAAGGTCTATACCGTTTGGTAATTCCCAGCCGAATCACTAGGTTACCTCTCTCACTGTTGTGCTTTTCAGTGAGTAATGTGGTAGTAATCAGATATGAGAATTTAGTGAACCTCCGCTCTCTACAGTGCTACTTCAAGAGCATGTTAAGAAGCATGAAAGGACGAGAAAATTTTCCCCAATCAAAATTCGATCGGATTCTATAAACTTCAGAATTGTACCTATTCACATATGAGTTTCAATCATGTCTTACATTAGGCAAGATATGTCTTGCTGTGGGCAAGATATGTCTTGCTGTGGGCAAGATATGTCTTGTTGTGGGCAAGATCATCTTTTCATGATTGGAACGGTCCGTAAAATGAGTCAAAGAGCTATGGAATTCTCCTTATCGAGGTACATCTATTTACAACACTTCAAGCATAAGTCTTCGAATGAAAATAATTGCGGAGACTTATTTTACTATATCCACGTCATTGTTGGCTTTAATATTTCTCAGCTTCTCAGTTGTCAAGTGGAGCTTTAAAATTCGTACCCACATACAGTAGTTTTGCCAGAAACTCCCATGTCGATGAAATCGAACTTGTTAGTTCGACAATCCACTGGATGGAGGGAACAAGATTGTGATTGGTGCTTATTGGGAATAAATCTCTATAAGCATCAAGGTTAGCACATTCGGGTTCTAAGACATCACTAGTACAAAAAGGTACATGGGCGATAAAACAAATTTCGTCGCCCAAGGTCATCTTTCGTCGCCTAAACATTTGGGCGACCAATAATTTGTCGCTCAAAGTCCCTGGACCAAACATTTGGGTGACGAAGGAAATACGTTCGTCGCCCAATGCACACTCGCGCGACGATTTCTGGCAACGAAAATATGCGTGGCAATAGAGTTTAGGCAACAAAAACATTTTGTCGGGCAAAACATTTGGCGACGAAATTCTTTCGTCGCCCTAAGTTATTGTTAGACTTTAAGCGACAAAGTATTTCGTCGCTCAAAATTTTTATTTTTTTTTAATTTTTTAAATTAATTGGTATTTAAAAGACAATAAAATATAATAAACAATGTAGAAAAACAAATTATATTATATAAAGAAATATACGTACAAAATATTCAATAATAAAAATATCAAAGAATCCTAAAACGAAGTAACTAGTGAGGGGGCTGGGAATCGGATGATGGCATATTCAATGGAATGCCGGACAATTGGAGGGTGTCTAAGATTTGGGTCATCCGGCTTTCCTGAGACGCGAGCTTCTGCTTCAGGTCTTCAACTTTTTCCTTCAACGAGGTGACCTCTCCCGAATTGTTGTTAGAAGATGAGGCACCCATCTCACGGAGTCGCGCTTTCCTCATCCCCCAGCAAACCCTACTAGGCCTACAACCAAGGGTTTAGTCTATAAGGAGCTCTGAAAGAAAAGGAAAGTAGCTTGAATCTAAAGAAAATAAATATAACAAACACTTATAATTGCCAGCCTTTTAAAATAGATGAACCCTAACTCAAAAAATTGGTAAAACAGCGAATGCAATGAAATTGCAACCTGTATTAAGTCAAATTACACAAAAAAGTATATCTCAAATCTCACCAATCTTGAAGCTTAGCTGATAATTTAAAATTAAGGGAATTTGAGTAAATAGATAGTTATATGATTTAGATGTGTAATGTGGAATCAAAAATTGAATGTATATATCTTTCAAGCAAGTAATGAGTTTGTATATGCAAGAACATATGGTGGAGTTGTAAAGTGTGTCAATATCCATTATCACACGCATAGTTCTAACTTAATTGATATTACATTACATAGTTCAAACTCTTATGGTGACCAGCCTTCCCAATCATCCATATTAGAAGAAACATTGAAGCTAAATACTTAGAACAGAAATTGAATTCAAACACACACAAGTGAGCTTTTTAAAACAGAATCTGAATTCAAAGACAAACCGAGGCTAAATACTTGGTTTTTACAAAAGAGCATCATAGTTACACCCTAATATAAGATGAAGAAAGCTTACTTGTCGATGTTGTCATGTAGTTTCAGGGCATGATGAAGTCTAAACTTACATACCAAAAATTACCCATATAGGCATGTAGGCCCTTTCAATAATGATGTATACTTTAATTTGTAATGAAATTATCATGCCATGATAATAGTTCAGTCACATCTTCCCAATGCCATGTTATAAAGCACTGGGGTTGATCCAACCAAAACGTTAGGCTCTTAAGATTCATTCAATAAGCAAGTATTTGCATACAAGTCTCATATGGTTTGTAAATGTGGTCTAAAAAATGGTCTATCTAGCATTACTTAAATCTCTATTAGTTGTTGCTAATGACATAGGTAAAAGACCTATAAATAGCTAAAAAGTGTATCAACTACTGATATGATTTTTACCTATTAAATTCTTAACAACTAAACGTCGATGACTATTGCCAAAAATGCCTAGTGACACCATGCATATCCATATATAAGTTGGCCCCCTCCTGTTTTGGAAAGTGCAATGATATGAAGTATGAACACATGGACATCAGAAAGTTGAGTACAAATACTACAATCCGAACCTTCTAACGACCCAGGATCATTATAATAATGTAATAATTACCCCACAAATAACAATTTGTTGGAGTTTATGGGATGACAACAAACCCTACTGATTCTGTAACAGTCTGGAAATCTGGAAAGTATATATATTCCTATTAATTTGTGGACGGTACAAAAATCTTTCGGGAAATGAAGAGGAGAAAAGAAAATAAAGAACCTATTATTTGAACTGAATACTAACCGTTAGTATAACAAGTATTGAGCATAATGCACAAACAATGAGCAAAATGAAAATACATCAAGAAGCACAACCCATTAGAAATTTAGGGGTGTAATCAATTTGGATTTCAAAGGATTTTAATAGACTTTTTTAAGTGACAGATTTTACAAAATTTTAATAGACTCCACAATTTTATATTAATTTTGGCAGATTTATATGGAATTCTTTTATAAATTTTTATAGATTTGTATGGAATTCTTTCATAGATTTTGTAGAATTTTAGTTGACTCCTACAATATAATGAATTTCTTTCCTAAGCTTGACAAGAGAATAGACGCAACCATTTAATATTCTCATAGACATTAAAACGAGTGTCAAAGCTCTTCCTACCCACAAATAGACCTCAAAGCACCAAGAAATAACATATTTGCAAGATTTAGTTGCCTTTAGCTCTTTAGCATCCAAAACCGACCAAATTACACTCATACTCCTTAGGCCCCGTTTGTTACACCTCCTTAACTGGGACTAGCATAGGTAGGACTAGTATCCTACGTTTGGTGTGGCAAGGACTAACAATAAATGAGATTAGCCTAGATTCGCGTGGACTCCAAACCTCCTTAACTGGTGTTATGCAGTCTTGAGTAGAAGTGGAGGATTAGCTTGAACGACCGTCTCTCTCTTCGCTCTACTGGGTCGAACTCTCTTTCCCCTTTTTCTCTCTCCCCGTGTCTCTCATTTTCACTCTACTGGGTCAAACTCTCTTTCCCCTTTTTCTCTCTCCCCGTGTCTCTCATTTTCGCTTATAGTTTAGCTCATTTTCACTTATAAAGTTAAGAAATATGTTTCACTCATACTATACATGTAGTTAAACAAAGTTGTAACATGCTTCTATTGTTTGATTTAGCTTGCAATTAAGGTTAATCTCAACTCATACATTTTTTGTGGCAGATGAGTTTAATTAAGTTAGTTAGATCAATTTGTTATTTCACTCACCTAAATTCAATCTTCATCTTCATAGTTTAGATGAATTTAATGTAATTATCTTATTCTGTAAAAAAAAAAACACTCAAATTATTTTATTAATGTAGTAGCCCATCATACATCTCTTACGAAATAATTATCAATTTAACTGTAATAAAATTGAAAACCATCGGCAGCAGCGTGGCATGTTACGATTCGTGTGTCAAGAAGGTCAAAGCACACACCACACCTCAATCAATCTCTCTCCGTTTTCTGTCAGCCTTGTCTTCCTCGGAGACTCGTGGCGACAAAACAAGCAGAAGAAAGAAGCTCCGTCGTCAGCTCACAGAAACACACAAAGAAAGAAACCCTAGAATTTCAATCCAATCGATCAAATTCCCCCAAATTGCATGTTTCACTCACCTCAAATGGTGAAGAAGCGAGTCCCCGAATGGCTCAACAGCTCGCTCTGGTCCTCTTCCACGCCCTCCCCTTCCATCGACGACGATCGCGTCCAACGCTACACCTCCAATCCCACCGCCGCCGCCACCACCACCGCAATTTCCAGTTCTTCTGCCTCCGACTCTGAGCAGCCTTCCACGGTTGACCCGCCAATCCTTGCCCCTCCCAAATCCACCCGAGAAGACAAGCCTCCTCCCGAGCCCCAATTCTCAGATTCATTTCCGGATCACGAAGATAAGAGCAGCAACGCCACTCCGTCCCCCGAAGATATATCCAGACAGTCTCAGCTCTTGGCCGAGGTTAGCCTCTCTCTCTCTCTCTCTCTCTCTCTCTCTCTGTGCATGTATAGCTGATGACTGATTGGGTTTTTCTTAATTTTGTGTTTGTAGTTGTCAAGGAAGACGATTAATCTGCGCGAATTGCGGAGAATTTCATCGCAGGGCATACCGGATGTTGCTGGGATACGGTCTACAGTCTGGAAGGTGATAATGATTCGGCTTTTTTGTTCGATTTCATTTAGTGTTTAGGAGGTGTTTGTTTCTAGAGAAAATGCAGGCAATTTCTGGTGAAAAATTTAGCTTTATTATGGATGGGATGATAATTGAGGACTTGAGAGTTAGCCGGCTAGCGAACAGAGCATGACATAGTGAAAGAAGTGTGCAATTCTGATTTCCCATGTTGCAGCCAAGGAACTGGATTAGTTTTAATGGTTTGGTAATTGTTGCTTGTAGCTTTTACTCGGATATCTACCACCGGATCGGGGGCTTTGGTCGTCTGAGTTAGCTAAAAAGAGGTCACAGTACAAGCATTTTAAAGATGAGCTTTTGATGAATCCTGTAAGTCGTGTTTATTGTTTTCTCTCTCCATTTTTATGTTCATCTTTGGGTCTTGAAGATCAAACTGAAAAGCTAGATTAATGAGATAGGGTTAAGAAGAGCAGAGGTTGCTTTGATTTGAAGGGCTAGTGCTAACTCTTTTCTCTATCGGGCAAACATTTTTCTCGAAAGTTGCTACAAGTTTTAATAACAGTTGTTCAAATTCATAGAGATGTTGAAGAATAAAAAAATTGATACTATTCAAGCATCAGCTGGTAATGCTAATAGTGCAAAGATTGGTTAGTGGATGATTTTTGTCTAGGAAAGACTATGTCATTAAATTCATTCCTGAAATTGAGAGGAGCGTAGCCCACCAAGTTTTACTCAAATGTTACTGTCTTGTCATCCATGGCAATACAGTTATCTTTATTTCTTCACGTAGTATTTTATATTGCATGTTTCTTGGTGACAGCTTAGCCAGCTTTGTGGAATTTTAATGAATTGTTAAGATAAAATGAAAACTGAAAGGTCACAATATTCTATGTGATTCATACTTTTTCTTTTTTTAAATACTGTGAAAATATGGCTTTCTGAATGTTTCCTATGGCTAGTCAGTCAGAAATCACGAGGAAGATGGATAACTGCACTACTTGTGACAATGATGAATTAAAATGTCAAAGCAAGGGGTTGCTATCAAGATCAGAAATACCTCATGGGGAGCATCCATTGAGTCTTGGGAAGTCCAGCGTCTGGAATCAGTTCTTCCAGGTAATTACCTAGTGAACTTACTTGCTCAATTGATTAAACGAGCAAACTTTATTCCAGTTCCATAATCTGCACAATAAAAAATAATTTTTTTTATAAGCCAACTCTAAAGTAGTTTCAGAAACCAATAAACATGTTTCACAGACTTATAAAAGCATGGTACAAATAAACCAACTATTTTTGGGCAGAACTGATGAAGAAACACGGGATTTTCAAGTAAAATTGTGATGTGCTTCTGTTAAAAGTCAAGAATGTAGCTTGTTTAAACCATATGTATGATGTAATTAATATTTCGAACTTTTTGTGTAAATTTTAGTTCCTTGTCATGTTGTACTGTTATAGAATGGTGGTAACAGTTTCTGGTACAAAACCTCCTTTCGAGATATGTAACTCCAATTTTGGATCATGTAGGACACAGAGATCATAGAACAAATTGACCGAGATGTAAAGCGCACTCATCCAGACATGCACTTTTTCTCAGGGGACTCTCAAGATGCTAAATCTAATCAGGTTTGCGCTTGATGTCTGGTTCAAACTATGGTACAAACCAGCCATAATATTTGTCAAATACAACCCATTTGGCTAACTTAAATGTATATTACAATTTCAGGCTGCTTTGAAGAACATCCTGGTTATATTTGCAAAGCTAAATCCTGGTATAAGATATGTTCAAGGGATGAACGAAATTTTGGCACCACTGTTCTATGTATTCAAAAATGATCCCAATGAGGAAGATGCGGTAAGAGTGCCATATATTTTTTTTTCTATATTGGTGTACTTTTTCAAAAAAGAATTAATATAGGGAACCACTCTGTCTTTAGAATTCAGACCATAGCAGTTCTTATAAGTGTTCATCTGAATGTGAGTTTTAAAATTTAGGTCATCAGTGTGGGGAGCTGATGTTGACTTTCTGATTGTACTTCATTTAATTTGAAATGCATGTTCTTCTGGTCAATATCTCCATATGGTTATACTTTTCTGGACATGTAGTCTTAATTATGACAAAAGGGGGTGTTAATCATAACATGCACAAAAAGGAGGGGCAAATGTTGACCACAACCTACGAGTGACAGAATTTAGGTCATCTGAAAGAAAATAATTTAGAGCAATTTGTCATGAAAACTATTCAGAATTGCCTATGTTTTCTCTGTAACAAGAAAATGTTGAGTGACTGATTTGAGTGTTGGCTATGAACAATAAATTGTGTGAATGCATGTGGACGAGGGATGGACACAATGATGCACATTAGTTTATTGTCATCGTGCTTTTGTGCAATAACACTTTATCACTGTCATTCTATTTATCGTTCTTGGTCACTTTTGCTCATTGTTTCCAAATGTCAAGTTTTGTAGGCATCTGCTGAAGCAGACACATTCTTTTGTTTTGTTGAATTATTGAGTGGCTTCCGTGACCATTTCTGTCAGCAACTTGATAATAGTGTTGTTGGAATCCGTTCCACAATAACAAGATTGTCACAGCTTTTGAAGGAACATGATGAAGAGCTGTGGCGCCATCTCGAGATCACAACCAAAGTGAGATAAACATATACATATACATACATCCATATATATATATATATATATATATATAAAGTCATTTTCCAATCTGAGTTCTCTATCTTTCAATTTTTTTTGCTCTTAATCAAAATGGTTGAGTGTACCACACTTGGGGGTACCTTATAGTTTAATGATTTTTGTAGCTAGATAAGGGAATCATTGTGCATAAGTTTTACAAATTTGCACAAAACCTTGAAGGTCGAACTATCTGTTACCAAAGTTTTTACTGTTAGTTTTTCTTTTCAAATTTGAGCTTTCTGATTCCTCCAAATAAATATAATCTTGAAATTACATGTTACTAGATTCTTTCTATTTCCGGGTTCAAGGTTATCCACTGCCTGCCTATCACTCTGTCGGATCTCCTTAGAGATTTGATCAAAGTCAATGATCTTTCAAAGAAGATGGCTGAGAAAATTATGTTGTCACCTGTTGACAGCTTTATTAATAGTAAAGTAATGCTTAAATATTCATCACGTCATGAGAATATCGTATTTAATTCACTAAAATACTTTCTATAGGACTGACTGGGTTCTAATTTAAAATGACAGGTCAATCCCCAATTTTATGCATTTAGGTGGATCACCCTCCTCTTAACCCAGGAATTCAATTTCGCAGACAGCCTTCACATTTGGGATACACTTTTAAGTGACCCTGAAGGTCCTCAGGTAGTATTATATCCTTTCCGACTTTATATTACTCTCTCGTTCCTTCATTTTGTTTTCAGGGTACTATTCACCACCCTTAGATTGTCAATAATATGGAAGCCATAAGTGGTGCTCCACCCTTTGGAGTTTGCTTTTGGTTTTGGCCTTTTTTTTTGTTAGTTTGTTTATAAGCTAACAACGAAGCTAACTAAAAAATTGTAGGAAACCCTTCTTCGAGTATGCTGTGCAATGCTGATTCTCATTCGGAGGCGCTTACTAGCAGGTGATTTCACCTCAAATCTCAAACTACTGCAGAACTATCCTCCAACAAACATCAGCCATCTGCTCTACGTGGCCAACAAGTTACGTGTACAATCCTCAGGCTAATTTACCTTACACTCTCACTCCTTTTTCTTTCTCTCTTCCATCATTTCGTGATTCAAATGTCCATGTTTTTGTAAATGACTGGATGTATATGCTCTTAGAGTAACAAAAGATTGCCTTAAATTAATTAATTTGGTAGAATAGTCTGGATAGACTTGTTTCGTTTTCTTTTTTCCCACCAATTCTGGAAGGGTGAAATTGTTTACCGTGGATTATTTATTTTGGAACATTAGTCATACGAGTTGATTCGTTGGTTTGTCAAATGGATTGCGGTTATTTTATCATTCTATATAATTCGTTCGCAGCTTGTTCTTTTATCGATAATTATAAGTTCATATCGCTATAAACCCTTGGACCTATTGAATTTCGGTGTGACTTGACTGGTAGCGAAACTAGTAGGACTGGTTCAGTACTTTGAGATTGGCAATGTGGTCCATTGGAATAGAGCTCCGTATTTTTGGCCATCCCAATTGGGTAGAACAACAAATTTAGTAGGGACGGGATTGGAATAACCCATCGAGAAATTGATAAATCACATGGGATTGCCGTGTCTAAATCTGCTTTGAGAAAGGAAAAATTGGACAGAAAAAATAGCCTGCTAATAATTGTCAATTAGAGGGTGAATCGGAGGAACTCGTCTTTGAAATTTGCATATTTTAAAGTACGAAGACTTAACTCGCCTCTAATTGGCTTATTTTTTTTATATGCTTTCTAGAACTCGAACTTAATCTCATTTTCCCCTTTGAAACAAAAATATCACCACTTTGCGTCCTAGAACTCGAACTCGATATAATGGAGCAAAAATCGAGTTTCAGGGTGCAAAGTAGTGATATTTTTGTTTCAGGGGAGAAAGTGAGATTAAGTTCGAGTTCGAGAGGGCATAACAAAAAATAAGCCTAATTTTAATTGCTTTGAAACTCTGTCTAGTTCTCATTGCTCGAGATCCTGTTGAGAATAACTCGAACCCCCCTCGGGAATAACTGAAGCCCATTTTGGCACCTGTCGAGTAATATGACAATAAGTAAATATAACACTCGAAAGGAGACAGCTCGACAAGCACACTCGAAATGGGCTCGAGCAGTTCTCGAGGGATGCTCAAGTTGTTCTTAGAGGGTCTTGAGCATGGAAATTAGGCTAAGGGTTTGAATGCAATTAAAACTATAGGGTCAATTAAGTTCTTTTACACGTAAAAAAGGGTAAAATTCTAAGCATTTTAAAAAGAGGGGTAAGTTAAGTCTTTTTGGGTCTGAAAAATGATTTTTTTTCAAATTTCCCAAAGAAACCAAAATAAATCACATTGAACTCTTTAACCCCAAACCAATTGAAAGTTCAACTATCCAAGTCACCAAGAAATATTGACGACCACAGAAAGCAGCAACACGCTCGGAAGCGCTCCTTGCCTCTAACTGTTATCATCTATCCTACATGATACCCTAACACCGTGAACTTGTGTGCCTAAGTTGCAAATCATAGTTTGACACACACAATAATAAATAAGTATGCACAAATATTTGACATGTAAAGATGAATCAACTCTTTACATGGATAGAGCCTAGTATTTTCCCGTTCAAGAGCGCCCACAAAACACCGAAACCCAAACGAATGGCAGGGTGAGGCTATGAGTAACAACTACGGACGCCTTCCACCGTGGGAGCTATCGAAAATGGACAGATATATCAAGTGCATGAAAAGTGGAAAGCACAATGAGCATACCAAGTAATTTTATGGTAATCGTGTATTTTGTTAAGGTAAGACTTGACAAAATCATTCGACTATGGCCACACATGGCAGAATCATACAAGGAAGTCAATTTAAATATCATACAGTAAATCACAAGTATATTTTTAGATCACAGCATAACAAATTTGCAACTATCAACGTATCTCGTGTGTCATTCAGCCATAGTTTTAGTGCCAACTTGCCTTCTTTGTCGAAATACTCAATCACAATGGTCGGAGACCCATATAACATGAACCTGCCACCAATCACGAACATGGAACCTGTCTCAAGTCACCACAAGAAGAAACCACAAAATCAGACTCGCTGAAAACCCATCAACTCGTACGATCAAGAGAAGCATGAAATATTCGTAAACATCCAAATGATGAGTAAAACAACATGGAAATGTTTGTGAAAGAGAACAAGAAAGAAAATTTCTTTAAAGAAAATATTTAAACAGAACGAAATATGGATATAATGATTACCTAAAAGGCAGAGTATGATTAGAGAAACCCCATCCCTTGTCAATTAGGCAGCCAGGGTTCATCTGTACGGTGGTGGAACAATCACCTGCTAAAAATCCTGCGACTACTTTCTCATCTTTCTGCCACAGATATTGTTGAATTTGATTCCAGTTCACTCAACTGGCTGTCCAGAATTTCCAAAACATTATCTGGTGGACATTTATCTGCTGGATTCTTTGGAGATGTTTGGCAGAAACATTCTGGCCAAGAATTTGTATAGAAAGACTCGGGTGGGATTCGCTTGTGGGGCCCGCCAAGGTTAGTCTTGAGCATGGCTTTCCTAACAGCTTCTTCAAAACCAGCTGTCCGTCCCTTCTCTCGATCAATGAATATTGGAGCAAGAGCTTTCCTATCAGGTCTAATTGTGGTCCGAAAGCCATAATAGAGGCGGTGTCCAAGAAGATTGTTGGCAAAGTTGCTAGGGCCATCATATGTAGGCATAAAAATATCAGAGAGGAGGCAAACCATGTAGTCTACTGCAGATCCTAACAATCCCTGGGTGTTTTCTGCTAGCTCGTCTGAGGGATCCACAGAACTATGGGTCTCAAGGTGAGGGAACAAAGCCCGAAACGGTTTCATGAATCTCTCCCCGCCAAATAGTTGACCGGCAGCTAGGTATATCCTGGTAGAATTGTTAAACCTCATTGCACGTAAAATAAGGCCGACCTGCATACAAAAGGGCAACAATCTTGTTAGCATTTTATATAGAAAATGTCATCTGTACCCTGTTATCTCAAAATGCAAGGCCATCCAGGTTAATGTTATAATCTTAATATTGATGGGCCCCATATACTGCAGAATGAAAAAAACTGTGACAAGAAAGATAATATTACCTCTTCAGGAGTTAATGGGCACTTTCCAATGGCTCTTCTTTCCTCATAGACGAGCTTCTTTGGCGCAAAATTTTCTTTTCGATACTTCTTCAAAATCTCTTGCTCTTTGGGATTGAAAATATCAAAGCATCTACAGAATAATCGTACCAGATGTTAATTCCTCCAACAACACTGAACTCATGAACTATTTCAGTCATGAAACAAAGAGATTGCACCCCTTGCCTAGCTAAAGGAGTGCCTATGAAATATGGGATTTCTTCGCATGATATAAAGGCCAATAGTCTAGTCATTCCTCATTTTATGTACGGATTTTGCTAACAACTTACCACATTTTAGTGAGACTATATAGATAGCACTGTTGTGATCGGAATCTTAGTTTTTCCCAATTGACACTAAAATAAAAGATTAATGCTCAGTTAAAGTAGTCGTGTTAAATTATTGTTCAACCTTTTCTTTTACCTGTTTTCTCTCCTTGCTCTACATCAATTAGTATCAAACCAATCTATATCCCATGTCCCTTAAGGCATTAGTTATGCTGGGAAGTGGAAACTATGGCAAGGGCTGGTTAAAGGGAGCCCCACTCCCACCTTACCCTACATATTTTACACAAGTACCATCAAAATCTTTGACTAGTTTAACTCAACGTGTGCGTACACAAACACATTTCTACATGTAATTATGTGTGGGCTACCATTTATCTCAGATCCGACCCTCCACCCCCATGCAGATGCAAACGTGAGCATAACAAGATAATCAGATAAGAACGTACCCAGCAAATGCCAGCATATCCATCTCAAAACGAAGATGTATGGACATGAAGTGACCTTGTGAGCGAAGCTTATCAACTATTGATTGACTTAACTTCATTATATTTGCCTTAAACCTCAGAGCATGATAGTTAACTCTGCACCTCAACCGTTGATACTCAGGGGTGTCAATTTCTTCTGCCAAACGATGTGAAAAGGGAGTAAGATAAATAGCACCATGCTCCTTCATTTTTGCAAGGGCATCTGTAGTATACCAACTGATAGGAGCATCTCGAGGGGGACGAAGCTGAGACAAGGTTTAGAGGAAGAGGGAGTTAACTTCAAACCTATTGAAGAACTCAAATTGATTTCTGATTATGAATTTGATGATTAAAAATACAGATGTTTTACCTGTACAGCTTTTATCTTCTTGGTCTTCCCATTTTTGCGAATTTCTGGTATTCTTTCTACAATTTTTACATCATACCTCAATGACTTGATAAAATGCTCAACATCATAGATACCGCCGAAACCACTGCACATGATAAATAATAATTTATAGACTTAACAGAAACCAACATACAATTAACAATGAGAGCATAGTAGACACATTACTCACAGTTCCTCAGAACGAATTCCTTTTGCTTTTCCAAGAAAATATAATATTTATGTCGTTATCATAAAGTACGAAGGGAGATATTCATAAGAAAATATGCAAAAAGATGCAAATGGTTTTACAGGAAAATGATCCATTCATGCGGATATCTTGAAGCTTTCTCTTTCCATTCAACAAAGTTATAGACCAGTCACTAAAATGTCTTCTAATTCCTCCATAATTATGAAAATGTTACAGACAGTGACTAATTATATGCGACATGTCTCCTATGTAGCTACGTGTTAGTCACAGTTTTATCTGCTTTACCTCTCTTGGTTAATACTTAATAGCCACAATCAGAAAATATAAGTTTATAAGTCTATATAAAGTGTGAATTTGAATACACCAAGAAACCACCAAATCTGCATATGTGAATTAAGGATCAAAGAACCATTGAAAATAGATACCTGTCATCATGCCAAAAAGAGTTTGCATCCAGTTCTGGCAGCACAAGTGTAGCATTCATGATTCTTGCGGCAAGAACAGCATTGCATATCTAAAAAATCCAAGAGAGTAATAGAAGGCAAATACTTTCCTCGTAAGATACATGAGTGAAAATATGTAACTACTGATCACAGAAAAAAAGAAATAGATACGAACCGCTGTACGTTGTTGATTGAGACCACCATTACAGCGCACACGTAGGTAGCCGTTAGTCTCACTTGGTGGAGCTGCCACAATAGAAGCATCAGAACAATTTTAAAGCAAATTTATTGCAACCAAAGCACAATATTCATTGGGAAAAAAAGGAAAGACATACGGGGCCAATCAGATCGTGGAGCTGATGATGGTCTCCAACCACCAGGATTAGCACTTCTCCAAAGTTCATCCAAGTTAATCTGCGTAAACATGGCAAGAGAACTATGAGTCAAAGTTTCAACAAATAATAACAATCAGTTCCAAAGTTACAGTAATTCTTTAACTTTAGATCGTCTTCCCTGAACGAACTGAACCTCTTAAGTGTGTTTTGAAGACAAAGGGACACATGTGATTTAAGATGACAAACTAAAATTATATTGCAAACATTAAAACTTCACCTTAGCTTCTTTCTTTCCGTTCTTTTTATTGGGCCACCACAAAATACACAATAAAAACTCCTAGTAACATTGAGATGTCGAATTATCATAATCAGAAGGGTAATTTGTACGGCCAAGTTTTTTTCATATTTTAAGACAATGTAATACTGGATATGACCCGAGTACTTTATGCTTGATTGCTTCATTTTTTACATAATTTCTTTTCATAAACCAGTCATCTTGATCGACATGTTAGAAGATACTGGATCATCATCCTAATTATCTTCGTCATTGATTAGAAAGAACGGAAAAAAAAAAAATTTTGATCCTTAATTTCCAACAATCTCATCCATAACAAAGATAATGCTGGGAGCATAGGTGGTGGCAAAAACAAAGCAACAAAATTTAGCTCCCGGAGCTCATTTGAATGCATCTAACAATCTTAATTAACACTCAAATCACTGCATCAACACGATAACATACCTAGCAACCTCTCCAAAGCACACTGATTTATTCAAATAGAGCTCCTAATTAGCATAATTTCCAAGCATCAGTGGGATTTGCATACAAATTATCATAATTTAAGTAAACCATCGACCTTTTCATATTGGAGCTCGACCCGTCATTTGAAACAAAGAACTTATTCATCGTGATCACTAACAAACAGAGAGTGAAATGCCGAAACTAACATACCAATCTCTACTCAGAATAAGATAATAAAACCATCGAATTCGGAAAAACAACTAAAAAAAATTTTCTCAGCAACCAAACAGACCAGACTTCTTCCAAGACTAAAATTGAACGGAGTAAATCCGAAAGCTCAGCTTCCAACTAACCTCGGAGCCAAAGCCAGATCCACCGCCGCCGCCGTTGCTCGTGGTCATAACCAGAAACGAAATGGTGCAGATCAGGAGAACCACGACGCCGGTCAAAAGCCTCCCAATCGTACCCTTCATCACTCCTCCGCCTCCTCCGGCTGCTTGCTTCCCATGCTGCCTCCCCGGTCTGCATCAAATCAACGGAAAAAATTGTGATTAATTTTGTGTTTGGTTAGCGGGAAAGTTGAGAATCGGAGTGAGGGAATGGAATGGGAGTAGTTGCCTTCGCATTGTAATTTGTGATGAGAAAATTGAGCTTCTTTTTTTTCTTACACTTCAACTGCTGCCACTTTGTGATCCCAAGAGGAAAATATATTCAGTGTTTAAGCTAAGAAATTAAATAAATAAATTGTGTTGGTTGGGTCGGGTCGGCCACACCCAGTACCCACCCCCACCCGATCACGTTTTTGTTTTTCCTTCGTACAACAGTACTATACTCTACTCAGATTGAGTTCGGTCATAATTACAATTAGATACTTACTATCATTGTGAGTTAAACTTAAAAAATTTCTCTTACAAATGAACTCATAACTTTTTAATCTCGGGAAAATTTTAAATTTGAACATGTTATAGTTTTTGGTACGTAATGAGGTTTTGATCATTGTTAAAAAAATTAGGAGAAACACTTATTTAAATTGAAAATAACACCATCTTAAAAAAATTTCAAAAGTACTAAAATAAAATTTAGGACTCGTTTGTGACTTCTTTTATAAATTTAAGTGCATATAGCTACTAATTGCTTCTCCAAAAAATATTTTTATTTATTTTTATTTTTAAATGTAATGTGAAATAGTTTTATTTGAGTAAACTGTCATTAACTCCCGAATTATTATGTAACCGCCAATTTTCCCCGGCGCTAATTTTTTACCGTTAAAATTTATAAAATTGACCAATTTGATCTTTTACCGTTAAAATTTTCAATTTACATCCGAGTTGCTGTAAAAAATAAGAGGGTACATTTGTCCTTTAACAAGTGAACTAAAGAGCAAAAGCAGATGCTCACATGCTCTTCACTGTACAAAATTTACATCCGAGTTGCTGTCAAAAATTTTCAATCTACACCAGTCTTTCTTCTATGCTCCGGGATAAAATTTACCTCGATTTTGAAAAAAACATGTGCATTTAAAAAAAATAAGGTAACCTAGGTTACCGGTTCAAACTAAAAAAAAAAAATTAGAAAAGAAGAGAGTATTGTTACCGAGAACAGAACTCCACTTCACTTCATCTTCGTGAAAAAAAAAAGAAAAAAAAGAAAGAGAGTATTCAAACCCATAACATATCTCCAATACTCTTCATCTTCGTCAAAATAGATTTGGGCATTTTAAAGTGCGGCTGCAACCAAGAATTCTGATGAGTATTCCATCGCATGATGAACAACAATTGGAGGTTAGTTCAGAAGTTTTATGGTTGAGAATAAATTGATTCTTGGTTTAGGGTTGAGAATGAATGAAATTAATATTTGTCTGTATTCATTTGGGTTAAGAGTGAATTGATTATGGGTATAATTTAGGGTTCAATTTGATGTTCTTAGAGTCTATCTATAATGGATTTGTATGGGTATAATTTAGGGATTTTATAAAGCTATGTCAATGAAACCGAAAGTTAAATGTAGAGATAGAGTTTGGATAATTTATGATCTCTCATTTTGCACGAACAAGCTGAGGTTGGTTTAGGGTTAAATCACAATTTCCCAATTTGTTTGCACTGGTATCTAGTTTGATAAGTATCAGTAAATTAGCGTGCAATTGGACGAGCTGCATGCAAAATATATGTCACTGTTTGCCAATTGCACAGAGGCGATATATGAATGTATAATTTGTGTAATGTGAATATAATTCTTTATTCTCATTTTAATGCATGTAATGTGAATTTGGGTAGGTCAAGACTCCAAAACAAGGGAGGAAGGCAAATAGTGATAAAACAAAAAAAGGCAACGATGAACAAGTAGTGGTTGTTGGAAGAAAGGCCTATTTTAATTACCTGTAAGTTTGAAAGAAAAAAAACATGTAATTGTACTGTAAATTTGTTTGATTACAATAAGTCTTCGTTAATTGGTTGCAACATATTATGCAGGAAAGTGAAAGGAGATGAATTGAAGAAAAATAAACAGGGCAAGCTTGAAGTTGAGGTGAGAACTTAAAAATGTGAAAATTTGATTTGAAAAGTTGATTGTTGCAAAGTTATTTTGTTTTGTTTGTCAGTCTAAAGAAAAAAAGAAAAGAAAACATTGGTAGTAAAAGGAAAGAAAATGAGAGATATGAACAAGTTGATGGGTGCAAATTTATTTAGGGTTTGTACTTTCTAGTGTAAAAGGTAAAACACTAGTTAATAGAAAAAAACTTGAAAGCTTAGATTTGTAGTTTGAAATGTGAGATTTGAAAAGTTGATGCTTCAAAATTTGTTTTGTGTTTTGTAGTGGAAAAAGGAAATTTCTTGTAAATGGAAAGAACTTAGTCGAAAGGAGAAGGCAGCATTTTGTCCCACAATTGAAAGTTGCAATCAAGTTAGTGAGGTTGGGCAAAGTGGAGTAGTAAATGCTTATGTGGAAAAAGCTGTGACTATAAAGACTCAATGCTCTGTAGACAAGTTTCACGAGACCATCTCCAAATTTTCAGTAGAGAAAATTGAGGCGATAAAGGAAATAGGGTTTGGTATATTGGCGCAATTTTCGTTGACTCGACTACATCGACAATTGTGTAGGTTTCTTGTGGACAAGTTTGACCCTTCAAGTTGTATGATTGAGCTTCACGGTAGTACACTTGAAATAAGTTGCGATGACTTTGAGCGGATTATGAGAGTTCCGAATGGGGTTTATGATTGTCAGAACTCCCATAAACCGCTCAAAGTCATCGTAACTTATTTCAAGTGTACTATCATGAAGCTCAATCATACAACTTAAAGGGTCAAACTTGTGCACAAGAAACCTACACAACTGTCAATGTAGTCGAGTCAACGAAAATTGCGCCAATATACCAAACCCTATTTCCTTTATCGCCTCAATTTTCTCTACTGAAAATTCGGAGATGGTCTCGTGAAACTTGTCTACAGAGCATTGAGTCTTTATAGTCACAGCTTTTTCCACATAAGCATTTACTACTCCACTTTGCCCAGCCTCACTAACTTGATTACAACTTTCAATTGTGGGACAAAATGATGCCTTCTCCTTTCAACTAAGTTCTTTCCATTTACAAGAAATTTCCTTTTTCCATTACAAAACACAAAACAAAGTTTGAAGCATCAACTGTTCAAATCTCACATTTCAAACTACAAATCTAAGCTTTCAAGTTTTTTCTATTAACTACTGTTTTACCTTTTACATTAGAAAGTACAAACCCTAAATAAATTTGCACCCATCAACTTGTTCATATCTCTCATTTTCTTTCCTTTTACTACCAATGTTTTCTTTTCTTTTTTTTTAGACTGACAAACAAAACAAAATAACTTTGCAACAATCAACTTTTCAAATCAAATTTTCACATTTTTAAGTTCTCACCTCAACTTTAAGCTTGCCCTGTTTATTTTTCTTCAATTCATCTCCTTTCACTTTCCTGCATAATATGTTGCAACCAATTAACGAAGACTTATTGTAATCAAACAAATTTACAGTACAATTACATGTTTTTTTCCTTTCAAACTTACAGGTAATTAAAATAGGCCTTTCTTCCAACAACCACTACTTGTTCATCGTTGCCTTTTTTTGTTTTATCACTATTTGCCTTCCTCCCTTGTTTTGGAGTCTTGACCTACCCAAATTCACATTACATGCATTAAAATGAGAATAAAGAATTATATTCACATTACACAAATTATACATTCATATATCGCCTCTTTGCAATTGGCAAACAGTGACATATATTTTGCATGCAGCTCGTCCAATTGCTAGTTAATTTACTGATACTTATCAAACTAGATACCAGTGCAAACAAACTGGGAAATTGTGATTTAACCCTAAACCAACCTCAGCTTGTTCGTGCAAAATGAGAGATCATAAATTATCCAAACTCTATCTCTGCATTTAACTTTCGGTTTCATTGAAATAGCTTTATAAAATCCCTAAATTATACCCATACAAATCCATTATAGATAGACTCTAAGAATATCAAATTGAACCCTAAATTATACCCATAATCAATTCACTCTTAACCCAAATGAATACAGACAAATATTAATTTCATTCATTCTCAACCCTAAACCAAGAATCAATTTATTCTCAACCATAAAACTTCTGAACTAACCTCCAATTGTTGTTCATTGTGCGATGGAATACTCATCAGAATTCTTGGTTGCAGCCGCACTTTAAAATGCTCAAATTTATTTTGACGAAGATGAAGAGTATTGGAGATCTGTTCTGGGTTTGAATACTCTCTTTTTTTTTTTCACGAAGATGAAGTGAAGTGGAGTTCTGTTCTCGGTAACAATACTATCTTCTTTTCTATTTTTTTTTTTTTAGGTTATCTTTTATTTTTTTATATGCACATGTTTTTTTCAAAACCGGGATAAATTTTACCCGGAGCGTAGAAGAAAGACAGTGGTGTAGATTGAAAATATTTTACAGCAACTCGGGGTAAAATTTACAAAGTGCCTCCCAACACTCTTCACTGTACATTCTACAGCTTTTTCACAGTAAACCAAAATGGCGTCTCGGTTGCAGAAGATCGAAGGAGACGAGTCCGTACTGCTCCGCGTAACGCATTCCAACCTCAAGACATTCTCCGCCGACATCCGCTTCTCCCTCCAGAGCTCCGTCGAGTCCGTCAAGGACAAGCTCTGGCGCAAATGCGGCACCTCCGTCGATTCCATGTCCCTCCACCTCTACGACGACGCCAACACCCAAGTCTCCACTCTCACCGACAACTCCAAACCCCTCGGCTTCTACTCCCCTCACGACGGGTCAGCTCTCCCTCCCTCCCTCTCTCTCTTGCATGTTTTTTGTTAATTGTGATTTTTGATTCGGTTGCATTCTGGATTGGTAAGATTGTCGCGTATATGGTGTTTGATAAAATGCCGCAATGAATGTATGTTAGAGCAGCATAAGAATATGAACAGACAACTTGATGTAAAATTGATAACAGAAATATAAATACTACACTTTTATACAATGTAAATAACACAAATTGTAATACAAAGATCAATTCTATGTATATAAACCAAAACTGAATCAGGGATATAAAAAGGAGAAAGAATTGAAAAATGACTGTATCAAGTGATAGGGGTTTGCAGAGTGTGTTATAGACAGAATTTCGCCTCTACTTCAGGGTGCTTGTAGCCCCAAGAACTTGAATCTGGCGAACGCACAAGTATTTCTCTCCGAAAATATAATAAGAGTGTGCCTTAGCTTTTGATTAATTAATCTATACTAAGTATTAATTAATCATCCCATTTCCCGGCCACATTCCACGGATCTGTCCATGGTGATTCCTTTACTCTAACTTACGAGGTAGGTTTATGAAGAGATGTTGATGAGTTGCTCTCATCAATGTGGGAATATAAATCTTAGTTTTAATTTTTATTCAAACTCCTACAATGTAGATTTTGATTTGGTGATTGTCTTGGTTGGCGATCTTTCTGAGTTGGCCAGCTACTCATTCTGACAAAGTGATACTAAATTTTGTGAGAAACCTACTAGTTCGCAGCTGCAGCGTTTTGTTAGTGATACCAATGTTTTGTTAATTGTGATTTTTTATATGGTTACATTTGTGATTTTTTTATTTATTTCGTGTGTTTTCAAAATCGAAAGATTCCGGGTACATGTTGTAGACTTGGATCCTTCATCGGTGACTTCCGGTGGGTGGCTGGAGGACACTTCGTTGGTGGAGAAGTACACCATTTCACAAGAAGCTTATGAGAAACGGGATGGTGAGAGTTTCCCAATTTATTTTTAATTTTATGTGAATAATGTTTGTAAAATGTGTGTTTTTATTTAGTTCAATGCAGATTCTTATTGTTTTGTTTGAGGGTTAGTGTTTTCGGGGTTTTGTAATCAGGTACTTTCAAAAAATTTAAGGACAAATTGGTGTCTCAGAACCCATCAGCAGTTGAGAACAAAGTAAGCCTTTTCTATATATGTTATTTGTTCCTTTTGTAATCAAATTACACTCCGTGGTGTTTGCTAATCATGAATCAAGTTGAGAAGCTTTTGTTGCTAGTCAGCATTGCATATGGAAGTGAATGGATATGTTGATAAGTTTATTGACAGAAGTTTCTGTTTGTAGATACCAGAGAACTACATGGAAGATCTCTGTGTGAATATCAAGGTCCGTACTTTTCCCTTTTTAGTTATTGGCAATACAAGCCTTTTCAGTCCTTTAAAATAAACCTATAACGTTTTATAAGTATGAACTGGTGTGGGTTAATAATTAACTTAGATACACAGGATAGAAGATGGAAAACAACAAGCTCAAGAAACCAATAGATTTTGATTGCATATCAAATAAAATTTGTGAAGACATTAGTCACTTTTTATATATTCGTATCACTACTTGATCTTGTGGAATCACACTGTAGTTTCATGAGCTGCATCTTCACTTGATTCATAGATCACTCAGTAAAATCTTTTTCTCTCTCTAAATATTTAATTAATATGTACACTTCTCTGGTGGCTATAACATCTATGAAATTTAAGATCTCAAAGAGTTAAAGTTTGTAGAATTTAATTCTCCATGGAGTCATTTATAATGATGTGCCATTAAATGGTGATTGTTCTTCAAACCTTGTTGGTTTCAAGCATTAGCGTCTAGGCAGATCATTTTCGAGATGCAGTTGACATTTTCTTCAGCATATATGGAACTTAATAAATGAGCTTTTTGATATCATTTTTCTTTCTTGCTTTCTCGTATTATGTCTAGGACTTGAAATCATTCTTAGTTTCCATAATCTTCCTCAAATTGAATGTGTTAACTTGCAATTTATCTTGTCTTATTTATTGTGGAACAATAATCATGATTGCCTTAGTTGCCTTCATTTATATGCTGAAGGTAGGAGATAGATGTGAAGTTGAACCAGGGGATAAAAGAGGTGTTGTTAAATTTGTCGGTCGGGCAGAACCTCTGGGTCCTGGTTTCTGGATTGGAGTTCAATACGATGAACCTTTGGGAAAGCATGATGGCATGTAAGTGAGCTCCTAAATCATGAAAAGTCTTTTTGGTTCTCATTTGCCAATAATAAATATTGTCAATTTTTCGTTTTGTTGTTACCAACATATTTCTCAGTTATAAAATTTAAAATGCTTTGGGGATTAATCTTGCATTCCCGTCTTCTGCATATTATTGTGTTGACATTATTCCTCTTTTTCATATGATAGGGTGAAAGGAACACGTTATTTCAGTTGCCCCCCACTTCATGGTGGAATGGTTCGGCCAGAAAAAGTAAAGGTTTGTATGTCTTTGTATTCGGGACACATTTTAAAATGTTTTATTTTTCCTCATTATTTCTCTGTAAAGATGTGAAGTATATTAATGTTTGGTTCCATTTGGTTATTTGGCAAGAAATAGGAATGTGTTTGTTTTAAACTTTAATACAACCTGTTAGCTGATGTTGCCACCCATCTGTGTGTTTGGAATAAATCCTCTCGTCATGTCAATATTAACAATGACTAAAAAAATAAGCCAAGATGACAAACACAAGGGAACACCAAGATACATATTTCAACAAAAACCTGCCTATGCCCCCAACTAGTATTCACCTTTACTACGAGAGAAAATAAACTTGTACAAAATAATGCTCAAGAATTACTCTCAAACCCGAGCCCTTGTATCCAATATGGATACCCCTTGTACACCCTCTCTCAAGTCTAGAAGTATACTCTACCTCTCTCCAGTTCTCCCTCCATCAACTCACCTTTTCTTCTCAAAAGAAAACACTTTGGGCTGAATGAGGAATGAGGTGGAAGCCTCCACATAACGGTCACATGCGTGATAAAAGGTTATTGAAAGCCACCTTGTAAATAATCAACCAAAAAGTTCAGGCCAAGATGTTTCCACAGTTCTTGTGCCTGTATATTCTCTGTATCTTCACAAGTTGTTAACACCATTCTGGTGCAAAAACTGTTCCAATCTGAAATGTTAAATGCAATTTCTTTTAAATGACCTAAGAGAAAGACCCTGCTCATGAATTGAAAGGGTTTCTTTACACCGTAGCCTTTGTGTATTCGCTGTACGACTTCTTTATGGGTTTGACTAATTTGACTAGTACAATTTCAGGTTGGCGACTACCCTGAACGAGATCCATTTGAGGAGGATGAAATTTAAGCAGGTCTTAAGGAGAGTACTTTTGTACTTCATGTTTCGGCCTAACCCTTTTAAAGCAATCGCGTTTAAGTTTCCTTTTGTTTTAGTTGTAATATTATCGGGAGGGAGTTATTGGAAAAGTTGTTAACTGAATCTTTTGTGGAGCTTTCGTTTTGAGTTATTGGAATACTTGCTTTGCATCTTGTTGGGAGGAAATCTGGGGATAAAAGAGAGTAAAGAAACAATGATCTTGTCGATATTCTTCGGATTGGGTTTTCTTATTTTGTTTATATGTAAGCTCAGGTGATGCTAGAATTTGTCAATGGTGAAAGCTGCATATAAGAGCAGTTCCACCCGCTATGCGATGGCAAAGGGCATGGGAGGGCGATGACAGTTTACTATTCACTTCGCACTAGCGATATATAGAAGATTGTTTAGTAATTGTGTGTAGAGTGCCAATATTGCTTACAACTGTGAAGAGTTTGCCAATTGGAATTGGAATTCATAATTTGTTTGTTTCGTCTTTGACTTCTTAATAATTACCGCTTCTATTTGGTGTATGTGTTGATTTCGCGATTCTTTAATTGTGTAATGTCATGTCGTGGGCTGTTGCCAGAACCATATCTTGCGTGCTTTCCGGCCTGAAAAGGAGGATGGTGGTGGTGCGAAAGAAAGAAATAGGGAGAAGAGCTTGGTAATTTTTAATTTTTGCTCACATGGCATATATATTTCAGCAAGAAATGGGTCCCACTTTATGTCACATTAGCCTTTTTAACGGAATTGGTGATAGAGTTTGATGGTAAGGGGCAATGTGAGACACATTTTGAGTTTTAAAGGGTAAAGTGAGAAAATTTGAGTTTTAGGAGGCAAAGTGAAAATGTGTTGATCCTAAAAATTACAGTGCCTACGTGGTGCGCATGTTGAAGTATCTAAGAGCTAACTTCAACCTTTGGTGGTGTGAGTGCTGATGCGAGCGTGCCAATTTGCCATCGAACTCGACTGAGTGAATAACTCGAATGTGGTAATGTGGTAGAATGCATTGCTTAACTTCTTAATCAAGTGACTCCTGTCGAGGAAGGAACACTCGCCCTTGAGTTCTAAAACCTGAAGTCAAGGTTATGCAAATCATTATGAAGTTCTGGATCTTGTGCACCACCTTTGGAAGCCTCAACTATATTGGTGAAAATATAGGTCCACCAAATTGGTATCAAACTAAATGGGCAAAGATATTTAAAGGAAATGAGTGTATTTACTGTAAAAGTGATTCGGCCGTCTATGTGTCAAACTTTAAATGTGACCTGGGAGTAGTCAATTAAAAAATACCTCACTTTGCCAAGAAGGTTAATGAAGTGACCTCGTTCGGCAAGAGAATCACTTTCTTGTCATCATTACATAAAAAATATATAAAATAAAATAAAATTTTTGTAAGTCACACATAACGCGAATGATTAAACAAATGTTTGTCGTGTGCGAGTAAATTAGTGTATCAAGATGTCAATCTGAGGTCTTATTTCGGTTCCATACGTCCACTTACGAGACTTATTTTTGACTTTCGTCTCTGTACGTGTATTATTCTACATTTTTTATTATACCATGAAAGTTACATGATGATTTAAGAAAACGCTTTGGAATCTCTGAAACAGAGGATTTATATAGGAATATTATAGATTAATCTAAAACCAATTAAAGATAGCTAGAGATTAAACATGACCAAGTAGGGCTGGGTTTGGTTCCGTTCTGTTTGGTTTTTGGCCAAAACTGAAATTACTGTTTGGTTTGGTTTATTTTTTATTATTTTTTTAATACGAAAATTTTTTTGTTAAAAAAATAAATAAATTTGAACAACCAATGATTATACAAAGTCAACCAAACAAATGGACGAAAGGCATACATATTAAATCATCAAGAGTTAATTCTAATAAGTAGGAAAATTAGGAAAAATTAGTTCCAATTATTGATTGGCAGCCATGTATTATGGGCTGGAAGGAGAATCAAAATAAACAAATTTAAAACATTGGTTTGGATAATCATACCCCAAAAACCTTACAATTCTAATCAGCAGAAAAGGATTTAACCATTAAAATCCAACAAATCAATACAAAAATCTCAATACTTCAGACACTAGAACAATACTAGTTCTCATATCCCAAATAAAATACAAAAAACCCATCAACCCAAATAAAGTTACACTATTCAATCACTACCCAAATAAAAGAGAGGGTAGCCTAGGGTTAATATAGGGAATAAGGCTTTTTAAATGTTTGGGCCAAGTGTGGGCCTATTAAGCTTGTGTTGAAATTGGACTAATATTTAGAATTGGGCTTGAAAAATTAATACCCAATAAATAAATAAATAAATAAAATATTAATTTATATTTATTCGATTCGGTTCGGTTTTTGAACCACTGAAACCGAAACCAAACCAACCAATTTCGGTTCGGTTAGGTTTTTTTTTGGCCTCGGTTCCGTATTCGGTTCGGTTTTTTTTGGTTTTCGGTTTTTCGAACCCACCCCTATGACCAAGTAGTGGAGTGAGAGAAAAATGTTGTATATAATCATCTTTATTTATAGGTTGAGCAACTTTCCAAGACACCAAATAAATCATATATCATATATCATCTCTTCGAAACTGATCACTGTACCTATATATGCGTGTGTCTGTGTGTGTATATCATATCTTTCACGTACGTCGTTACCATCAATCATTCCCAATCATGCAGGCGGATAAAAGTTTGATTGCGATTATCAAGCAAGAAAATGGCGGTTTCATTTGCTCTCCACACACAATTCCCTTTGCAGTAATCGAAAAAAAGATATCTAACAGCAAAGGCATCAAAACTTTTATGCCCTCGACTCCACCGTGTGTTGCAAAAGAAGAGAGTACTTCTGAGAGAGTTTACGCGAAATTTCCAGCTGAACTCCTGGTTCACTGGGATATTTCGATCCCCCAAATCATTGTTCCTGGATTTACAATGAGCTTGCAATGTCTCGCTTTGGAAGCCGTTGACAACATGCACCCGAATCTTCTCGAATAGGCCGTCGGTGTCCTGTTGGGCGGATTGGCTCGTCAGAAGACCGATAAGCAATAAGAAGAAAATGGAAATGTAGGTTTGGCATGGTTTCATCTTCATTAGGGTCGATGCTAATTTGGATGAATTAATGTGTTTCTGATTCTCTCTAGCTAGCTTTGCTTATAAAGTGATTAATTTTTAGCCGCGGAAGTAACATCGACACATGATCCATGCCACATGCATGATTTGTGCAACTTGGTAAGAAATTTGTGTATGCAATCTCCCTCACATCAATGGTGTGTGTTGTTGGTTCAGAGGCAATAAACTTCCCAGACGCCTTAAAAAACTTGGTTTAGATTACAGAGGAATTGATCCAACGTCCAATTAGGTCAATAACAAAAACATGTGTTCATTTGAGGTTGTTGATGCACAAAATTGGGTGGACTTTGGGTCAATGTAAAGTGTGGTGTAGTGACCTTCACGAGGGTGCTTTGGTCATTAAGTGATGGTGATATGTAAAGAGATAAAGGTAGATAAGTAAACACGAGATGTACGTGGTTCACTCTAAGTTGAGCTACGTCCATAGGGTCAGAGGAGTTCTCATTAATAATGTATTATTTACATAATACAATGGTTTAAGCATAAGTAAAGGACTAAGCTTGGATTAAGGGTCTTAAGATCCAAGAGCCCTCTTGATTGTGGGAGAGGAGTCTCTTTTTATAAGCGAGGAGAGTCCCCCATTCTTGTCTGTGGTCAATGTGGGCAGGCATGGATCCAAAATTCAAAACTGAGGTGGGCTGAACTTTGATGCTAAATTTTGGCAAAAATATTTTTTAAAATGTTGGGTATAGTCTTCTTTGTTTATATGATATTACCCAAATCGTACACAATCAGTACACACATAAGAAAAACAAATCTATAAATATAAGAGTGAATTGAGTAATTAAAAAAAAAAGACAACGAAAGTGCAGAGGAAGATGAGGAGAAAAATTAGAAATGTCGAGGAAGAAGTCCAACTCCTGTAGAAAAGGAACTTACATGAGCAACAATAAGTCCAATGAGTACTAGACAAGCATAAGAGTAGGGGTAAAGGAATGTGAAAAATTATAGTTTCTGGACTAAAGGGTATGGATTAGAATAATTGGATAATTAGGGTGGGCTAGATGGGCTATTGTAGGTAGGTGTTAGTTGTAGGTTAAAAATCTCGGATGGGCTGGAGCCCATCTCAGCCAGTCCTAGACCCGTGCCTAGATGTGGGACTTTAGAAATGTTGTTGTAGTGTTGCCATGTGTCCTTGAGCAAGTGGGCTCCAAGTTGGAGAAATGGAGAGCTCATTTGTTTGAGGTTGGTTCGTGTGCTTCGGCAAGGGTGCTCGGCAAGGGTGCTGAAGCAGGGACCCTTTGGAGGGTTACCGAGCTTCCTAGTTGGTCGGTACTCGATGGTTTTGGGGGTCGACATAATATGGTACCAACAAAGGTCAATGTAAGTGACCGTTTTATACTAAAATAATGCAATTTAAATTTCTAGAATTTGTGCAAATTCTTGTACTTAATAAAATGAAATACGGCCCCAAAGTTGTTTAAATAGTCTTTGTAAATACTATTCCCGTGAAAGGCAAATAAAACGTGAAATTTTAAAAGTACCCTTCAAACTTAAAACATTTTCTTGACCTACAAAGCATTGTTGAAATTCAATTCGGACATCGAAAACTTAGAAAATACTATTCACACAAAAAAATTATTCATGTGAAAACAGTATTCATGCATGAATATGCTTTTTTTGATTTTATCATCCACATGTCATTATCGTCTTAGATTTTTTATAAGATTTACACCCACTCCCGTTGCGCCATGTATCACTATTCATTAAGAATCTTTCTTCAAATTTCAGACAAGATTTTCAACCAATCCCGTCGCGCTACGTGTCCTTGTAATTTTAATTTCATCTTATTTCTCCATTAAACCGCTTTCAAACTACCTCATCTACTCACACAATCGTCTCTATTCTCTCTGCTCATCAATTCTCATTTGTTAAATATACACTGCACTAGCTAATCAGCGTCCATATATGCTGCACTATCATATATAATATAACATCGGTATATATAAAGCTTATGTAAGAATATTTTAATATTCTAAAGTGGTCCACATGACACGGTTCATGAGATATGTAAGGTTTAACGGATATTATTATTTGTAAATAATCCTATTGGTCAAATTATGAGAAAATGTTTCCTACCGTATTACCGTGATGGGTGATAATTTGATTATGGGCTTTAAATGGAAACGAGTTCTCTCTCTGCCTGACTTATATATATTGCATATACCCATCTAATTTGCACTTGATAAAAAAAAAACACGATTTTAGGGTTTTCACGTGCAAATAGAGGCAAGAGAGAGAACACATTTTTCCTCAACCGCTGGCAGAAACTGATTGGGATTTCATAGCGTTCGCCGTCATGGATCAAGGTACGCTTGGTTGTTTATTGTGCTTCCGCATCTTATGCATATGTGAAAATCATGAAGTTCAATGATCTTGGCTTAACTGATTTATAATTTACATGTGGAATCAGAACCATGATTGGGAATTCTCATGATTTTCCATTTACGATTATGAAATTGTTGATTGAATCGAATATTAATGCATGTCGGCTATATTAGGATGATGGCTGCTTTTGTAATCGAAATTAAATTTCTTTTGATTTCTTATGTTTTCCGTCAAGATCCATGGAAAGAATGTTTTAAATTATGATGGTCTGCATACTTACGAGAAATCTGATTGAATTGCACAAGAAGCATGTTATTTGGCTTTTAGGGTTGATTCTACATGTTATTTGGCTTTTATTAAAATCACGGAAAATAAAATCATATTTATTTCTTATCTTATCATACTTACGGCATGAATCATACTGATGGCTATATTTCATAATTTTATTGATCAAGTGGAATCAACCCTCACGGCATAATTTTGTTTTGGTTAATTATGAAATAACCATCACGGCATCACCACAGAATTATCAGTTAATTGTGAAATTAATTATATTTTGACAATCTCATGTAGTTGATCATTGCGATTATAAACGTAGTTCATTTAATTTGTAATTCATATTATGAAATTGTTTGTTAGTCACCAAAGTGGCCAAACTAGAAAGATCACATGGATTCGAATTAAATGGTGATTAATCAATTACTCATGGTAGGATGATCCATATGAACGAATAGAACCTTATTATGTTTTAAAGGTTTGTACATGAGTAATATGATTTTCATTTGTCATAAGTTCTTAAGGGTCACCCAAAGGTAGACTAATTGCTCATATGATTGATGATATGAATGTGGTGAGAATTGTACATTTCATATTTTTATTTGTTCGGATATCCAAAGATAACGAAACCTGTCTTGTTAGAGATGTACAATTATCAATAAAGTATTATGCATCGATGATTGTTTGTATTGTTGTAGTATCTACCCAAAGAAGAATATGATAATACACTTATTGTTATTACACGTGTTTTTATTACTCAAAGCATTAATGTTGTGAGCACTTTTGAATTGAAGTGTCAGTGCCTATTTCTCTTCATTCGCTTGCTCCATCTATTCCCTCACTTAATGGAACAAATTTCTTAGATTGGAGTGAGCAATTTCAGTTTCACCTTGGTGTTCTGGACCTTGATTTAGCACTCCGAACTGATAAACCTGCTGCTCTTATGAATACAAGCAACACTGAGGAAAAATCTCTCTATAATGCATGAGAGAGATCGAATAGATTGAGCATGATGTTTATGCGAATGACTATAGCGAGCAACATAAAGACTGGCCTTCCTCAAGCTGAAATTGCTAAGGAATACTTGAAAAATATTGAGACTCATTTCAAGACTGCTGACAAGTCTCTTGCTGGGACATTAATGGCTAAGCTTACCACCAAGAAGTTTGATGGTATGTGAAGCATGCATAAGCATGTCCTTGAAATGACTAATATAGCAGCAAAGCTAAAGACTCTTGGAATGAATGTGAATGACTCCTTTCTTGTTCAATTTATTTTGAACTCCTTGCCTCCTCAGTATGGACCATTTCAAGTCAACTATAATGCTATTAAGGACAAGTGAAATGTTGATGAATTGGCCACTAAACTCGTTCAAGAGGAGGGAAGGCTAAAACAGCAAGGAGAACATTCCGTTCATTTAGCAAGTCAATGAGCTGAAAGAAAATTTGGAAGAAAGCCTGAAAAGGGCAAGAAAAGAGGACCACCCAAGGTGAATGGACCTGCTAATGCTACTCAGGCTCATGATAAGGAACAGAAAAGTGATTTATGTCGCTTTTGTAGGAAGCCTGGGCATTATCAAAGGAATTGCCAGAAACGCAAAGAATGGTTCGAAAAGAAAGGTGAGCCTTTGGCTTATGTAAGTTTCGAATCATATTTAATTGAAGTTCCTTATAATACTTGGTGGGTTGACTCTGGTGCTACGGCTCATATTTCTAATTTGATGCAGGGATTCCTTACGACCCAAACTTTAAATCCAAATGAAAATTTCATTTTCATGGGGAATCGAGTCAAAGCTCTAGTTGAAGCTGTTGGAACCTTTCGTTTAATTTTGGATACTGGATATTGTTTGGATTTATTTCAGACACTTTATGTTCCTAGTTGTTCCAGAAATTTGGTTTCAGTTTCGAAGCTTGACCGTAATGGATTTTTTATAAAGTTTGGTAATGAATGTTGTTAAAGCAATTCCACAAAATCAGCACACCATTCAAAATCACAGCCTTAATCATGTCTGACCTTATCTGATCCTAAACAGAAGCTATATTTAGAATCAAATAAGGTCAAACATGAATCACAGCCTTAATCATGTCTGACCTTATTTGATTCTAAATATAGCTTCTGTTTAGGATCAGATTTTGATTCTGTAATCACACTAATTTATTCCACATGTAATCATCTCCTGTAATTATGCCTAGACTCTGCTATATAGTGTACAGATCTTACATCAATGAAATCAAGGAAATACAATTTCTACAAATGTTTCAGTTTATATAAGAATACCTCTTTTGTTGGTTCTGGTATTCTAATAGGTGAGCTGTACAATTTAAAGCTCAATAATCGTTTTGCTGAAACACTTTTGACCTTGCATCATAATGTTGGAACTAAGTGTAGCCTAAATAATGAAAATTCTTCATTCTTGTGGCATAAACGACTGGGTCACATATCTAGAGAAAGGTTAGAAAGATTAGTAAAGAATGAGATTCTTCCGAACTTAGATTTTACTGATCTCGGTGTGTGTGTGGATTGTATTAAAGGCAAACAAACCAAACACACCAAGAAAAGAGCCATAAGAAGTTCAGAGCTTCTTGAAGTAATTCATACAAACATATGTGGACCTTTTGATGCTCCATCATTTGGTGGAGAAAAATATTTTATCACCTTTATAGACGATTATTCACGTTACGGCTATATTTATCTATTGAAAGAAAAGTCTGAAGCAGTGAATGCCCTTCAGGTGTTCATTACTGAAGTTGAAAGGCAATTAAATAAAAAGGTGAAGATTGTCAGGTCGGATAGAGGTGGTGAATTTTATGGAAAATATGATGAATCAGGACAATGTCCTGGTCCATTTGCAAAACTCCTTGAAAAGCATGGCATATGTGCCCAATACACTATGCCAGGTACGCCACAACAGAATGGTGGTGCTGAACGGCGTAATCGTACTCTTATGGACATGGTTAGGAGTATGCTAAGTAATGCATCTTTGCCTATATTATTGTGGATGTATGCTCTTAGGATTGCTGTATATTTATTAAACCGGGTTCCTAGTAAGGCAGTTCCTAAAACACCATTTGAACTGTGGACAGGAAGGAAACCTAGTTTAAGGCACCTGCATGTTTGGGGTTGCCCAGCAGAAATAAGAATTTATAATCCGCATGAAAAGAAGTTGGATTTTAGAACAATTAGTGGTTATTTTATTGGTTACCCATAAAGAAAATGATATAGGTTTTATTGTCCTAATCATAGTACGAGAATTGTTGAAACCGGCAATGCCAGATTCATTGAAAGTGGTGAAATTAGTGGGAGCGAAAAACCTAAAGAATTGGTCATTAATGAAATTAGGGTGTAGATTCCTACACCTATAATTTCTAAGCAAGTTGTTGTTCCTACACATGTTGAACCGTTAGACAATGTTGAACAACAAATTAATGACCATCCGGTCCAAAATGAGATTATCACAAATGAAAATGTAATGGAAGAACCACAAGAAATAGCATTAAGGAGATCTCAAAGACAGCGGAAACATGCTATTTCGGATGATTATGTGGTATATCTACAAGAATCTGACATTGATGTAGGAATAAATAAAGATCCGGTTTCATTTTCACAAGCTGTTGACTGTATTGATTCTAGTAAATGGATTGATGCCATGAATGATGAGTTAAAATCAATGGACCAAAATGAAGTTTGGAATCTTGTTGAATTGCCTAAAGATTGTAAGAGAGTTGCGTGTAAGTAGGTTTATAAGACCAAACGCGACTCTAATGGCAATATAGAACGATATAAAGGTTTTACTCAGAACGCGACTCTAATGACCAGATTGGTGGCCAAAGGTTTTACTCAGAAAGAAGGCGTTGATTACAAAGAGACTTTCTCACCAGTTTCAAAGAAAGACTCTTTTAGAATCATTATGGCATTAGTAGCTCATTATGATTTAGAGATACATCAAATGGATGTGAAAACAGCATTTGTTACAACCCGTCTCAAAATTTCTTGTAAAATTACCAAAATACCCCTAGTGCACAAATGTTGACTTTTTTGAAACGACATGTGGAAATTATTTTCTTTACATATTCAAGTAGTACTCATCAATACGAACACATGGACGTAAGCGGAACTCAATTTGGAGTTAAAATGAAGGTTTTACGGAACTTTAAAGTTCAGGGGCATTTTAGTAGTTTTTACACCCGTGTGTTAATTAGGGTTTGGGGGATTTGACCTAGCTGCTTTGCATCTGTCTCTCTCTCCCCGACCTCATTCTCTCTCTTCCTCTCTCACCCTCCCATTCTCTCGGCCAAAACACATACAAACACCCAAAACCCTAGATTTTGAAACTATCACAAAACCGTCGAAGCACCACCCAAGACCATAGCCATTACGATCGTCTCGTCATTCTTAACGAGACTGTGATTTTAGAATCCTCAAACTCGAACCAAATCGGCCAAACCGATACCGGAACGAAAGCAACAAACTGTTCATCGAAGTTCGTTACAATTCCGACCTAGGTAAGCCTCGAAACCATTCCCAATGGTTTTATCACGTTGAGTAGGTTCAATTTCATATAAAGAACGTGAATTTTGGTGCAGTTTTGGAGTAGAACGGATTTAGGGTTTGTCCGAAGCTTTCCGGCCAATTTCAGGCCATCTCCGGCCATTTTTCTGGCCCCAATTTGGTCTGAAAATATTCTACTCTTCAATACCTTCATTTTGATATATGGATCATCAAATTTGGTTAAGGAATGGACAAGATATGAATTTTTGAAGTTTTGGACAATTTTGAAAAAAAATTCCAGATTTCGGCAAACCAGGAGAGGGAATATTCCATCATGGTAACGAAATATTCCTGACGGCGTCAGCATATTCCGTCAGAAAAGGTATATTTCGTTAACTTTAACTAACGCCGTTAACTTTAACGGCGATGACGTCAGCAGCGCGTGGGATGACGTCAGCAGGCGCGTGCCAGCGCATGGCAGCACGTCCGACCATTTCCCAGCGCCGCACGGCGGCGGGAAGGTTTTTCGAGCACGTTTTCGCTAAAATAGTGTCATTTTTAGATTCTTTTTTATAAAAGGGTTGTATTTATTTATTTTAGGGATGTTTTTAATATTGTTCCCTAATATTAAATAGGTAATCCTACGACTGGGCGCTCCGAGGGACGCAACACCAAGGGGGAATATACTCCCGAGTATTAGTGAGTGGACTTTTGTTTTATTAAATGGTTTTTATGCTTACAAATATATATGGTATTGGTATATACAAGATTTTAAATGAGTTTTGAAGCATGTTTACTTATATTATGAAATAGTTTTGGTACATGGTTTTGGATAAGCATAAAGATATTGATATTTATGCTACTTACGCAACGTTGGAATAAATTGAGAAATTACGAAGTCTAAGTTATTCTTTATTTATACATTCGATGTATATATGTATGTTTTCAAACACACTTGGTATGTTTTCACTACGTTGTAGTACCGTCTCACGGCCGTAGGACAAGTCTCACATGTTTGGGTCACACGCACTATACTCCAGGGGTATTGTCCGGTAAATACCTTAGTGCAAGCTTGTCTTACGTTTATGTTTATTTTTAGGGGAAGGCCCCACAACGTAAGGACTCAGGTGTGACGCGCTATTGCGCAAGTGCTTACATGTGTGTGGTACTAGGAGTACAAATGGATTGATAACGTAAAGTGCTTGTACGGGGATTGGGATGAGGTTCCTCAACACGTACATGGGTGATTGCACATATACCCTGTGTTGGTTTTTCTTTATTATAATTATTGATATCTATTGTGTACGACTTTTGGAAACATAAATGGTCCTTTACGGATTATACTTTGAGTTTTACTTTTCAGTTATACTTTAAAGTATGTTTTGACATATACTATGGTAGTATGATTTTACACTTATACTGTTTTTCAAACAGGGGGTTATTATGTTGAAAAGAGAAAAGGGTTTAGAAAACTTTGATTTTCGTCCACTCACACCTTTTGTTTTGCGCCCCCTTCAGGACTTAGTGGCAGTGCATCTGGTGAAGTCGAGGCATCTGATTGGCAGCTCTGATTTCTTCCCGACATTGTAGGGATCTATCTTTCGTTCAGTTTCTTTAATAATATCCATTCCTGTTATGGATAGAAATTCTAGGAACTTGACTCTATGTTTTGTTTCCGTTGCTTTATATTAGTTACGCTTTGAACCTTGTGCATATTTGTAATAATTTTTGCAAACTATTTGACGGTTTAAATTGCATAAATTAAGTGTTGTCATGCATAAAATGGCTTCGTCACTTACGAGTGTCGACCAGCACGCCCCGAACTCGGTGTCCACGTGGGTTTCGAGGGCGGGGTGTGTCAACATTCCTGAATGGGAGTTTGGAATAAGAAGTCTACATGGATCAACCTGAAGGCTTTGCATTAAAGGGAAAGGAACACATGGTCTGTAAACTAAAGAAGTCAATATACGGACTTAAACAAGCTTCACGACAATGGTATCTTAAGTTTGATAATATCATTGTGTCCTTTGGTTTTAAAGCAAACATCGTTGATTGATGTACATATATGAAAGTCAGTGGGAGCAAGTTTATCTTTTTGATTCTGTATGTTGATGACATTTTGCTTGCTAGTAGTGATCTTGGTCTATTACATGAGACCAAGTAGTTTCTCTCGGAGAACTTTGAAATGAAAGATATTGGTGAGGCGGCCTATGTGATAGGAATTGAAATATTCCGAGATAGATCACGTGGAGTGTTGGGCCTGTCTCATAAAGCATATATTGAGAGAGTTCTAGAGAGACTCGGTATGGAAAAATGTTCATCCAGTGTTGCTCCAATTCAGAAAGGGGATAAGTTTAGCCTTATGCAATGCCCACAAAATGAATTGGAGCGTGCACAGATGGAAAGTATTCCTTATGCATATGTTGTAGGAAGTCTGATGTATGTACAGACTTGTACCAGACCAGACATCAGTTTTGCACTTGGGATGTTAGGCAGATACCAAAGCAACCCAGGAATGGATCACTAGAAAGCTGCAAAGAAAATGATGCGGTACTTACAAGGAATGAAAGACTATATGCTCACATATAGAAAATCTAATAACCTAGAAGTTATTGGTTATTCAAACTCAGACTTTGCTAGATGTGTAATTTGCTTCCTCTAGCCCATTCCTTTTCAGGTAATGGGCTAGAGGAAGCAAATTCCTCTGTCCACGCGTGGACTAGACCGATTGAAAAGATTGGAAGGCCGGGTCAGGCAAAAAGACGGGTATGACTCTCCTAGAAGAATGGACATGTAGAAGCATCTCGATTAGTTTATACCATTTGTAATTGGTAGTAGAAGATCAACTCTTGGTTACTTGTTCCTCTTATCTGGAGGAGCAATTTCTTGGAAGAGTGCAAAGCAGGATTCTATTGCCATATCCACCATGGAAGCTGAGTTTATAGCATGCTTTGAGGCCACAAATCATGGATTATGGTTACGGAATTTTATCTCAAGGCTTGGCGTCATTGACTCCATTGCTAAACTGTTGAGAATTTTCTATGGCAATGCTGCCGCTATCTTCTTCTCCAAGAATGACAAGTATTCTAATGGTGCTAAACACATGTATATAAAATACTTGACTTTTAAGGATGAGGTTCAGAAACAAAGAGTGTCTATTGAGCACATAAGCACAATGCTTATGATTGCAGATCCTTTGACAAAAGGACTGGGGCCGAAGGAATTTAATGATCATGTTGAAAGAATGGGTCTTAGTCGTAGTCCATGATGATTGTCATTTTTATTTTGTTTATGAGGATTTGTTTAATGACAATATTGTGCTTGACACTCTGAGCTCGATAATTGAACATGTTTCTGATGTTTACTATTTTCCATTATATGTATACATTTATGAGATTGGACGAATGATAACAGGAATGTCTTTGACAAAGACATTATCGGACCTATATGTATGTTTCTCACTAATAGACTGTTTTAGGTAATTGTTAGTGTTGTGGTACATGGAAGGGACTATATCGCTTATTGATGTACAACTGCCATGACTCGCACTAGTGAATTGCTTGAAATCAGTATTTATGTTGACCAATTGGTAGTAAGGATTATTTTGAACTTTACTGCGCGCTTAATGTTTATTCATTAAACCGGAAAAGGAACATGTGTCACTATGGACCAAGTGGGAGAATGTAAGAATATTTTAATATTCTAAAGTGGTCCATATGACATGGTCCATGAGATATGCAGGGTTTAACGGATATTATTATTTGTAAATAATCCTATTGGTCAAATTATGAGAAAATCTTTCCTACCGTATTACCGTGATGGGTGGTAATTTGATTATGGGCTTTAAATGGAAACGAGTTCTCTCTCTGCCTCACTTATATATATTGCATATACCCATCTAATATGCACTTGATTAAAAAAAAACACGATTTTATGGTTTTCACGTGCAAATAGAGGCAAGAGAGAGAACACCTTTTTCCTCAACCGCTGACAGAAACCGATTGGGATTTCATAGCGTTTGCCGTCATGGATCAAGGTACGCTTGGTTGTTTATTGTGCTTCCGCATCTTATGCATATGTGAAAATCATCAAGTTCAATGATCTTGGCTTAATTGATTTATAATTTACAGCTTATTTATACAAAACAATGATAGAAGAGAAATAGGAGGTAAATTGGTAAGAGCGACATCAAGTAGGTTGTAGATATATAGCAAGATAGCTGAACATATTAACTACCTATATATTTTTCTGCGTCTCAAATTTTTGATTGGCTACAGCACTTTCCAACCAAGGCTGGATCCGTGCCTGCTCTCAAATGGTGTGTAACTCTTCAATTACACCTATTGAATTGGACAAATTGCTTCGCCAAAAGTTGCCTATAAGATTACAGCTTTTCATGCTAATATAACCCTTGAAATGTGGCGAAAAGTCACAAATCCCTTGATATATAATTATGCAGAAATTAGTTTTCCGAAGAGGTGCTCTATTCTATATCAAAACACACCCTCCCTCCGTTTGTTACACGGTACTAGGAAGAACTCTCTTAACTAATAACTAGGACATTAACCATGTTTGAGTATGCCTGATTCTTATTTTAAGTAAGACTAGGTAAGCTGGAAATTTTAATGTTTAAAAACACCTCCTTCTGCGTTCATAGTAAAACTGTTACACTCAAGAATTTCTCATATTACTCACTGTAAAAATCCTCGTCATTTGACGATTAGTGCATTTGTTTGCACAGTTAATCTTGGGTTTTTAGCAAAAGTATTAAGTATTTACATTTCCGAAATAAGTAAAATTGATATAAGTTCAATTTTGTGAGCCATAATCAGGAATAGTCCACTTTTGTGTTTTTGTTGAAATAGGTCCGATGATTGAGATTACACGTCAGCGTATTTTTGTTTTTATACCAAATGTACCCTAAGTTTATAAATAGTAGTAAATATGTAAATACACATAATACCTTAATTGTAGGATTAATTGTTTTATAAAATTCACTGTCATTGATTACTTGTAGCTGAACTAATCCCTTAATTATAGGATTTGAACCAATCCCTTTTAATAACCTGAACTCTCCCGTAGGATTTGAACATATTTTTTCCTTTCTTCTCTATCCTTTCACACAAATTCTATAATATTAACAACAACTTGAACACTATAACTTGAACATAGAAGCAAAGCTCAGGGGCAATCAATTCACAATAAGCTTGTTGAAGAAAAAAGTATGGTGCTTGCGACATGGAGAGAAGTTACCGGCATTAGCCAATCTTGTGTTCATCTTGCTCCTTCTGTTTTGTTCTAAAACTTTTTTTATTCAGGATTTTCTCTTCCTTGTGTTTTTCTCATCAATATCATTGTTTTCTTATGAAAATCATCTTGATTCTATTAAATTTGTTGGTATTTATTTAACTATATCACATGTTTTTTTGTCAATGTACCTTTATATTTTTTTTTTCTACCTATATCACATATTAAGAGCGGTGTTATGCACACCTCATTGTCTTTATCTCTACACCCACTTTAAAATATAAATGTCATTGACAAATATGTCCTCTTAAAAAATGGCCTTTAAGGACTTAAACAATGACCAATAATATTTTGCCACATTAGCATTAGTTGAAATAGCAGAAAAAAAAAAGGAAAAAAAAATTCAAAAACCCCACCCACGGTACAAACCCAACTTGTCCACATCCACACGCCTCCCTCACAGCGGCGTCGATGCCGGCTCCTCCCTCTTCAACTCTTCTCTTTACCCTTTCTCTCATGACGGAGTTTGCAGTCTTAATCTGAATCCGACGACATAAAGATTGTGTAAATCGAAGGAGAAGATATCGGTGGAGCCGTGGAGGTGAGCGGTTGTGAGGCTACGATGGTGCTGCGAAGGCTGGGATCGGGTGGGACTGGGGTGTTGGTGGGGTTTGGGAGGTCTGGTTCTGCGCTAGAATCTTGGGATGGTTTAATCATTTCTTTTTGTATTTGTTTTTTTTTTTTGAGATAAAAAGTACAAGAATTTAAAAGATATAATAAAAGGTTATAATTGGAACAATGATGGGTGAGAAAAGAGTGTTGCTCTTTTTTACTTTTTTATGGTGGGTGAAAATATATTGTGAGTGGAGAGATAAGACAATAGGGTGGACATATCACCACTCCAGTTAATTGTATTAGCCTACCTATATCACGAGTTTATCTACCTATACCATAGGTTTTTTGTTCATAGTCTACCTACAATACATAAGAGCACTTCCACCCGTTGGTGGAAGGCAAGGGCAAGGGCAAGGGCAACAATTGCCTTCCGTGAACAGTGATTGCCCTTGTGCAACTCCACCCGTTCGTGGAGGGCAAGGGCAAGGGCAAGAAAAAATATTATTATTTTTTTTTGTTGGCTTTATCGGGGCTTGTGATTATCTCCATATATTTTGCACCGACATTTTCAACCACTCTCGTCACGACACGTGTCATTATTTTTTAAAAAATAAATTTTTTTTTTTTGTAAAATAAGGATTTGGAAGGTGAAAAACAAATATAGTTGATGTAGGAAAAAAAATATTGAGTTGTAATGTGAGGAATGAAAAAGATGATTGGGAGTATTTATAAAAAAATATTAAAATTTTTTTTTAAAAAAAAAGGCCGCTGACGTCAGCAACCGAGAGGCAACTGGTAGGGCAATTTTTGCTCGGGCTGCTGGTTGGGCATGCTGTGGCCCACCAATTGCCTTTTGAAAAAAGGCCCGCTGGAGGAAGCAAAAGGGCTTGGTAGGGCAATTGCCCCCAATTGCCCTAGCAATTGGACAATGGGTGGAAATGCCCTAATGATTTAATGTTTTTTAATTTACCTGTATCACATATTAACTGTATTATCTACCTGCATTACAAGTACCTATATCACAATATTTCTTTGTTGTTGATAAAAATGTATTATATTTGTTTGTTTATGAGTTTAAAGTGTTCTTTTTAGAGTTAACTACATTTTACACCCTCAATGTTTGAGGTGATTTTCAAAATGGGCCACGAGGCTTCAATTTTCTCATATTGCCCCTGAATGTTTTGAAATTGTATCAATTTACACCTTTTGTCTAATAAATTATTTGAATTTTTATTAAATTGATGACATAGTGAGCATCGAATCCATAACTTGGTTGACATGTACGCCACATTTGTACCATATAGCCTAAAAAACTTATCAATTTAATAGATAATTAGACATTCAAATATACAAAAGGTGTAAATTGATACAATTTCAAAACCTTGTATAGATATTGTCTCACCCCAATTTAAAAATCACCTCAAACCCAATATAGATATTGTCTCACTCCTATCAATTATCGACAACCCCATTTTACGGATATATCAAGAGATATTTCGGTAACATCGGAGATATTTTAATCTATGATTACAATTAGATTAGACATAGAGTAAGCAATATCAACCATTCGACTGAGCATGTGAGTGGATCTTGTTAGAGAAGTAATTATGCACTTTCTTTTTATTCTCTTGCACTATTTTATTTTCTATCTCTTGGATTGAATAAATCGAAGAAGAATCAAGTGATAAACACAAGTAGGGGAATGCAGGAGGAAAAAACATAAGTGTTAAAATCACTATGCCAAAATCATTTGGTTCTTACTAGGTCCTTGCCCAAACACAAGGTTGAAGTAATGAATCCATATTATTAACCCTTCTGTCAGTTTATCCGTTAAGTTAATGGGATGCAAAGTGTAAATGCAAAACAAAAAGGCTTATTTACGACAACACCTCCTGAAACTCACTTTCATTATGTTTGGGCCAGAAGTCCTGGGTTGGACCGAGTGGTTAGGAGTTAGCCCAGATAGAATGTTATGGATCTCATACCAGTAGTGCCAACCCTGGTGCGAGTGGCCGAGTCCTAGTTGAATAAGGACTACTCGAGTCTTGGTTGAATTGGGATTGTTGAAGGATTAGAATAGCATCTAGATTAGTATCCAGAGGAAACACTCAACGTAGGTGATCATTATTCTTCAAGGATCATGATTGGTTTTCAGATTAGCGTCTGGTGTGCTTTGGGTGAATAGTCAGGGCTCTATAAAGATTAAGGTTGGTTTTGGATGAGATTTCAACAGAATGCAAAATCAGTCTAGGTTCATAATCCTAGTTCAAGTTGAAGTCGAATGAGATTAGACGGTGATAGAATTTCTGTTGGATCATGATTTGTGAGAAGAGTACTATAAATACAGAAGCATCGGCAACAGAGAGAGGACCTTCAACTCAACACACAAATCAACGCTCTACGCGAAACCTCACCCTTTTGTGAAAATTGACTTGCCAACCGTCGACACAAATTCCGACTAGATAGAAGGGTTTGGGTTGGCAGCCGACGGACAACGACCTACTGGACATGCGGTGTTTTCCAAAAGCACTAGTGAAGGCGGTCGACTAGATAGAAGGGGTTGGAGCTATAAAGTCAGCTTGATTAAGAAGTCTTGATCGACTGGATAGACAAGGATTCTTTCTTTTGTGATTGGCTATTTATCTCTAGTCTCTGTCGGCGAGGAGTCTTTGATTCTCTTGCCGAACGAGGTCACTTCATTAGCCTTCTCGGTGAAGTGAGGTGTTTTTTAATTGGCTACTCCCAAGTCACATTTAGAGTTCGACACATAGACGGCCGAACCACTTTTAAAGTAAAGACACTCATTTCCTTTAAGTAACTTTGCCCATTTAGTTTGATACCAATTAGGTTGACCTATATTTTCACCAATATAGTTGAGGCTGCCGAACCTAGTGCACAAGATTTAGAACTTCATAGTGATTTGCATAACATTGCCTTCTGGTTTTAGAACTCAAGGCCGAGAGTGTTCCTTTCTCGGTTGGAGTCGCTCGATTAAGAAGTTAAGCAACGCATTCTACCACATCACCACATTCAAGTTATTTGCCCAGTCGAGCTCAGTGGCGAATTGGCACGTTCGCATCAGCACTCACGCCACCGAAGAATGTAGTTAACTCTTAGTTACTTCAGCCTGCGCGCCACATAGGCACTGCAATTTTTAGGGTCAACACATTCTCACTTTGCCTCCTAAAACTCAAATTTTCTCACTTAACACCTTAAAACTCAAAATGTGTCTCACATTGCCTATTACTGTCAAACTCTGTCGACAAATCCTTTAAAAAGGTTGATGTGGCATGAAGTGGGACCCATTTTCTTGCTGAAATATGTACGCCATGTGAGCAAAAATAAAAATAAAAAATTACCGGGCTCTTCTCCCTATTTCTTTCTTTCGCACCACCACCATCCTCCCCTTCAAGTCGGAAAGCACGCAAGATATGGCTCTAGGTCAATTTCAAGTTTGTCCTCAAAATCAATTCTCTCGGTACTGCTTTGCCCCATTTGATTTTCATCTTCTAAAATCATTCGAGATGGAGGAAAAAAGGAAGAGAAGTGGTGAAAGGTGGGATATGGCGTTAGCGAGATTGAGGGGACAATGAAACATGGCTTACGGGAGGGTAAGGGTAGAGGCTTTGGGAAATTTTTTTTTAAACATATTTTTTATTTTTCATATTTAAGTTAATTAATTTTACAACTAACATTTTTTATTTTTACTTTTAATCACATGGCATACATCTTTCAGTAAGAAGTGGGTCCTACTTCATGTCACTTCAGCCTCTTTAATGGAATTGACAGAGTTTGACGGTAATGGGCAATGTGAGACACATTTTGAGTTTTAAGGTGTTATATGAGAAAATTTGAGTTTTAGGAGGCAAAGTAAGAATGAAAGTGAATTTCTGGGGTGTTGACATAGATAAGCAAAACAAAAAATGATAAGTACTCTACAATAATTTAGTTAAATGGTATTTGTGTGGCCCATTTCACAACGGTCCGACCTTAGCTCAGTTGGTAGAGCGGAGGACTGTAGTCGTACAAAACAGACATCCTTAGGTCGCTGGTTCGAATCCGGCAGGTCGGATTTTGGTTTTTTTCCTTTCTAATTTTTTATTTATTTAATTTCCTTATCAAACACGCGCATGTTAGCACTCACTTCCTGATATTACACATTGACGAAGCGCACAATAGCACCTAACCCCCATCGCTGATTTGCCCTCTCTCGCCATACATCAAATTTGCAGCAAAATCTCCTTTGCAGTTTCTGAACCAATCTTACTGCTCTGCTCCTAATATGGTAAGCCCATCGGATCCTTGAGGTCATTTTGGACTTCTCCTACTCTCTGTTTGGTTGCTGAGAAAGTGTAATGGGTCGCTTTCTCGGCGGCCAAACAGACCCTTAAGAAAACTTTGAGATCATTGAACCAAATTTTGCATCTCTAGGGCATATAATTTGCCTAATTTCCATTACCTGTTCACTGAGATTATTGTTTTTGCAGTTCCTTTTAACTTTGACAAGTTTTTTTTTTTTCAGTCGAACACATTGCGATTGTACTTGGCGTGCATAAGGAACACCCTCGATGCCGCAATGTGCCTGCAGGTATTCACATTATCATTGGATTTCCGGTCCAGTTTTATGCTCAAGCCGAGCGCTTTTAGCGTTGTTAATTCCGATGGAGCTCTTGATTGCTTCTCTAGCTGCCTGTTTTTCGTGTTGAATATCTGTTAAATTAAAAGAGTTGGGTAGATTAGACTTGTATCAGTATTTAGATGGGAATTGGTGAATTTTCACATGCTTATAGTGCCTGGTTGATTCTGTATCGTGTGTGTGCGATACGCTGGTTGCAGAATTTTCCTTGTCAAGAAGTTGAAAGGCATAACAAGCCGGAAGTTGAGCTAAAGTATGTTCACTTGCTGCCTTAAATTCTTAAATTTTAATGTTTATATGCAGTAAGGGTAAACAAGCTGGTTACATCTCGTAAGGTGGCCACGAGAGAAATGCATTTCTGTAATTATATGCTACTAAAATAATTTTGTCACATTCAGTTATAATTCATTAGAGTTTGATGCTCTTTAATGTTTTAAGAAATATCTAAATTAGTCGTTTCGTATGGAAGTTTAATGCAAAGCGCTGGGAGAATGATGTAAGGAAATCCAGATTAGTCTTTGGGAACATTGTGCCATTATTATTTGAGAGATCAAAACAGGAGCACTCTTATCGTTGAAAAATCTTTGTAGTGCTTCAAAAATCTAGGCTCTTTAGTTCCCCACGTTTTCCTCGTTGTTTTTATTTTACGGGCATGAAAAACACGTACATATTGGATATTGAGTTTACCTGATAATTCAGGATTTATTCTTTTCTTATTTTTATGGGAAACAAAGTTTTATTAAAACTACTCCAAACATATTAAAAGATGTCTCCCCTAGGAAGATTATCGAGTTTCCTATGCCTCACCCGTGTCCTCTAGTGATTCTTTCGTCCTTCAGTTTTTCACTGTACATGTTTTTGCAAGTATTCATGCACATTTGGCAAGGTCTTACGAGAACAATTTTGTTGCTAACTTAGAAATATTAACTAATGTGTTTTGCCAAGAAAGTTTTAAGCTTCTCTAAAATGTTTTGCAGGACCAGCTCAGAACTTCTGCTAAATCCGGTAAGAACCATCATTTTGGCATGATAAAGAACAGTCGTCTCCACCCTCTTTTTTTCTCCTATTCTAATCTTTATGCTTAACAAAGTTGGGTTTTTGCCTATACGTAGATCCTAATGCCTTACACTATGTCAGGATTCACAGTTTTTCTCTTCTACACCCACTTTAAACATGGCAGAAGTTGTGAAATTAGAGTTAGAGATTTTGGCAAGGATACTTCCCTTCCATTCCTAAACTTTATTCGTGACATTTTCCCCATTTTTGAGACGAGTTCAGTATCAACAGATTATGGAATTTAAGCAAATTAAATATGGAAAACTTGAGACTATAGCTAATAACCTGGAAATCATCATGAGCATAGTCTTTTTACTTTATATGTAAAATAGTAAAATATACTTTAGTTTCCATGCCATATGCTAGGAAACAGCTATTCTCAATAGCTCTACAAGATCTTTCCTCTATATGTTGTGTGTGTTAATAGTGAAACATCTAGACTTCATAGTTTATGGTTACAGGATGTTAAAGCAGTCAATGAATACTCCTAAAAAGAATATGAATGATATCTTAAGCTCGTGTTACCAAGCTTTCGTTATTTTCTTTTCCGTAAAAATTTGACACTGAGTTTTTTGTATTATTGCTGTCACAGGTTTTGATATGTCGAAATGAGGCTGAAAAATGCTTAATAGAGACATCTATTAACTCTCTTCGGATAAGCCTCAAGGTGAATATATTTTATTATATAGTTGGTATGCTCAATAGCAGATGTTTGCTTGGACAATGCTGTTGTATTTTGTTTGCCATTTTAATATTGACTCTGTATCTTATAAAAAAAGGCCAGAAGCTACGTACTGTGAATTGGGGCTCCAAGTTTTTAATCTGTGTACTGTCTAATTTATAGCTTACAATTCTCACCTGCAAGATTTGTTGTTGTATTTTTTCCCTTATCTCCTTTTTTTGTGTGTTCTCTCTTGTATAGGTAAAGCAGGCAGATGAGCTTGAAAATATACTCACTAAAAAATTTCTTAGATTTTTGTCGATGAGAGCAGAAGCATTTCAGGTGTTGAGGAGAAAGCCAGTGCAGGTACATTAATTCTTTCATGTAGTTCAAATTAGACTCTGATTATACGGCTTGATACACGGAAGTAGGTGGAATTAACTTGACTTGAGGAGTTGTTTTTCTATGGTAAAATGTACATGTGAATTTTCATGGTTGTTTAGTCAATAGGACAGCATATTTTGTAGATGAAGTCCCAATAATTACTCAGCCTTTTTTATTTTACTATGCAGGGTTATGATATTAGTTTTCTTGTAACAAATTATCATTGCGAGGAGATGCAGAAGCACAAGCTCATCGATTTTATTGTACAGTTCATGGAGGCAAGCATTTTTCCAAACCCTATGAAATTCCATGCTTTAATTGATTGCGTGCTTAAACGGTTGCTCAATCCATACCGTTTATTTTTTCAAACAATAACTGGTCAATATATACCTTTGATTACACACCTTTGAGAATACCAATCAAAGGTATATATTGACCAGCAAGTTTCTTGTCGCAGGTGGTTTTTGGAACAAGCAAATTGGGTGGGTAGGTGGTTTTTGGAACAAGCAAATTTAATCTCGAAAGCAAGTTTCTTGTCGCAGTATGCTGAAGCTCAAGTGCAAATTTATTTTATTTGATATATGCACTTGAGCTTGAGAGAAAATAATATTATCGCACAAATATAATATTATCAACATGTACACGATTAACACTGTGTGCCTAATATAATAGTATAACTCATATACAAAATGATCACTTTATTAAGATAATATTAGGTAGAGTGTTAATTGTGTACATGTCGATAATATTAATATTTGTGTGAGTTTCGAGTCGTGTAACGTTTTGTGTTCGAATGGTTAAATCTCCACCCCACATTCTGTTTTTGATATGCTGTTATGTTTATGATTGAGCCTCTTGGGTTGCAGGACATTGATAAAGAGATAAGTGAACTAAAGATGTCGGTAAACACCCGGGGGAGGCTGGTCGCCACAGAGTTTTTGAAACAATTTATGTAATATTTGTGTCACCAAGTTGTATATGAATTCGGCTTTCACATACGCTGTTCAACCATCAGACATTTTTTTCTGTATATTTCCGACGCCTTGTAACGGCTGAAAGATCAGTACCGTCTCATAACGGTTTGGCATGGAGTTTTTTACATAGGACGTACGACCAACATTCTCTGTGTTATAAACAAATGGTCGCTGCAATTGGGCTAACGCATAATTTATTCTTGAAGTTTATTATCGCACATCAATGTCATCTTTTCATTTCGTCAAAGCCTGCGAGTGTTCTCACATACTTCGGTTTTGATTCTCTCAAAGTTCGTACGTGCGCTCGCGTCCCACGTGTGGGGCGAATTGACTAAGCTGATACCTATGAAAAGCAACATAAGTTGGTTCTTTCTTGAAGTACGTATATACATACAATTTTCAGAAACTATCTTCACTGAACCATAACAAGTCCTGCTAGGGTTGGTACATTGTGGCTCGCCTGCTCGTAGTTGCTGCAGCATAAATTCCAGTTAGTCAACCGGACTAGCGCATCGGTAGGATGTGACGAGGATACGGTAAAATCTGGTTAAATGAGATACCAAAGCCGAGATCAATATGTACCTTTCTGTTCTTGTATCTACATGCTAGTTAAACCTGTACCTTCTGAACACATGGGAGACGGCCTATGAAGTACCGTTCACGACAAAAAGAATAATTCCTTCCGACGCTTAGGCATCGTAAGATGCAATTGCAGCTTGCCCGTCTGACACAGTTTCGCAGGATTCTTGTATACCGAGACCCTTGCAGCATTATTACCCAACAAAATGACATGCAAAATGCTGAAAGCTTCACCTTTCTCAACTGCAAATTGCCACTCCCTCATCGATATGCGAAACCAGTCTTTTGTATGAGACTGGGTTGCTTTAACTTCAATGAACTCTGTACTATCTTCCTTCTCCCCTATAACTATGTCGTACGGAAGCCCGGTTTCATTGCATTCATTAACCCACTTCACATCTGACTGGCCAGATTTTGCAATCAAGTATTTAAAAGCAACAAGCTCACCTAGTCTCCCGGTTAGCATCGCATCTCTTCCATCTCTTCCATTGGATGTACCAGCATGTCTAGGTTGGTCTCTTTGGCTAAAACCAGACGAACGCAACTCAGGAGGGTCAGAAACAAAACCTAAATTAATAGGATCAAATTCAATACGCATTCTATTGTCAATCTCATTGCAAGCATCACCAGAATGTTCTTGCAGATTGTTCAAGTCCGGCATAACTAAAGCTGCAGATGTCGTTGCTGAATCATCTTCGATGGTCCAATTAATGTCAACTGAAACAGGAGCCAAATTATCTAACTGTCCCATAATGCCTCCAGAATCATCATGCATTTCGTTTTCCAAGGCACTGCTAAACTGTGCAACTGGTGCAGTTTTCCGACCAACAGGTGGCCACTTTATTGCTTTCCTTTTGGATTTTGGACTGTTTTGCTCATTTAACTCTGTCGAGGTAAAACTTTTTTGAAGTGACTTGTAATTGTCTTTCAATGAACCCACTGATGGCAGGGACCAAACAGATTCTCCACCAGAAAGCTTCGGCACCTTTTGGCTGTTCAAGATAAAAAACTCTATCTGCTCCTCAGTTGAACCTGATTCAGCCATGGTTGTGATCATATGAAGAAAATTTGCCAAGTGTAATTCTGGATTTCCGTCAAAAAACAAACGTGAAAGCTCCACAAATAATGCGTGTGAATCTGGCTCTTGGGTTGTAAACAATGTGCTGCCCTGTATTTATAAGATGAAAAGAATTATGGCTATCACAAGTGCTTGGTACAAAATGTTCTGGATTCAAAAAACATAACGAAACAACATTGTATTAGAAAGAGATTTTACATGATAATGTAACCAACATCATATGATTACAAAGGCTAACATTGTAAATATTAGTATTTTAAAAGGTGAGGGATAGGCGCATCATGAGGAAGGCAGTCGAGAATCTCCTGACCTGTGCCTCCATTTAGAAGTTTCCTAGAAAGGCAAACGCCTGACCGTGACCAAATTTGTTAATCGCTTCGACTTTCACCTAACAGTAAATTTTGTCCTAAAATATAGATGTGTATAGCCACTTGGTCAGGTTTTCTTTAATAAATGAAACCGAATTCCATACCCCCTTATGCTCTCCTTCCCAAACAGAATACCAGAACAAATTAACACACCAAAATGTCTCCTCTGTTTGAACCAACTCCCAATTCTCTCTATGAGGCCGCCTTCAATAGCTTTTCCTCCAACTCAAGGTCTTCTCTTCTTCTCTATTCTTGATATAATCCAGCCTCTATTATGAGTTCTTTGTTATAAATTTGAGCTCCACACCTCTGTCCTTGGTACTTGGTGGCAATAACCTAGAAATTTTATGTTAATGCTAAATGATTGCTAATGTTTCTTAAGCTCCCAGCCTTCATAGAATCAATTCATTCCATAGTTTGTTTTAAGTTTTTAAGTATATGATTGTTAATGTTTAAATTAGTAAACTTTTAATTTTAATTAGCTTAGGTCCAAAGGACTTACACCTCAATGTTTTAACTTACGGCTGGCCTTTCAAACCATTGGTCAATATAGTGATCCCAGCCAAACTTCTAAGTCAGTTTGCATTTGGGTATAAGCCTATAAGCATTGGGAATACACACACACACACAATGAAAGACGAAAGAGAGTACCTGCAGAAGACAGCTACATGTTAGCCTCTTCTTGGATTTGATGCCGAAACTCTTTATAACGTTCTGATAAAACAGCTTTTCAACAACTACTACTTGTAGACGACTTATGATATCAAATCCAGAGTTCTTGAGCTGTGTATATTTATCAGGGTGTACACTTTGTATGTAGCGCTGTGCATATGGAAGAGCCCAATCCAGCAATGCAGCTTTAAAGCTACAACCTTCCAGACCAGAAAATATTGCCTGACGAGTTACAGCCTGCCAAAAAATGCACAAAGTGGAAAGATGACAACTACATTTCTATCAAAGCCTATCGTTTTTAATTTATTTCTTTTCTGCATTCTTTTTAATGATTGGCAATATATGACATCCTAAATCTTGTAACACCAGATCTTTACAATGCAGAATCTCATATAACATACTAACAATGTGCGGGAAAATGTAAAGAGTATAATAACGTATTAAAGTTCTTGTTTACTTCAAAGCATGTTGCTAATGATTCATAGACGCAATAAGGATACCTTACCTCTGAAAGTGCAGGAATCCCTAAAACTTTCATGAGAATGGAAACTTTCTTAAATAGCATCTCTACATCATCATGACTTAGTTCACCGAAGTATAGAAAATTAACACCATCCAAATGCATAAACTGCTGTCTTAACATCAAATCATCACACCAGCAGACAAATCCAAAGGAAGGATGTAGAGAAACCCACTTATCTTGCACAGTAGGAAGTACCGTGCATTCAATCTTTGTAAGAGAACTTTTCAGGTAAACAATATCTTCAGCACTTGATCCTGACTTCAACCCATCAGTCCATTTGAGGAGAACTCGGAAAACCTGCAACAAGGAACTCTTAGATCACCGTTCAGCTTGCACTAGTTATAATATTTCTCTAAACTCCATTACTTACAGCATTAGCTGCTTGTGAAGGCAAAGCAACATTTGATAAATCTAACAAAATCTGAAGGTAGCTACGAAGAGGTGGGGTCTCATGTACTCCAAAGTGACCAACAAAGAAGTCATGAAGCCCTGGGTAGAAATTACGCAGCATCTTATCTAGGGGGATATGATTAACAGCTGTTGAGCTGCACTGAGGAAGGATCGCCTTGACAAAGCTCGTGGAATCATCCCAATATACTTCTTCAGGGGACAAAAATACACCAGACACCACATCCTCGTGACTGAAGCTAGATTGATATGGAACAAATATGGAAGGTCTGCAATGGAACTCGTCCATAATTATCTGCTTCGAACGAGCCATTTCATTCCAGAGTAATGAGTAATATTTGCACATTTGTGCTAGGCTGAGACATAAGACAAGGAAGTGTGGTTCAAAATGGTCACAATGATGGAAATTAACAAATAAAAGAAGAATGGAATGCGCACACACATGAATATCACATGTAAAGCATTAAGAACATATACTGACAAACTTTTTATGTGAAATTTTCTTAAGCACACTTTGGAAATTGTATCAAATAGGACAAAGACTCACAAGTCTACAATCAATAGAGGTCAAGACCAAGCTTGGAACAGACTGCACTAGTTCTGATTTTATTTAATAAGAAAAAGACACCATATCCCTTCTGAAAAAGCTTTTAGAGAACTACATTGAGAGAATACGATGACTTGATAGAGAAAAACAAGCATGGTCTTCAGAAAGAATTCCAATCCAACATTAACCCAGTGACCTTGGGCTGACATCGGTGACCTCAACCTATTAAAGTCTACCAAAACGTAGTGTATTCTTACTTCTTTATTTTATTTTATTTTATTTTACTTTATCAACACATATTGCATGTTTACACAGAGCTGCACAAACTCTTACTATTCTGTAATACATTAAAAAACTGATATGGAAGAGAATTTTTATACATGAGCAGACAGTACTATAAATCAATTGCTTTTAGTTTTAAGCACTTCATGCTTATTTTGATCCAGTTGCACTGATGATATTGGTGAACCCCAAAAAGGTGAGTTAATATATAAAAAAACCCAATGACCTCACTTCCAGATAAATGAGGGAGAAAAACGAAATCAAACCATACCTGGCCCTGAATGGTTTCTCACATCTCCATAGTTTCAAAATCTCAAGAGCATCGCCAAGAGAAACCCTTGTCTTGAACCCAATATCACTTGCAAACTTTCCACTTTTCACCTGTTTCAAAATGTAGCATAATCAACAATACAGGAATTTTTAAACTACATTTGACATTTGCATATAGTTGAAACTGTGATTGATAATAGTGAGATGAATAATGGACAACAAAAACTGTGTATGGTTTAAAGTTGTTACTAGCCATTTGATTTGAAGCTTGTTGTATGATAAATCTTGCATTATAATAGCAAATACTGCAGTAGATGTACTTGTCACACAACTTACAAAAAAAAACAATTTTATTTTTGTAAAGTAAACTTTCATTAACGAGTTAATTACATTAGAATTCTATTTTATTCCTTCTCTCTCTCTCTCTCATAGAAAATAAACTTTCGAATTTTTGTTTTTGGTATCTTCTCACATTTACGAGGATACTTACATGACCAAATCCTGGGTTCTCCACAAATTACCAACTAGTCAACATTACAATTGTACCATAGTATCCTGAGTTCATATTTCTACAACTACAAACCTCCCAATTTATGTTGCTTTCAGTGTCTAGAGCTCACTAGTGATGAGAGAAACCAACACGTGTGGGGAAAGGTCAGAACATAAAAACAAATGTTCACTCACGTCCTGACATCATAAAATTTTCAGAACAGTGGTAAACAATCAAAATTATTGCTAACTATGCATCACAGCACACAATTTCAATTTATCTACACCTCAGGCTCATCTTAACCAGAGGTGCTTCATGTCACCTACTACAACTAATGCACATGTTTTGCTCAGTCTGACCACAAGGGAGGAAGGCCCATTCAAATAAGGGAATATTAAGAAACTTTTAGATTGCCCATAAACATTTGTCAACTTTTTTTAACAATTAAGGACAAAGTTTAAACTTTCTCTAACAATTAAGAACACGGTCCATGTAGATAAGTTTGCAACTCATGTACCGATAGTTGGGATTTTTCAAAAGGTTTTGTCCTTGGTTGTAAGGATAGATTTTACTACAAGTTTTTAGGAAACTTAAAAGTTTAGTAGGGACCTATATGCCAAACTTACTTCAAATTTTCCAAATCTTGCATGTCTGTGTATAAATTCATGGGCCTTTCCAAATGATCCACGGTTGGATGCTCCAAAGTTAACAACTTATAACTGGAACAGCTTTTTTCCTAAATTTCTCACACTAGTTTACGATTGCATGGGTCAACTTAACAAGAAAATCCATAAAAGAAATTAAGATAGTTTTCATACAGGGACGAAAAGGCAAGTTTGAGTGTACCATGTCCTACTAACCTTCGGAACAGAAAATGGAGCAGATGCACCCAGAATCGAACGCACTGCATCACAGTCGTGATACAAATTTTTGGGATAGTGAAGTTCATCATCCATTGTTGATACTACCCATTGCACATCACAGATGCTGCTTATAAATGAAGATCTGAAGGGCTGTCTATCAGCTACCGATTTAGAAATGCAGTAACCTGTTGTTTTATCACTATAGCAATCATCCCATAATGTATCGAGAACCTCTAAGAGATACTCACAACCTTTTCTGTCGTCTCTGGATAATAAGGACAATATCTGGACTAATTCAGGTGACTCCCAATCCGTGACATTCAATCCAAGGGAAATGATATCCTTGTTGAACATCAACTCATTCAATAAAGCATCAGATAAATTAGTGATTCCTTTCTCAACTTGAACTACTTTCACAAAATCCGTTACACCAATTTTCTGGAAAAATTCCCTCCATTTCATCCGCCCACTTGGGAGTGATCTGGTGGCGGGATGCTTCAGATAGGAGATGTCAACCTCATGCCAAACCATATCCACCCCATTAATCAATTTATTTATGTCAACTGGGTTTCCAAATGCTTTACTGAAATGAATTGATGCTTCAGCTGGTCGTTTAAAGCCAACATTTGCTAGTATATAAGCTTTATTTCGTAGTTCTGAGATTATGTAATCCTTTTCAGAACGACAATTATAGCAGTCCGACTGTAGGTGAACCATTACAAAGCAAATATAATCAATCATCAAGTTCTTATCCCTGTCCGTAGTCCTGTCATCAGATATATCCGGCAAGATGTGCACCTTGATAATTTCATGTGCGGACAACTGTTGGACACCAATTCTACGAAGCATACTCGTGACTTTTTCAGCCGTTGTCACATCCATGGATGGAATATCAGCACATGATGCAAAAAGGAAGCCAGGATTTACAATCCGAAGTTTAGCATACAAATCCGGAAAAGACTCAAGTCCATGCTGACCCTCGAACCCAGTCTTTAAGGAGTCAAAATGTAACCAAATTGGGCCTTCATCCACTGCACCGTATGCACCATCTGAAAGAGGAATGAATGGAACTTTTCGAAGGTTTTCGATGAATTCCATTTCTATTCCTGAGTCAAATGAAGTTTCGACAGAAGAATTGAATGACATTGCATAAAGTGCACTTAGCCAAGAGGCCAGCCAACTCAGTCCCATTGATTTGAGGCCATTTTGTGTATGACATAAAGAGTTCATAAGTTGAAGCAAAACTTTGGGTCCATAGTTATTAACACCTAGAACTCTTGCAAGCGGATCCGGCAGAAGTATATTTTTATCCAAGAACCCAAGGCCAAGATGCTCACGCAATAATGCATCAGGGAGAAGCAAACGAGCTTGTTTATTCCAACCTCTTAGGACTCTGCAAGGAGGAACCCATTCATTATTTCCTCCTTCCATGAGTATGCAATTCGACACACGTAATTTTGCAATAATCAATCGTGGAAGAGGAGAAAAGAAACCATGCACTTCACCCACAAGAGGAACAAAGGACATATAAACTGTCACAGCTCTCCCGGGATTCTCTTTAAAACAAGGAAGAGAACAAAATGATCTCTCTGCACTGACAAACAAATCAGGAAATTCAGACAATAGCCACTGATTCCACGGACTATCTCCATCTACTTCCTCTCTAGATGAAGGAAGAACAAAATCACCCTGAAGAATAAATTTCAGTCCATATGTTCTAAGAGGAAGAAATGAAAAAACAGGCTGTTGGATTAGATCGGGACCATAATCACCATTATCTGATTCCTTCAAAGTAAATGCTATTGAGATTTCTGTCGTCTGTACATCAGTACGAATAAAATCTGCTTGCAATTTCTGAGATACTACAAACCATGTCATTTTCTCTTTTCCATGTGAAATCTTAACGATACCATCTCCCACAATATTTTTTCTCATGACCGTAAGGGTATCATCGAGCATGTTTCTGAATTTTATACACTGGAGTCGGTGGAGAAAGAGCAGTAAAGATGGATGAAGATCTGAAAACATATTCATTATGCTTTTCATGACAGTTCCATCCGATACTTTTGATCTGAAAGGAAGAACAATGCAAGTGTTCCAGCTGTTACAATCTGGTTTATCATTGTCAATAGCTGGCAGGCTGCTAAACAAATCAATATTGCGAGGAGGTACAACTGTCGGCAAAATTAAACCAATCTGACCCTCACTTATATCAAACTTTATATGAAAACCATTGGAATGTATTTCTGGAGCATCTGTAACCTGCAGAAAGACAATGGCATATTAATGAAATCTCAACACAAGGTATTCAGAATGTGGATTCCTTATCCCCTCTTTGTAAATGTTTCTTCTTTTCTAATAAAATTTCCATTTCTTTTCAAAGAAAACAAGATAAATAAATTTAAAAGGTATGCTGAAGGCTGTAACCCTGTTGATGTGCTGTTTTGGTCTCTTTTTAAGTGGTGTGGAATATGGAGCAGGAGCAGGAGTTGACTTCCCTACTGGATTGGATTAAAATCCTTGTTTCCTAGATACAGCGCTCCTGTTAGTGTGGCCAAAAGACAGTCAGATGAGGAATTTTTTTGCGGTATGTAGTTTCAGAAGAAAGAAATGTATCACTTGGTGAAATGGGTTTGGTCGAAGGTGAAGGACAAAGGAGGCTTGGTATTGGGAACTCGCTAAGACAATCGAAGCTCACTCAGATAAATATTTTGGAGGTTTGTACAAGAGAGTGAGGAGCTTTTGGGTAGCTGTCATTAGGAGTCTGCTAGACCAGTGGACAACTTGCTCCCTGTATTGAATTGTTCTTTTCTAGTTAAGGCTATTCTGATTTCTGATCTATTAACAATTATAAAGGCTGCTAAAGCCCACAGCTACAATCCATCATCTGGCTCTGAACTTTATCAACTTAATTACGTACAGACCTTCATTGAAAGAAATACAAGCCTGAGCATCTCAACAATTACACAATCAACGTGATTACGACAGAGCAGGTACACAAGAACAAAACAAACAGAAAAAAATTGATTGAAAAAACCAAAGTTTTTATTTATAATGTTTTAGATAGAGAGAGAGATAGAGAGAGAGATAGAGAGAGAGAGAGGACCTATTGTAATTTTCACAACCTACCCGAAATACTGATTTGAAACCAATGCCCTTCTGCCCTATGTATCCAGCATTAGATCCTTTCTTGGTTGAATTTCCAACATCACATAGTGCCCTAATGTTTTGGGCAGAAAAGCCCCGTTCATTATTCAACACAATAATACCTGAATCTTGAAGAATGAACGTTAGAGTTGGTTCTACATTTGTTGGGTAGGTATTATCATCAGCGTTTTGAACCTGCAGCGATAAAGAGTAATTAGGTGCAATTAAAACACGATAAACATATCAGAGGATTGTTTTCAACTCCAGACTCTTATTATAGCATCAAAACATATAAAGATAGTAGAAGATTCAAATTGTAATTTTATTGTATCAACAATAAATTACTGATGAAATATGCTACATATAAAAAGATCAAGGAATAAACAGATATATTTTAGAAACTCAATAACAGTGCTCTTGCAGATATTGATTTGTCAGTCCATCATAGGTAACACCACATTAGTAAAATGGAAAAGCAAGTATGTCAGGCATATCAAATATTCTACAGCAAGAAATCCAAATGTCAAAGATCTATGCCAGGGCAGGACCACCGCCAGTAGGGATGGGAAAATCTACCGAATAACTGATAATTTTTTTTAATGATTTTAAAATTAGGCCGGTCCAGTTAAAAATTGGTAAAAATCTCCTGAACCACGGTCAGGATTTTTATAATTTAAACATACCTATCAACGCTGGCACGAACCTATTGGTTGTTGCACCTATTGGTGTTATTACGTGTGGGGAGGACTATGGAGTACACTAAGCACATTGAAAGAAGCAAAAAAAGGCAGCCTTACCAGCTCGAGAAGAAAATGAGAATCCTGAGAATACAATTCCTGTGAAAGGCAATGCAGAGCTCGGCCTAAGCGAGCGTGCTGCTTCTTTAGGATGATACTTTCAACATTTGATAGGGTTGAATCTAGACCAAATTCATCTCTCCTGATCGACTCAATTACCAGCACTCGATCTTCAAGTTCATTAAGTTCAGTAGAATGCTCTGGGTAGCCACTGCCAATTATAGCTTCAGAACCTTCAGCACAACTAATTTTTAGACAGGCTTCAGTACATTCATCTTTCTGCTCATTTTCCATAACAGATGCACTCATAGTCCCTTCAGAAGTGGCAAGCTCATCATAGGAACAAAATTTATGGTAATCATCAATCCATTCTAATATTCCAAGAGATAGGCCAACTTCATGAAGCATGAGCCGCTGCTCTGTTTGCTTGCACTCACCCAAAATGGCTGAAGCAGCATGTTTGAAAACAGATTGCATCCCTGAAAGCAATACATCAGCAGAAAAACTACGAAACTCCGCAGGTAGATAGCCAAGACAATCAATGACAAATCTTGATAAAACTGATTCACCCATATTCATCCGAGTTACGTCCCTGTGTAACTCATTACATAATTTACTTGTCGAACCTTCACCAACCAGTTGCTGTCCAGAAAAAACATTTTCTTGACCAAGAAAATTCTTATTGCCATGTACTTCCAAATCGTCCAGATGATTCTTCAAAATGACTTCAAATGCATGCTGTAGATGGAATTTCAAAAGGGACGCAGGGACATGTTTTTCTCCCCCAGATAGTGAGAACAGAGATAACATTTTCACTGCTGTTTGGAAAGAGGATCCTTGAAGTGCGGCTTCCAAGAATGAATCTACAGTAGATGAATGGTCTAACCGAATCACTTTTCCATCTTTCGTCACCAAACACAGCAGTTCGTCAGTGTTGACTTCATGCAACAACCATGGTACAAGAGGACCAAGAGAGGGGGCAAACAAGAGGTCCCAATGTGACCATAAGTTTAAATCCATCATCATTGGTGCTCTGAGTAGGACTTGAATTGCGTCCTTGGAGGTAACAGATTCATGGGCTTTCGTTTTTTGGCCACTATTAGCATTCACCAAAGTGCTTCTTGATGTATCATTCTTACAGTGTTCTGATGAGTCTATCATGTAACTAGTTCCATACAATGTCATTGAAAATAGAACACATTTGGAAATTGCAGTGTTTTTATGCTTCTCCACTATACTTAGAAAATCTTCTACAGAACTATTTTCAATGGTCTGGAAACTAATCGATGGGAACTGCTTCCTCAGCAGTAAAGGAATATTTAGTTTGGTAAATTCTTCATCTTCCCATAAGCTATTTAAAGCTTGAGAAACTAACACACTCAAATGATGCTGGAGCATGCAAACCTCCAAAGGACACTTCCCACTTCCGTCACCAGTCAAGAACTTGCACAGCTCATGTGGAAGTAGACAAGCATATTTTTCTAAGAACATTAGAAATTCCCCAAAGCCAAGGGATCTAAATTCCTTGACACGAAATTCTTCCACCAACCAAATCTCACAATTGCAAAGCTTTCTTAAGAAGATAAATATCGTCTCCTGAAGTGGCTCACCGCTGATGCGCATTCCATGATCAATTTCAAAATATGTAGCAACTTTCCTGATTACGTCTTCAACTGAAACACCTGTGGAGTATAATCACAAAATACAATAAGGCACACCAGTTCTGTGAAAGAATGCACATGTGGAAGGCCGAAAGGATGCAAAACTGAATGAAGGGAAAGGCCCAGTGAAAAGACAAGCTTAACTACTTGAAACAGAGACAAATTTTTATTGCACAAAACAGTAACAGTACAGGGGCTGATACCATGTCCACAAAAACAAAAACAGAAACAGGATAATGAACAAGATCAGCCTGAAACTTAGAATCTAATCGAAAACTCCATAAAATTAACTAATAGCAGCTTTCCAGTTAAGCCAAATCTCTAAATTCTAAGGTAACCATAAAAATGATATGGAATAGCGTAACTTTTATACTACATATAATTCGATTATTTTACACGGCAAATTTGGCTGTGCATTCAGGACTTGGCTAGTCACACACAGATTATTTTTACTCAGTGTAATGGTTTTTTATTTTATATGTGCTGGCTCATTATCTACTTTGCTTGGTAGTTGACCAATTGTATAGGAAATATGGGGAAAACAGCGTAGTACCGACTCATTCAACATTTCTTTGTTATTGCATGTAAAGTAATATATAATTATTTTATCTTGGTAATCAAACTATCACAGATAATGTCACTCCTTAGCCTTCAAACCTAAAGGAGGTTGAGGTTTCACCATAAATCTAATTGGCAATATGGGGAGTAGCCCAATCCTTATAAGCACATGCAAGGTCCCTTAATTCCCCGATGTGGAATTCACACTCTCAACATGCCCCCTCATGTGTGGCGTCATTTAGACACACGTGGACAACACATATTGGGTAACGTGGGAGGTCATGGACCGTTGGGCTCAACACATGGGTAACCTACCTTGATACCATGAAGGATGTCAAGGGTTCCATTATAAAACCAGTTGGCAATATGCAGACTATCCCAATCCTTACAAGCACATGCAAGGTCCCTTAATCAAAGATTAAGAAGAGCCAAACATCATACTTAGATAACCAATTCAATTCCAAAATGAGATCAACGAGTCTCATGTCTAGAGGAATGAGATTGACTGCCGTTGTCCCACGACAACTAGTCAACTGGACTGGTACACTGACGACACTTGGTCACCATCTCACAAACGAGCATTCAAATGCAGATTACACAATGGTAGCTCCAGAGTTTCTGGTCTTAATCACAATAGTCTTGCAAACATGGCAGAAAAAAAAAACATGTGACGCACCAGTATCTATTACCCTAGCTTCCAGATTAAACAAAATAACCTTACCATCTACCACAGCATTGACTTTCTCTTCCATCGCTTCTCCTCCGGCAACTGTTACTTGACCACTACCTGCAGGTCCACTTGCTACAAATTCGCGTCCACTGTTCTGTGGCATTGGCCCTCTGTTCATACTCTGTTGTGGCTGGGGATGAACTGGAAGTTTCCGAACAGACCTGTTTGACAGAGCCGGGTGCTGAACCAACTCCTCGGGATCCTGTGAAGCCAAAGATGATCCAGCCTGTTGGACTTGAGAGCAGTTCTTGCGAACGTGTCCAACTTGACCACACAGATAGCAGATTTTTTTTTCAAGAGGAGATCCTCTGGATGAGCCTTTGCCCGTGTTCTTCTTCTCACTCTTTTGGATGATCTTCTTCATACTCCGGACTGGCTCACCAAGAACTCTCTGACGACATTGATGACCCTGATGATCCTGATCCAGGCAGTGTGAGGCTGCCACAACATCATAATCAATGGCTTATGAGTACCGTGTTATGGATACTTTGTATTAAGCTTTTTAAATTCTTTTCAAATAATGCATAGTCAGAATGCAGAGTTGTCTTTAGTCACTCGGCCTAGAATAAATGATTTGTTCCAGCTTTGTAATAAGCAGAATACTTTTTTCTTACTCATGCAGCCATGCTAGTAGTCCTAACAAAAAATCGATGAAGATTGAAAACATTTGAAAAAGAAAAGATTGTTATTGAAAAATAATATTGATGTAACAAGGAACACATCATACCATCTATAAAATACAAAATCAAATTGCCCCTTCATAACAACCAATCATTTTTACTCGCTCAGCTACTCCCTCATTCAATATTTCATTCTCTAAATGTTCTTGATCTATACTATTTCTAGTTTATTTTATCCAAATCTGATAAAAGAAAAAAGCAGCAAGGAACCAAAATTTCAAAGAAAGACACAAAACGATATAATAACCATTAGTAAAATATCAGACTACATAACGCAACATTACTCACTCTGTGTATGTTGGGTAATGTGTTCAGTAATGACTGGTGGTGCATCCTTAATAATTGGTTCAACATCTGTGGTCAAATATTCAGAATATTTATCAGCAGAAGTTTTACTTAATCCGTGTTGGCCAATGGATTGGGATGTATCATACACGCTATCCCACATTCCACATTTGATAGATGAAACCTGAAAAATAAGTGTGCATATACAACTTCAATAACAACTAACCTGAGGAACTCAAACAAATAGCTGGAAGTTATTATGTTATCTACTAAACAATGCCAAAGAAGCAAACTTATGCACACAAGTACTATACAGAGCTGAAATGTTCAATAGAAATAACATAGAAAATTGGAAATTTTTAAGAATGATAAACATAACCTATAATTGTCCTCTAGAAGCACAAAAATCCATTATAAAACATTCTTTTACTACATTTTGTTCTTTCTCTTGTATATGTAAAATGAACTTCAATGGCAGTTTTTTGTAATGAACTTTTCAAAGTAGCCTTCTAAATATGTAGAAAAAACTAAAAAGCAAGATACAAAAAGACATGTATGACTGATGCAGCGCCTGAGCTAGCAACTGTTGCCGGCACTAGCACCACGGCTACATGTGCGTGTGTGTGTTTATCAAAAATAAAATAAATTAAGATGTGAGAGATGGGTAACTTTTTATTTCCAAATACTCCGGTATTATAATAATTTCTTAAGCCCCCAATAAAGACTCACTTATCAATGTATTAAAATAAATGAAAAAATATCAATTTAATTAAAATCACCCTTCTTGTGTTTAATTTACAGAGCACCAGTAGTAATTATGTGACTTTTGCAGAAACAAAGAAACAGGCATATCAGCTAGACTTCTAACATCAACCATTAAATATTGCCAAAAAAAAAAATTACATGCGCAAAAGTTGGAGACTGAATCTACCAAATGACTTACAGCAACATTCAATAATCCAATCAATGGGTATGAAGCAAACATTCTCATGATTTTTTTCGCTCTCTTGTATTTTGTATCATAAGACCAAAGCATGCTCCAAAGTACCTACATGCAACAGAAGCCAGTTGCTGAGAACCCTTATCTGTAGAAATTAAATCAGAAGCATTACTCAAAAACAAAACTAGATGGAAATATCCCTAAATTTCTTAGACAAAGACGCTCAAAGAGAGGTTGATATCTAATCATGCCCCAATTAAAAAGTATCCTCATTTTGCATCACAGATTCTTTTTTTCTTGTTTCTTTTTTCAAAAAGAGACAATTTTAATTGTTATAGAACAATCAAACTACTTAGTACAGACAAAGCGGTCAAGGAAAACACTAAGCTAAAAAGGAAAAAAAAACAGAATCAGCTGTAACAAAAAGGCTCTCCAAAAAGCAGATCTAACAAATATCAGCTTGCCAATTTAAACAGATATTAGAGAAAGATGAACCCCTAAACTTTGTGGATACAGAAGCCCATAGTGAAAACCAAAAACGAACTCTTTCCCATGACTTCTCAACCCTACACCAGCATAATCTTCAAAAACCATTTTGTTCTCTCTATCAAAACCACCTACAGCACAGCCAAAACTATACGACCTCAGATTACTTTGGCATTCTTAAGCTTCCACGCCAATTTGTGGCTCTCGCAGAGTACGGAAAAGCATTCCCTAGGGATGATCCAACTTCTTTTCATCAACCGATTCCAGATTCTTCTTATACAATGTACACCAATGGGGAGAGTCAGGACAAGCAGAACTTTGGTCTTCTTCTCTAGACCATGCCACAAGTATTTACCATACAGTGAGCCACTAGCCACTCTTTTCGCTCAATTTGAATTATTCCCAACAAATCCAAATACTGCCAAAATTGCACAATGCCAAAGACTAACGCCATAATACCCAGATGCCAGAAAATAACAATTTCTGGTCCAAACAAACCCCCCACACCACAAACATATAGAAACCTACTCCAAATTGGTGAAGGAAATAGCAATGCAAAGAAATATAATCAGTTTCTTTGAACATGTCACCAGCTCTTTTGCAACAAGATACGCCAACTCGGGATATATATATATATATATATATATATGCAGTCCTTCTCCAGTGTGGTAAAAGTGCAAATAACTTTATCAACTACACATCGACAACCATAGTGACTGCACATTGACAGCTGTGAGGTCGAAGTATGGTCAGTATGACAAAAACATTTGATTTCATCATGCCACTAGCCAAGCAAGAATTCGTACTTCAGTACTCTTGTGATATGTTAGGCAGGAACACCCAAGATTCCCAAATCATCGACAAAAAGAAGTGCAAGAAAAGACCCCTGACTGATCCTCTTTCTAGTACCAGAAAGGATTCAACAAGATAATCCAAAACTAGAATGTGGTAACCAAAAAATACCACCTAATGAGGATTAAACACGTGGACAAGAGAAGCCCAGACAGATAAAAGTGCCCTTCAGGCACACGTGGGAAGTCAAACCTACGCTTGGTCTCACATTTAATGTATGAGGAGTGGCCTCAATAAACCCGCTCAGTAGAGGTGCCTCCTCTACTGGACTAGCGTGTTGGATACGCTTTATCCAACACTTAGGACATTTAACTCAGTAGAGTTATTGGGCCAAAGCAGCCTCACAAAGCCCAAGCCCTCTCTCGGGCCTAGCAAGGCCTGGAAAAGCCCAGCATGGCTGGTTAAAGAATGATCCCGCAGGATCTGTGATGGGATAACAATCCCTATAATCATGGCACAGTCATAGGCCATGATCTTTGATGTGGTTAAGAGGCCTCCAAAAACAAAATAGGACTCTTAATGGCACCCCTCATCACGTCTCATAAAGTTAAACGGCTAATTGACTTAATGGGCGGGTTAATGGATCTCAAATCAGCCAATCACCGAATGTCACGGTGCCTTAATGACTGATCTTCAAGCTCAGACTTGCTACTATATAAGGACATGGCCTTCCACCATGAGAAGATAATTATTCCTCTACTAAGAAACTCGAGCTCTTGAATTCGCATTTATCCACTAAGTCTAACTGTCTAACTTAGGCATCAGAGAGCCTTTGGCTAACACCACACTGGTGTGACAAGGTCTAACCTATCTTTTTCTTTCTTTGTTGCAGGGACACTCAGTAATTCTACACTTGTATGGAATTTGTTCCCTACATAGACAATAAAAGAAAAATCCAATGAATTCCCGATCATTTGGACTTAGGTTCCTTCTAAGCCTCAAGTTCCAAGAAATATCCTGAGGTGATGCTGCTAGGCAAAAGATTACCGCACTATGATTCAAAGAATACCAAGATAAACAAGGAAACAAAGACTAATAAAATGAGTCACCATCCAAATACCTTCCCACAAACAAAATTTTACATTCCAACACCCAATTTAGACAATAAAAAAAAAATAGTTCTAAATTTGACCATAGGGACCCTCGACAACTCCCATCCATTAGAATGCACCATACTAACACCTGATGATAGAACACAACAAGGAGAATAATCCAAGTAACTTAAAAGTTTAACCCACATCGGGATAGTTGATAAGACAGCGTAGCCCAACTCTTGTAATATAACACAATTTAGGAAACCAAGGATAAAAATATAAGTGGAGAACTTGTTTTAAATGTGTTTCTTATTTCTTAAAATGATATATATAGGATATAAAAATTTATAATTACATTAACGTGGAAAACTCTCTAGCATGTCGTTCCTTCAACTATTTTCAATCAAGAAAAAATAGTAAATCAATGGTATGTTCTATCAACTGAAACTTCATTTAAAGGTCTAAAAAAACAATGAATATATGTAAGGAACTAAAATGCATCAGAAAAATATATAGAAAGCCATTGATAAGTGTTTCATCTAGACAGCAAAATGTATCTTGATAATAAGTTGTTAATATGGCACAACAACAGCAACAACATACCTCAGCCATAGTCTGCTCCTCACATGCGTCCTTCCAAGTTATAATGAACTTCCTCAAAAAATCATTGGCAACTGAAAGATCAATTTTAATCATACTACTGTCCTCCTCAGTTTCATGGTCATTCTTAGTAAAGAGAACATTTTGTTCTACCTTGTTTCTCTTTCTCAATTTTTGGGGCACAGGGATGGGGCTGCTTAGATTTTTGTATTTTCTTTTCTTTTTTACGGATCCATTACCCTCATTATGCTTTTGGGTTCCACAAGCTGGAGAAGGGTGGTTTGATCCAAGCAAAGATCTCTCTTCTATTGCATACATGTAAGTAGAGCTACTCACTTGGTCCGAAATTTTAGCAGATTGTAATGAAAAGTTAACCTCAGTGCATGCAACATGATCTTCATCTTTGTCATCTTCATGTAAATAGTCCTTACCACCCCCATCCTTTGAGCTTGATGAAACAAACCTATCCTTCTTCCCACAAAAGTCCTTTTGTACAATAGAAAACAATTCAGCATGCTGAGAAATGGCACAGAAATGTTTGTCTAGCCGCTTTTTCAATGAGGTGAAAATTGGTGGCTTCTTCTTATTGCGGCGCGTTCTTACTTCCTCTTGAGATTTAATTAGAGCAGCACGTTCTAACTTCCTGGCTTCCCGGATAGAAGAAACGTGCACCCTATGATCATGTAGTTTACTTCAATCAAGAGCATTATAAAATATAATTCTCTAGTACTTTCAAAGGACTGAAAACTTAAGTTATCCTAAACGTCTATGCACACCAAATGTGATTTTAACCATTCAAAGCATCAAAGTGTATCAATCCAGTAGTAACAACAATTTCATAATCTGTGTAGAAGGGAGGTGTTGTAAATCTTTCACCATACAAAATCATTACAATTATTAGACGCAATGCCTATTTATCAAAAAGTAGAAGGAAAAAGATGTGAGACATACCCCAAGCTACAAATTCGAATTCCGATCTTTTCCTTGCTTGTAACTGATCGCCTCTTAACAATATAATCCAAAAATTCTTCAACAGAGACTTTACGTTTATGTTCTTGATACATAGTGAGTAAACATAGTATCTCCTCACTAGTTATCTTAAACACTTCAGTTGTATCAGAACTCACTGCGAAATAATGCAAAATAAGTGGGTGTCGGAACAAAGGGCCCAATCCCAGCACTTCAAACCTCTCAATATCCTCATTCTTGCAGATTGCAAGTTCCAAATCATACAAAGATGTAATTCTTCGAGCCAGAACAAAGCAATGGATAAATGAACTTATCTACATAACAAAAGAAAATGAGTAAAATTAGAAAGATTTAATACATAAGGACACAATTTTTTATAAAAAATCTTAAAATTCATTTGATTGTTGAGAAACCAACAGAATAGTAGCGCACGTTCACGGGGCTCACTTCTATTATTTTACAAGTGAAATCTCAGACTCAAATGAGGAAGGCGGGCCAATAAATAGATTGGAAGTATCCCACTAAGAATTGGTGCATACAGACAGAAAACTTCTTTGAATTGCATAATAGAAAAAATTCAAGCCTTTAACTCTTACCCCGCAAAACAGCAATATAATTTTAATAAATCCCATCTCGTAAGTATGAATTACTGAGAAAACAAAATCCCAAAAGGCAAGCTTACTGAAAAACATCATCACCAATAATCATCACTAATCCCTTTCCCCTCCAACTAAAATTTTCACTCTGTCAGTAGTCAACAGGAAAGCATTATTTCGTAACATAATTTGTTTTCGACATGTTCCTAACGAACCGACCAAATCTTTTACAATTGCAAATGAAGGGACATGTATCTTTTCCATCAATTACACTCCTTTTTCCCACACTTTCTAAGCAACCAAATAAAGAATTTACACAAATTATAGAAAATATATATATATATATAGAGAGAGAGAGAGAGAGAGAGAGAGACTATTACCCTGCCTTCAGTGAGCATGAGGCGGTGAAGAGAAGGGACTTGATGCATTTGAAGCCCCAGAAGAAAGCTCCAGTCATCAACCTTGAGCGCCACGAGCGCAGACTGTAACACCTTCCATGCCGAGACGCTCCTTCCTGCCGCCACAAAATCGCCGCGAGCCTTTTCGACTGCCCGGTCGATCCTCTCCAGCATCTCTTTCGGGTTCTCAGATGAACTCTGAGGCTGAAACGCAGAACTCGGGAGCCGTTGAGGATCGACATTGGGTGTCGGGTTCTCAGATAAGGTCTGGAGCGGAAACGATGGATTTGGGAGCTGTTGGGGATTAAAATTAGGGTTTTGGAGTGGGAAATTTGGGAGATTGGGGTTGTGGGCATAGTAGAGGGCAAAGGCGGGGTTTTGAGGATAAATATAGGATGAATTGGTGGGGTTTGGGTTTTGGTTTTGGTTTTGGAGGGAGAAATTGGGGTTTAGAGGTTGTGGGTATGGTTGCTGAGGCGGCGGAGGTTGTCGCCAATCCCATTCTCCGGCGGAGGGCGGTCGGAAATTGGAAGGGTGCCTGAACATGGCGGGAAAGAAACAGAGTGAAACGAAACAGCGGTGGACTTCCGCTTTACCTTACTATCTTCAAAACAGAAAAAAGAATAAATAAAATCCATGTGTCGGAAGAGTAGGGACCACTTCCACGCGTGGCTCTCTCTCCGGTCGTCCACGTGTCATTAATTTTATTTCAGTGGTCTCAGTTTGGTGTTTTTTTTCCAAAAAAACTTCATTTTTATTTTTATAAATAATACGTGCTAACCAAAATTTTTTCTATTTATATCCCTAAACAGATCACTTACCGTATGTAAGATAAAAAAACTAAAATATAGTCCTTTGACTCGTATCCCCGTTAACTTATATATTAAAGTTAATTTCCGTGTCACATTTAATTACATATTTATGGATTTATTGTATTTTTAGTTTGCCTATATTACTCTTGGGTACAATTGTTCTAACGTGAATATCAATTATGGCCTTAATTCCACCGATTCTAATGCTTAACTACAACAAGATGGAGTAAATAAGTGATCAGGTGGAGAAATTTATCAGTGCCCGATTTTTAATCGAGTATTTCACGTGTCATAATATAAGTGAAGAGACAAAAAAAATATATTATTTCCTCCACTTATATTATGACATGTGGAGTACCTTTTAAAAACCAATTACTTGAAAAAATATCTCCATCAAGTGAATTCAAACACAAAAAATTGAAAAGCATTAGCTTTTACAAATCATAACTAATGTATGAGGCCTAACGAATCAATAATGCTGAAATTATCGGACCTAATGAACTAAAAGAAAAAAAAATTCAAACCGCACTGAATCTATCGGAACTAAACTATATAACATACCTAATTGAAATCACGCCCTAATTGACCGTACCAAAACTATCGGATCTAAACTAGTACAACGTATCTAATTGTTATTCACAAAACATAATCAAACTTACCAAATCAACCAAATCTAATGAATCTACAGTTATGTTTCTAAAACTTTGATGGTGGAGGTTATGTTGTAGACAATGAAGATGGCATTCTTGTAAATAGTAGTAAAATTTGTGGTATTGTTATAACTGACATGTCATGGTGCATTAAAATAAAGAATCTTTTTTAGATATAGAAAACGTTTCAGGTTATATTCTAAACAATCATCTTATTTAAGCCCTTATCTCTAAAAGCCCCTTTTTTTGGTCGTTTCAAACTCACCAATTTTGTTGATGCTCCAAACTTTAGACTTTAAAAATAAGAAAAATGTTGGGGAGATCATATTTTTAGACTATATTTTATAGACTACATGATATGGTAGTTAATGGTTGGATTCTTTCTTTAATGATTTTAAGAAAGAATCCAATCATCAACTACCAATCCAACCATCAACTGCCACATCATGCGTTTTACAAAATATAGTTCAAGGAGATGGTCTCCCTATCATTACTCATCTCCTAAACAAGGAAGACTTATTGACTATGAGCAAGATCAGCGTTAGATGGAGGACCCGCTGAGTCATTGCTCTATCACAGTCTAATGAAGATATTAACCTAGATTGGAAATGTATCAATAGTGGTATGCGAAATCAATCATGCATAAGCATGACAACACGTTGTGAGGGAGTTCCTACTGTTTTGAATTTTTCAAGACGTGCAAAATTATTTTCTAATATATATACTGTTGCATCTATTTGGTATTATTATTAACTTTGAATCAGCTTGTGGGATTTGAGTATGACACATTTTAAGGTCGAATTGGTACTTTGAACATCCTTTGATGTCCAAACAGCCGCCTAAAATTCAATACTTTGCACAATATATGTCTGACTTTAACATGTGAGTTATTAGAGATTATGAGACTTTTTTTGTATGATGATTTTTGAAGAAACCTATGCTAGGGAATAAGTATGTATGAGGTCACCCCCCGTGTGAATTTTGTTTAGTGCACATCAAAAGTGCATACTTAAGTTACACATTTGAATAAGAGCCGTCATATTTTGTTAGGTTAAATAATCTAACGGTTCTTGTTCAAATGTGTAACTTAAATGTGCATTTTTGATATGCACTAAAGAAAACCTCCCCCCTTGTGACCCTGGCCCGAACTAAGGACTTTGGACTGGCCCATTTGTTCATAAACCAGCCTTTTTAACAAGCAATTTTTAGGCCTAACCCAATGACTACATGATTCTGACACAATCAGTATCGCACCCAACTCAATGACCATCTAACTTGACCCACTTAACCTCTGACCCAACCTAGTGACTCACCGGACCAACCCAATAACTCAAAATTCTTAATGTGTTTTCGACGAAGAAATTTAAGATTACCAAAGAATTACAAAATAATGAAATTGAAAATGATAGAATTTTATTTTTTAGAGCTTGTGAATTTTCTTATTTGGTTAACCTAAAAGAACAATATAATTTAAATACGAAATTTAATGTGTATCTAGAGTCATTAATATATAGACGAGAGATAGTAGTTAAGAAATATGCAAGTAGTGGTGGTGGCGACAACGGTGATGGTGGTAGATGGCGGTAGTGGTGGGATGATGATGGTGGGTGGAGGCTGCAACAGTGATGATGATGGTGAGTGGTGGTGGCGGTGCTGATGGTGGATGGAGGTGGCGGTGATGATGGTGGGGAGGTGGCAACGGTGACGATGGTAGGTGGTGGTGGTGGCGACAACGATAGTGGTAGTGGCAGTGATGGAAATTTGGAATGACAATTATTTACATGGAATTTAAACTTGGGAATTGGAGGTCCCAAATTCTCAGTTTTTTTTTTCATACAAAAATTCTAAATTTCTATGTTTATGAGTCCAAACAAGGAAATTGGTGCATGTCAACTTATAAGCACTGACTTTTCCAAACTCCAAAGAGAGGGTATAGGGGAAATTTGCTTCCAATTTCCAAAGGATATCAAAGCATCTCCGAGATGGGTGTGTGTATCACACACAACTACATGCTTTAGTTGTTTTTCTTCTTTGATCAAAGATTGGTGAACAAAGGCAACTGATCAACACTCCTATTGTGGAAGGTGCACATTCCAAAAATTTACGTAACTCCACACTCATCTTCAAATCTCAAATTATGTTCCAGCCAAAGGAAAGGGGTGCCTAGCAATCAAGATAACAGGGTGATCGACCAACAGCGCGTTCTTGCGGAGAGAAAATTTCAAATATTATACACACAATAATATGCAATCGTCGAAGGCACAGAAAAACTCGAAGAAGAAAATAAAACATATGCAGTACTTGAAGTCATAAACTTTCTTTACCATGGTAAATAAACTGTACAATATCTTTGATAAGCAACTGTCATCTAGACAACAAAACGAAGTAAATTCTGTAAATATATACATTGTTGCCGGAGACAATTCCTAACCATTGTACATACAAACACCAATCAATAGAGGCGGCTGCATTCTTCAATCAAAAATGAAGAATCCTGGCTGACAGCAGTAAGTGCATAGGTAATCAAATTTGAACAAATGTCGCTCTCAGCATCGTACCACAGTTCCCGGCTTGTTCAATTCCAGCACAAGTTTCACCCAAAAATTCAGAACTTTTGGTTGCAAATCAACTGGCCTGTGGCCTGTGGCCTGTAGCCTGCCAATTTGATGTGATCAAATCCGGTTAAATAGGCAGATTGTCCGCTAACATGTCAACTGAGATAGGCCAACTGGGCATGCAGTAGAGACCACATTAAGTACCTTTTAGGACTGGGACACAATGGAAAATTCCTTCTGCTGCTCAGGCATCAAGACAGCCAACCGCAGTTTGTGAAGCTGACACAATTTTGCAAGATTGTTGAATACTGAGACCCTTGCAACATTATTATCCAATAAAACGACATGTGCAATACTGAAAGCTTCACCTTTCTCAACCGCAAATTGCAACTCTCGCATCGATATTTCGAACCAGTCTTTTCTTGGAGACTTGGTTGCTTTAACTTCAATGTACTCTCTACTATTTTCCTTCTCTCCCAGAACTATGTCATATGGTAGCCCAGTTTCGTTATGTTCATTAACCCACTTAACAACTGACTTGCCGACTTTGTCAACAAAAAATTTAAAAGCAACAAGCTCACCTAGCCTCCCAGTTAAAATTGCTTGTGTTGAATTGGGGGTCCCAAATCTAAGCTGATCTCTCTTGCTAAAATTAGATGAACCAAAGTCAGGGGCGTCAGACACAAGACCAAAGCTACTAGGATCAAACTGGATATGCATTGCCAAGTCAGCCTCATTGCCAGCGTCACCACAATGTTCTTGTAGACGATTGGAGTCTGGCAAAACTAAAGCCGCAGACATTGCTGAACAATGTTCCATCGTCCAATTAGTGTCAACTGAAACGGTCGTCAAATTCTCTGTTTGTCTGCTGATACCTTCAGATTCATCATCCAATTTATTTTGTACAGCCGTGTTAGGCTGTGAACCTGGTGGCTGTGTCTTAAAACCATTTGCACGAGCATAACCAAACCCTGGTGCAGTTTTCCAATCAACAGGAGGCCAGGTTCCCGCTTTGCTTTTGGATTTCAAACTGTTTTGGTCATTTACTTCTGTTGAAGTAGAACTTGTTTGCAGTGGTTTAAAACTCTCCCTTAATGAATGCACAGAAGACAGGGACCAAACAGATTCTCCATCAGGAAGCTTTGGCACCTTTTGGCTATTTAAGATGAAAAACTCTGTCTGCTCCTCATTTGAACCTGATTCTGCCATGGTTGTGATCATATGAAGGAAATTTGCCAAGTGTAGTTCAGGAATTCCATTGAAAAACAAACGAGAAAGCTCCAGAAATAATGCGTGAGAATCTGACTCTTGGGTTGTATACAAAATGCTACCCTGTTTTTATAAGATGAAAGGAATGAAAGGGAGAAAAATTGCAAGTAATCATCACATCAAATTCTTGGTGAAATAAATATCTCCCGGAATCATAAAACTATGAGAAACGCCATTTGATAAGAGAATTTGATTAAAAGGAGGAGCTTTTAGGGGATGCATAATTTATATTTTCTCTTTTACCCGAACAAAGTAGGGGAATGCATGTCAAGTAACCAGCATAAGATGCTTCACATACTAATTCCTTGTATTTCAGAAGGATGTACATATATTGTGGTTCCAGGGAACTTCTAAATCAGTTTGAAGTATAATAGAAGCATTATGAAACACACACAGCAGGTATGCACATTCAATGAAGAAATAACATACCGTCAGAAGACAACTGCATTCAACTTGCTTCTTGGATTCACTTCCAGTACTCTTTATAACATTCCGGTAGAACAGCTTTTCAACAACTACTACTTGCAGACAGTTCAGGATCTCAAATTCAGACTGCTTGAGTTGAGAATATTTATCTGGGTGTACACCATGTAAGTAGCGCTGAGCATATGGAAGAGCCCAATCCAGCAATGCAGCTTTAAAGCTACAGTCTTCCGTACCAGAATATATTGCCTCACGAGTTACAACCTGCAAGTAAACGAGAAGGTATGGGGAGGTTTCAGGTGTATGATTTAATTTCTATAATTTAGTTTTCCATTTTCTTTTTAGAACTGACAACCCTGAATTTTGAAATACAAAGCATTGCTCAATGTAATGTGGCATAATAATGCATAGCAACTTTAGAGATTACACATGAATAAACCCACATGTGCACACATAGAGACATATCTTACCTCTGAAAGAGCAGGAATCCCTAAAGTCTGCATGAGGACGGACATTTTTGTACATAGCATCTCTTCATCATCTTTACTCAGTTCACCCAAGTATAGAAAATCAATGCCATCCAAGTGCTTAAACTGCTTGCTTAATTTCTTATCATCACACCAGCACACAAGACCAAATGAAGAATGTAGAGAAACCCACTTATCTTGTAAAGTAGGAAGCACCGTACATTCAATCTTTGCAAGCGAATCTTTCAAATAAAGAACATCCTCAACACTCAATCCTGATTTTAGTCCATCAGTCCACTTCAGGAAAACTTGAAAAACCTGAGACAAGGAACACAAAACACTTAGATCACCCTGCAGCTTGCATTAATTGTCATATTTCTCTAAACTTGGTTACTTAGTACTTACTGCATTAGCTGCTTGTGAAGGCAAGGCAACATTTGATAAATGTAGCAAAATCTGAAGGTAGCTTCGGAGAGGAGGGGTCTCAAGTACTCCACAGACGTTAACAAAGAAGTCATGAAGGCCTGGGTAGAAATTGCAAAGCGTCTTATGTAAGGGGCCATGAGTAACACCTGTTGAGCTGCACTGACGATGAATTTCTCTGATGTGGTCTACAAAGGAAGTGGAATCATGCCAGTATACTTCTGCAGGGGACAACAATGTACCAGATACCACATCCTCGTGCCTGAAGCTAGATGCATATGGAATAAATATAGAAGGTCCTGAATGGAAAACCTCTGCAATCTTCTCCTTTGAAGCAGCCATTTCATTCCAGATTAATGTGTAAAATTTCAACATTTGCCCTAGGCTGGAAGACAAAAGAAAGGCCGACTTTAAAGTGTGCAATCTTTTTTTTAAGATGCAAAACTTTTGCAGACCGTGCAAATACAATAAGAGTAAATCATATTGTGTTGAGCATTGCTTAAGGTTGTGATTTTAAAGAGACATATATCTCCCTATAAGGACATTGCTTAAAAGTACCTCCCGATCATTTGGATCTAATTCCTATGAAGGCAAATGATACTGTAGAGGAAATGCTTTAGGTTTAAGCACGTAAATTTCTTTGGTAATAGTACTCACAAAATTGGTGAAACCAAAACAATTAGCATAAGATATAATAAATAAAAGCTAATGATATCACTCCTGAATGTAATGAGGTCAATCATGATGGAGGGAAAATCATAATCATACCTGGCCCTGAATTCGTTTTCACGCCTCCATAGCTTCAAGACCTCCAGAGCATCGTCAAGAGAAACTATTGTCTTAAACCCAATATCACGTACAAAATTCTCACTTCTCACCTGTTGCAAAAGGAAAACAAAATGTAGCACAACTGATAAAGAAACTTCAAACAATATTTAAGATTTTATACAGCTCAAATTGTAGTTATTATATCCACAGTATAGCATTGTCTCACATACATGTTATAGAACACAGCAATCGAAAAGTATGCCACTATGCCTTCCAGAAACAGCATATGCAAAATATTCTTGAGGTGCATTGCTCATTTCATAATGGAAACAATAGGGATTGCTAAAGAGGATTGGAATCTAGAGCTATCAACTTTTTTCTTTTCAAAATTTGGTAATAATATAGACCTGTAACGGAAAGATGCAGCTATCTCCAAATTCTAAACGTAAAATAAATTCTAATATATCCCTGACTAGGTGTACTTTTTTTTTATTCAATAAAATTTCACCGTCGAGTTTTCTCTTAAAAAAACAAAAGGTTCATCCCAATATAGGTACCAAAATCTGAGCCACATTCTCTTAAAAAACAAAAGGTTCTGGAACAACACTGTAAGAACCAAATAACCACCACGGACTGCTTCACATGGGAAGGGACCAGACCTAAGTTGTGGCACAAATAAGAAATGATGTGGATGTTTTTTTATTTCTATGAGACTCGGAGTTGAGTTTGTTAGACAAATTAACATCAAATATGCCATAATTATTCGGTGGTAAAATACCGAACAATTGTGCTTCTCTTGACCCTGGTTGGCTCAATAAAACATGAATAACCACATTCCAGAACCCAAAATCCCCATGACCTTGACAAAATCATAAATCTTAACCCTCAGATGTCACCAAGTATGAAGAAAAAGGCCAGAAAATCAACAAACCATTTTAAAAGGGAGGATTAGATTTGGGACAGGTTTTGCTTTGATGAAGATAGCCTGGGGTGTTGCGTTAGCGAACTTTGAGGTTAATAATGGCAACACCCAGGCCATCTTCTTAATCAAATAAAAACCTCTCCCAACTTAATCCTCCCATTTTTAATCGTTTCTTGATTTTGTGGCTTTTTCTTCATTTTGCACATGTAAACAGTTTGATATGAGTTAGTAGGTCAACTGAGCGGCGGCGGGGGAATTATCAAGAAAGTACCGCGTCCAAACAGCAACACCACATAAATAATGTTAATTAATTTCTTTACTAACATAAAAATTTGCTTCTTTGTAGATGCAATATCATAATATACTTGTCTTATTATAAATTGGTTTACGAAGCAACAAACTTTTATTTATACTTCTATGGACAAGGAGAACATGAAACATAAAAGAGAACAGACAGGCTTATCAAATCAAATGATAATGATATAGTGATGTCAACAAACGATTAACATTAATATTTCAACTAATCTTGAAGCTAAATTGTGAATCCTAGTGATTATGAAAAACATGTCATATTAGATAATTAAAAGAAGATTAGAGAAAAAAAATATATTAGAAGATAGAAAAACAAAGTTGACAAATAAATAATTGGGTAAAAGAAGAAATCCAAAATATAAATATCACAAGAAGTCAAAGTTGGACATAGATTAATTTTCTCCACACAAAGATTCTTCACAGAATTATTTATGATCATTCATCAGCAGATACATACAAATATTCTCACACCAATGTGATTCGATATTATTATATAAGCTCTATTGAGACCATTTAAATTGTTAGGAAAAATGGGGAAGTAATTTAGTATGCAGAAAGATACAAAACATGTAGAAAGAAAATAAAAAAGGTCACATCTTTTTTCCCTTCGAAATAAAAAATGGGGAAGTAATTTCGTATGCAGGTATACCAAACTAACCTTTGGAATCGCAAAAGGAGCAGATGCCCCCAGAGTCGAACGCACTGCATCACAATCATGATATAAATGTTTAGGATAGTGAAGTACATCATCCATCGTTGATACTACCCATTGCACATCACAGATGCTACTTATAAATGAAGATTTGAAGGGCATTCTGTTGGCTTCAGAGTTAGAAGTACAATAACCAGTAGCTTTTTCACTATAACAATCATCCCACAAAGTATCAAGAACCTCTAAGAGATATTCACAACCTCTTTTGTTGCCATCTCTGGCCAATAGTGACAATAAGTCGACCAATTCAGGGGACTCCCAATCTGTGATACTTGACCTAAGGGAAATTAAGTCATTATCCCATATCAAATTCTTAACTAGTCCATCTGAAATATCAGCTATTCCCTTCTCAACTTGAACTACTTTGACGAAATCCATTATCCCAATTTGCTTGAAAAATTGCCTCCACTTCTCCAGTTCACATGGGAGTGACTTTGTGACTGTTGTGACTGGATGTCTCAAATAGGAGATGTCAACCTCATGCCACTTCATATCCACCATATTAATCAACTTCTTTATGTCCACGGGATTACCAAATTCTTTACTGAAATGAATTGATACCTCAGAAGGTCGTTTAAAGCCATGATCTGTTGATATGTAAGCTTTATCTCGTATTTCAGAGATTATATATTCCCTTTCAACATGGCAATCGGAGCAGCTAGACTGTAGGTGGACCATTACAAAGCAGAGATATTCAGTCATCAAATTATTATCCCTATCCATAATTCTGTCTTCAGATATAGCTGGCAAAATGTGCACTTTGACAATTTCGTGTGCAGACAACTTCTGGACACCAATTCGGAAAAGCATACATGTGAGTTTGTCAACCGTCGTCACATCCATGGATAACATATCTGCAGACAGTGTAGAAAGGAGGGCAGGATTTATAGTCCTCAGTTTTGCATATAAGTGTGGAAAGGACTCAAGTCCATGCTGAGCCTCAAGCTCAGTGCATGAGGCATCAAAATGTAACCAAATTGGGCCTTCATCTACTGCACCATAAGTACCATCTGACAGAGGAATGAATGGAATTTTTCGAAGATTTTCTATGAGCTCCATTTGAATTCTAGAGTCAAATGAAGCTTCCACAGAAGAATTGAATAACATTGCATAAAGTTCACTTAGCCAAAAGGCCAGCCAACCAAACCCCATTGATTTGAGATCATTTTGTTTGTGGCATAAAGAGACCATTACTTGAAGAAGAACTTTGGGCCCATACTCCGCCATACCTAGTGCACTTGCAAGTTGGTCTGACAGCACAATATTTTTATCCAAGAACCCAAGGCCAAGATATTCACGTAGTAAACTGTCTGGAAGAAGTGAATGAGCACGTTCATTCCAACCTCTTAGGACTTTGCAAGGAGGAACCCATTCATTATTTCCTCCTTCTAGGAGTAAGCAATTTGACATACGTAATTTAGAAATAATCAATCGAGGAAGAGAAGAAAAGAAGCCATGCACCTCCCCGACAAGCGGAACAAAGGACATATAAGCTGCCACAGCTCCACCTGGATTCTCTCTAAAACATGGAAGGGCACAAAAAGATTTCTCTACATTGATAAACAAACCTGGAAATTCTGACAATAGCCACTGGTTCCAGGGACTATCTCCATCCACTTCCTCTCTAGATGAAGTAATAGCAAAATCACCCTGTAGAATAAATTTCAGGCCATAAGTTCTTAGAGGAAGAAATGCAAAAACCGGCTGTTGGCGTAAATCTGGACTATAATCGCCATTATTGGATTCCTTCAAAGTCAATGCTATCGAGATTTCTGTTTTTTGTACATCACTACGAACAAATTCTGCTTGCAATTTCTGAGATACTACAAACCATGTCATTTTTTCTTTCCCATGTGAAACCTTAACGATACCATCTCCCACTATTTCTTTTCTCATGACAGTAAGTGAGTCATCAAGCAAGTTTCTGAACTTGATACACTGGAGGCGGTGCAGAAAGAGTAACAAAGATGGATGAAGATCTGAAAACATATTTATAATGCTTTTCATGACAGTTGCATCTGATAATTTTGATTTGAAAGGAAGAACAATGCAAGTGTTCCAGCAGTTACGGTCTGATTGATCACTGCCACCAGAAGTAAGTCTACTAAACAAGTCAATATTGCAGGGAGGTACAACTGTTGGCAAAACAAACCCGATCTGACCCTCACTTATATCAAACTTGATGTGGAACCCATTGGAATGAATTTCTGGAGCATCTGTGACCTGCAGATAAATGCGAGCATATTAATAAAAGCATATTATCAATGTCTTAGTGGGGCATCATGGATCCAGTGGAGCAAGTCTCCACAAAACAGGGAATGAAGCTGAGAATTCAATTAACAAAAATAATAAACAATTCATAGCAGCAGTAAAACATATAAACCATAGTCCCCTATAATAAGGCTTGTTAGAAATTCAAATGATAGTACGACTGTACAAGGTACTTCACTTAATGCAGCAAACAATCAAGAAAGAATAGGTGTGGTTTGACATGAGAGAGAGAGAGAGAGAGAGAGAGATAGAGAGAGAGAGCGAGAGAGAGAGAGAGAGAATGACAACTGCAGTGTCTTCAAAACCTACCCGAAATACTGATTTGAAACCAATGCCCTTCTGCCCAATATATCCAGCATTAGATCCTTTCTTGGTGGAACTTCCAACATCACAAAGTGCTCTAATGTTCTGGGAAGAGAACCCTTGCTCATTGTTTAAAACAATAATACCTGATTCTTGAAGAATGAATGTTAGAGCTGGTTCTACATTTGTTGGGTAGGTATTATCATCAGCATTTTGAACCTGAGACAACAAAAAAGAATAAATACATACAATGATTAGATGTATAATATTGTATTAAAACATCATAGCTTATCAAAGGCTTGTTTTCAACTTCAGACCCAATTATAGTATCAAACACATAAAGATCATACAAAATATAAATTGAAATAGTATTGACAATATGTTGTTGAAGGACAAATTTTATAAATGAAAGATGTTGAGAGTATATCCCACATTGAGAGTTCTAACTTCTAAGCCAACTGCAGTGTTTTCATAACAATATATGCTATCAGGAGCATGAGGCAACAACACACAAAGTATAAACATATAGATAAACATGCATAGTTATGTTTCCAAACTATCAATCGGACATCATGCTATAAACAAATAATTAAGTTGACCTCTTAACATGTAACTGTTTAGAAAGATTTCTAAATGTATATATACACAAGTAACCACCCGTCGGTAAACCTAGAAAGCCGTACAAATCTTAGAAAAGTTTACTTATCAATCAGAATCCAGGAGAACGTCCAGAAATTACATGAAAAATGAGTATATGACAAGACCAGGCATTTATACAATAAATGAAAGAGGAAAAAAGTATATGACAAGACCAAGAATTTAGACGATAAATGAAAGAGGGGCCACCAAAAAGAAAATAAAAAGGAGGAAAACATCAGACCATTGAACAGATGACTGCACTAAGCACAATGAAAGGAGAAAAAAAAGACAGAGAGAGGAGCACCCTTACTTACCAGCTCAAGAAGAAAGTGCGAATCCTGAGAATACAATTCCTGTGAAAGACAATGAAGAGCTCTCCCTAAGCGAGCATGCTGCTTCTTTAGCATGATACTTTCAACACTTTGTAGGCTTGAATCAAGACCGAATTCATCTCTCCGGATTGACTCAATTACCTGGACTGCATCTTCGTGCTTATTAAGCTCCACAGAACCTTGTGTGTAACAACAGCCATTTCTAGCATCAGAAGCTTCTGCACCATCAATCTTCAGACAGATATCAGTACATCCACCTGTCTGCTCATCTGACCTAACAGATGCACCCATGGTCCGTTCAGAAGCAGAAAACTTACCTGACACATCTTGCACAATCATTGAGCTTGACCCTGTTTCATATCTAACAGAATTCATACGTGAATCTGCAGATATGAACAAGTCAGTAGCATCATTGGAACAAAATGCATAGTAATCAGTAATCCACTCCACTATACCAAGAGACAACCCAACTTCATGAAGCATGAGACGCTGTTCTGACTTGATACATTCACCCAGAATGGCTGAAGTAGCATGTTTGACAACAGATTGCATCCCAGAAAGCAATATATCAGCAGCAAAATCACGAAACTCGGCAGGTAGATACCCAAGACATTCAAGGACAAATCTTGATATAACAGGTGTTGCACTATTCATCTTGCTTAAGTCACTGTCTAATTTACTACACAATTTACCAGCAGCAACTTCACCAACAATTTCTTGTCTAGACAGTGGTTCTCCATAATTAAAAGAATTATTATTGTCATGTACTTCCATATCATCTAAATAATTCTTCAGGATTACTTCAAATGCATGTTGTATATGAATTTTCAAAAGGGAGACAGGAACATGTTTTTCTCCCCCAACTAATGAAAACAGAGATAACATTTTCACTGCTGTTTGAAAAGAGGATCCTTGAAGTGCAGCTTCCAAGAATGAATCAACAGTTGCTGAATGATCTAACCGAATCAGTTTTCCACCTTTTGTCACCAAACACAACAGTTCATCTGTGTTGACTTCCTTCAACAGCCATGGTAAAAGAGGGCCAAGAGAGGGAGCAAACAAAAGGTCCCAATGTGACCATAAGTTTAAATCTGACATCATTGGTGCCCTAAGTAAGGCTTCAATTGCATCCTTGGATGTAACAGATTCATAAGGCTTTGCTTTCTGGCCACTGTCAGTATTGATTAAAGTGCTGTTCCATAGAACATTCTCAATCTGTGCTGATGACTGTCTAGCATAACTAGTTCCACATACTGCCATTGAAAATAGAACACATTTGGAAATCGCAGCATTTTTATGCTTTCCCACTATGCTTAAGAAATCTTCCACTGAACCATTTTCAATAGTTGTGAAACTAACCAATGGGAACTGCTTCCTAAGCAGCAGTAATATGTTTTCTTTAGTAATGTTTTCATCCTCCCATAAACTATTTAAAGCTTGAGATACTAAAACAACCAAATGGTGCTGGAGCAAGCAAACTTCCAAAGGACACTTCCCAGTTACGTCACCAGTAAGGAACTTGCACAGCTCGTGTGGCAGTAGACTAGCATATTTCTCTAAGAGCATAAAAAACTCTCCATAACCGAGTGATTTAAATTCCTTGACGCCAAATTCTTTGACCAGCCAAAGCTCGCAATTGCAAAGCTTTCTCAAGAAGATAAATATCTTCTCCTGAAGTGATTGACTATTGTTATGCCTTCCTTGGTCACTCTCAAAATACAAGGTAATTTTTCTGATTATGTCCTCAACAGAAACACCTGTGAAATTTAATTAGAGAACACCATAAGGCACACAAGTTTCAAAAAGAAACATTAAAAAAGAGGGAACAGAGAAAAGACGAGACATTATCTTATATAAGAACCAATACTTAGGTGTCAATAGATTAAACCTATTTCGTGGTATGAATTTCACTTGACTGCCTACAGCTCAAATGCGTGTGCTGGGGTACTGAAATCCACTTTTCAATTGTTAGATGGAATCACTCTTATAGAATAATAAAAGATTAATACCCATGATGTGATCCAAAGGGGGAGGCCTTATGTCTGCTAATCTCCTCATTCTTGTGTTCTGTGCAAAGCAGCGGGGGAAAGGGTGGGTCATGTATTCTTACACTGTTCCCTTAAATACAACTGGTAGTAGAGATTGTTTAGCGAGTGCTTTCTGGAAAGCATAAAGTGCGAGGAACAGGTAAAAAAGTAAGACATGGTTAGTTTCTTAGACACTAGTTCTATTGTAGGTTATCTGGACGGAGCGAAATAGGAAAATCTTTAAAGAGTATGAAGGGGTGGAAGTGGATAAACAATGGAAGAAAGTTTGAGTTTGGGCCTCCATTTGGGCTTTGGTGACATGGGAATTCAAAGAATTATCTATTTCTTCTAATCAGGATTACTAGTAATTGAAGAGTTCTTTGTGGTTTTCACTCTATCTAGAGTTCACCGCAGTTTCTTAGTGCTTCTGGGATTTATGTTGTACTTGTATCTATTAGTAAGGTTACAGATGTGGACTCCTTGTCCATGTATTGTATAATTAACGTTTTCTGTTTACTATTAATGGCACGTTTACTAACTTCAAATAGGGAAAGTCTGAAATATGGGTTATAAGAATGAGTTTTGTATCAACTACCTTCAATCACTATAATTCCTGGTTTTTCAGATATTGGATTTAGAATGATTCAAAATGTGTTGGTAAACGCAGGAGAAGTCAGGAAATAGACAACACCTAATCTAGGTAAGTAAACATGCCATAAATTTGTGAAGAATGTCAGTAATATGGGTCAAGGGTGTTTTAGTCTTTTATTGTCTACGGTTTTGAAATAAAGGTTGCCGGTTTATGGTTTCAGCAGGCCCATTAGTCTTTTAATTTCCTTGTTCTATAAGGATCAGGTTATTTCCACTTTCTAAAGGATTGGGTTATTTCCTGTTCTATTAGGTTTAGGTCTGTTATAAGTTACATCATTGTAATTCTCTTTAGATTGTAATGATTGAATAAAATTGATGGAGCTTTGCTCCTCTCTAGGTTAGTGTGACACAACCTAACCGTAGTTGTTATGCCCAAGGCCTCTAGGAGTGATTACTAGAAACCCTACTGGTGTGATGCTACTAGTTTCTATCCTTTTCTCATATTTTCCCTTAATCGTTTTGTCCTGCATCATTATGTTTCTTCTTTTTCAAAAAAATAAAAATAACCATCACTTACTCTGCGTATGCTCAACAATATGCTCAGTGATGACTGATGGATCCTTCATTTTTGGTTCATCTTTAGTAATTGGTTCAACATCTATGCTCACATATTCAGGACAGTTATCAGTAAGACTGCCAGTTAACTCATATTGACTGACGGTTTGGAATGTATCATACATGCTATCCCACATTCCACATTTGATAGACGAGACCTGCAACATAGAAATGACAATGTGTGTGATCAGAAACAGTTGCATCACAATAAAGGATTTCATTGGTTAGACACAATACAATATAAAACTTCAAAAGCAAAACTGTGGAAAACTCAAAGAAACACACATAAGACAAATTGAGAACCTTGTCGAGTAATTTTTTTGAAAATTTTCAAAGAGGCAATGAATATGCACACAGCAGTTTACACTACATTGAGGTGAAATGATGATAAAATAACTTAAACAATGACCTTAACAAGATATACAGGCCCTATAATATGCCAACTATAAGTATAACAACAATTTTAAATACCATTGCTAACTACTTTATGTTCGTTTCTTGTATACTTCCCATCCTCTTAAGTAGGACCTTCTCTTATCTTATATATACAAGGCCTTAGCTGAATCTTACCTTAAAGAATTCAAGGCAATTAAATGTATTCAACCCATGATAGGAAAACCAAAAGCAAAAGGAACTACACGAAAATACACTAAAATATTGAGTTTCATCAAGAAAAAGAAAAACGAACTACAATAAGCATGGACGAGCAGTCAATCAGACACCCAAAACAGCAACCAAAGCACCATACATCTACAACAAGATTTAAAACACATAAACATAACAAAAACATATATGCATCTCCATACTTTAATATCCTCAGGAATTGAATAATTAAAAATCTGCAAAACAATAAAATACTACATGTGAAACTAATAAGCTGATAATTAAACAGACTACAATGACTTACAGCAACATTTAGTAATCCAATTAATGGATATAAGGAAAACATTGACTTGATTTTCTTTCTCTTCTGAGCTTTAGTATTATTATACTGCAGCATCCTATCAAGTACCTACAAGAAACAAAAGATATTTTGTGAAACCGATATTTGTAGAAACAATAAAGAGAAAACAAGATCGGCAAAATTATTAAAATGGCAAACAATAGTCAAGGGGCGGTTTTTAGAACTCTGATACTTATAGCACTTGTACTAAGGCTAAGTTAAAACAACGAAGGAATAAATAAATGAAAGAATGTGGTGCAACTTTTGGAATGCAAGAAAATTTAGCAAGGAAACACAATTTATTGGAATTATTTAACATGTATTTCTTATCCTTGTCGAAACCCATGGGATATGAGATATATCAGCAAATACCACCAGTTCTTTCCCAAATATATTTCTTTTATATCCGTAACCTTCCCCCATTAATACAATTCACTAAAAATATCAATCTGTAAAGATATCAAAATTTCTAGCCAGAAAATGAAGCACATTTCCAAGCACAGTGTTTCTTCAAATCTTTGAAACCTAGAGAATTTGGTATCACATTAAAATCAATTTCATTATAATTCTGAAAAGCAATAAAAATACGAAGCAAACTAAATACATTACATAAATAGATACCAAACTATTGACAGGTATTTGATACATACAGTAACATGCATTTCTAATCAGCTGTTTACATACCAAAACAAGAGCATGAACATACCTCAGCCACAGTGTGCTCCCGACATGCTTCCTTCCAGGTTGTAATAAACATCTTCATATAGTTATTGTCAATTGAAAGTTCATCTTCATGCAAATTGCTGACCTCATTGGTTTCCCTACCATTTTCCTCTGGAAGGGTATCTTGAACCTTATCTCTCTTATGCAATTTGTGTGGCATGGAGATTGCACCATTAATGCTTTCAGATTTCCTTTTCTTTTTAATGGACCCACTACTCTCATTGTGCTTTTGGGTGCCGCTAGCTGGAGAAAGCTGGGTCAACCCAAGACGTGTCCTCTCTTCTATTGCAGACGGGTAAGGACAGCTGCTCACTTGGTCAGAACTTTTAACAGACTGTGCTGAGTGGTTAACCTGACCACCTGTGGCATGTTCATTATTTTCAAAATCATCTTCAGATAAATAATTCTCACTATCTTCATCCTCTGAGCTTGAGGAATCAAATCTAATGTGCTTGCCACGAAATTCCTTATGCAGGGAGGAAAACGATTCAACACGCTGAGAAATGGTGCTGAAACGTTCGTCTAGCTGATCTTTCAGTGCAGAAAAAAGTGGACGCTTCCTACATTTTGTATCTAATTTTTGCTTAAATCCCTTCTCAGATTTCTTTTCTAATCTCCTGGCTTTCCGAATGGCCGAAATATAATTCCTGTGATCATAAAGTTTCAACCAATGACATTATAAATGTGCATACATCATTGAAAAAGGATAAATGAGATGACTACATAACATCATGAGACAGTCTTGACCCCTTAGAAAACTAAAATCATGGTTAATAAATAAACTACAATTAATACACATACACACAAACACAGAGGTGATGGATCATTTAAATTATAAACTACCAACTACTTCATAGAGGTCCGCAATGAAGCAGAAACAAAGTCAACACACAAATGCTGGAGATTGGGCCGTTTAATTTTATATCAAAAGGGCTGTGAATTTCCTGAATATTATTCATGTCAGAGAGATTTTATAGTTAGTTACAAGAATTGACAAACAGCATGTATTTTACATCAGCACAAGCATGCATAAAAAATCCCTGAGACTCAAAGAGAGAACGGGCAAGTACTATAAGAGATCCTACTCAATATTTCTAATACAGAAGAAAGTTTAACTGCCACATGCACTTGCAAATATTAGAAGGAATTTTACTGCATGAAAGCTTCATAAACTAGTAAACCTGCATCATATAAACGCATATGAACTAAAGAAAAAAGATGTCTCCTTTGCCAATGTAATTCTCTGATCAGAATTCATCTATCTACAAAACAGCTTTGCTAATCAAAAAGTAGAAGCAACAAATGTGAGACATACCCCACACTGTGAATTCGTATTCCAAGATCTTCCTTGCTTGCAGCGGATCGCTTCTTAACGATGAAATCTAAAATCTCTTCAGGGCTAAATCTTTTATTGTTAGAAGTATCCATGAACTCTGAAAGTAGAGATATTATCTCCCTACTAGTTATCTTAAACACTTTAGTTGTATCAGACTTCACCGAGAAATAATGCAAAACAAGTGGGTGTCGCAACAAAGGGCCCAATCCCAGCTCTTCAAACTGCTCAATTTTCTCATTCTTGCAGATTGCTACTTCCAACTCATACAATGAAGTAATGCTTTGAACGCCAACGAAACAATGGATAAATGCATTTATCTAAATTCCAATAGAAAATAACTAAATAAGTAAAGACTGATGGGATTTAATACATAAAGGCATAGATCTTATAAGACAAAATACAGAAAAGATGCAAAATTTTAATATTGTATCCTATGCTTCCTTTGGTTGTTGAGAAAACAAGAGAAAAGGAATAGTCGCACGTTCTTTGTGCTTGATTGTATTACTTTTACTTTACAAATCTCCTTGGAATTGCACAATAATTAAAAAGTCAAGCCTTTTAGTTGCTCTCACCCCAAATCAGAAATATAAATTTATTAAATCACATCCCTTATGTTTAAATTACTGAAAGCAATCCCACAAAGCAAGATAACTGTTACCAAAGAAAATCGCCAACGACAAAAAAATCCTTAAGAAGCCCAAAGTTTTCTCGAGTCTTTGGTCCAATATTCCAATTCTTCACCCCACAATCGAATGTGGTTTCTGTTATATCCATGATTTTCTTTGTTTAATGTGGTTTCTCGGGAGTAATAAAAATCAAGTATGTTTTTTCCCAAGACAGAGTATTTTCAATGTATTCCTAGCACGCAATCGAAGTGTTTAAATTACAAAAGAAGGATTACTAATATCAATTACAACTCTTTTTCGCAGACTTTCTCAGCAACCAAATAAAGCATTCACCGAAACTTGATTTAACAAAAAACCAAAAAGAGAGATCATAGCCAGTGCCATTACCTTCGCTTCGATGAGCATGAGGCGGTTCAGAGACGGCACTTGCTGCATTTGAAACCCCAGAGAATCCCAGGAATCCACCTTGAGCATTGGAAGGGCCGACTGCGAGACCTTCCACGCGGAGACATTCTCTCCGGCGGCCGCAAGCTCGTCGCGAGCCTTCCCCACGGCGCGGTCAATTCTCTCGAGCATATCTCTCGAGTTCTGAGGCCGAAAGACCGCCGAGCTCGAAACCTGCTGGGGAGGAGGAGTGAAGCCAGGGTTTTGGCGGGAGAAATTAGGGTTTTGGATAGGGAAATTAGTGGGAGGGAAGATTTGGTAGGGGTTTTGGTAAGCATTTTGGGGTACAAAGGCAGGGTTTGAGGGATAGATATATGGTGAATTGATGGGGTTTTGAAGGGAGAAATTAGGGTTTTGAGGTTGTTGCGGTGGTGGTTGACGCCGTCCGCTACCGGAGGAGCGAGAAGGGCGTCCGTACATGGCGAGGAAGAAACAGAGTGAGGAGGGAAGGGAAGAGATTTGGTGGGTGTGTGGAGTTAGTTATATTGAAGGGAGTTTGAACCCAGCTTTTTACTGGAGACCCAGCAGCTTCTTGACTAAGAACTACCCAGACTCTCTCTGCATTTGCTGGGTTTGCTTTGCTGGGTTTGTGAAAGTTTTACGGCAGGCGCGAAATCTTTTTGTTTGTGAGAGAGTTTTAGGTTGTGAACTCTGTTCTTTCTCATTGTCCTCGTTTATATATATATATATATATATATATATATATATGTTGTGGACAGTTTTTAGTGAAGGGTGCGGCAAGAGAAGAATAGAGAGAATTTGGTGAAACTGTAGTGTATGTGAAATATGTAATTCATATATTCCACATACCATGTGCCTTTATTTATAGTAATACAAGTACAAGTACAATAGGATACTAATCCTTTACAGAATGGAATAGCCTAATCCATATCTACCTAGGATTTACACAATCACATTTAACACATGTTATATTTTATCTACAACAATATATATATATATATTGTTTTTTTTTTAGATGCTACTGAGCCCCTAAAAACGTCCATTTCAACTTGAATAGTTTAATATTTATTTGAAATCACCGTAAATTAATTTGAAATCATTAAATGATACATATTGCCTAAAATTTTTGGTCTTATGTTTTGCTATATTTTTAAAAAACTCTATTCTAATCTCACTTTACATCAAAAAATTTGTTTAAGCATCTGATGTGGCATGATGAGGTCGGACTTGTTTTCATTATAATTGCCGTGTGGTATAAAAAAAATATTAAAAACTGTTTTGATATTCATAAATTTAGAGAAAACAATTCAAACTATGATGAGGTCGGACATCACGTAGCGATGAACTCGTTCCATGTAAGTCTTTCTCCTATATTGTGTATAAACGTACGGATGGACATAAGAAAGGTATTCTGTTGAAATGCAGCACCAACCCACTGGCTTTAGTCGTGTTGAAAGGTATTTTGACTTCTTTCCTTCTGTTTGCCACAAATATAAACATGACAATTCTATACTTTGATTGAAAGGAAAGGAAAGAGAAAGTCATCTTTTGTTTGGCACAATTACATAGTCTTCCAAGTAATGTAGGTTGTGTTTTTATCCCTCTATGTAACATTTCCTTATTATTTTTCCCATGTTACAATATGGTGGATAACACGGTTGATATGTCCTATTTTTTAGGGTATATGAATAAAAAAAACAAGCATACAATTTGAGTGAAATAATAATACTACATTGCGGTGTTCTAGTTCACGGAAAAATTACTCACTTGGATGCCTACATTCAACCCTAGGCCATATTTGCTTGCAAAGAATAAGAATTGGAAAACATGTCACTTCTAAAAATTTTCATGTGTTAATCACACATAAAATCGAAAAAAAATGTGAACTTCCCTTAAAATCCATAATCAAATACCAAAAAAATTAGGAATCAGATGAACTGTAACATCCCGTAAAAAGTTTGTTATAAAATATTCCTGGAGGATATTTTGGACACGTGTGTTATTATTTTGTACACGGAATCGTGTAATTTTACTATTTTGGTGGGTGCACAATACCCCCAAAATCACAAATATTTTTCTGTTTCCTTATCTTCTTCCTGAACCTTCTCCCTTACTCATTTTCATTTCTTTTCTCTCTGTTTTTCTCTCTCACCGTTTACGGACGTCGACGAAAACAGTCAAACTGAGGCGAACTAAAATCACCATAACCTTCGTCTCGACGCCCTGGACTCAACGGTACAAACCGTTCGTCCAAACTCCCGACCGTTTGACGGGAAAAGCAACCGGAAGAACCAGACCTTTTCGACGATTTTCTCGCCATTTTAGACCAAGGTGAGGTTTCTAATTATCACCAATGGATTCCTCTCATTGAGTAGATGAATTTTCATATGTCGTTTGCTTGATTTGGTTGAGTTTTGACGTAGATCGGAAAAACCCACCGTAGCTGCCGCCTTTCGAGGCAGTTTCCGGCCACTTCCCGAGCTTGTCCGACCAAACCAAAGGTACACTGTGATTCTACTCCTCTCTAGCTTCATTTTGGTATAAAGAACGTGAAATTTGGGCAAGAAATGAAGAAGTTATGGAGATTTGAAAATTTCTCCAGAAACTGGCCAAAATTTCAGTGAGGGGGATGGAGGCAGACGGCAGCGCCGATGACTGGAGAAGTTGCAGCAGTGACCAGCGCTGACGTCAGCAACCGGTCCAAACCGACTGAGTGACGTCAGCAGTGGTTCAGACCGGGTGACGTCATCAGTGACGTCAGCAACGGTCCTGACTGGGCGTGGCGTCAACAACCGGCCTAGACCGGCGTGACGTCAGCGATGACATCAGCGTTGACCGGCGCGTAAGCTGCACGTGGGACACTATTTTTCAATTCCGTCTTCGCGAGGCGACTCGTGACGACACGTACTACCTCTGGGCAGTACGTATGGTATTTTACGAAGTGTTTTGGACCTCCGTATTGAGCAAAAAAGGGATAGGTTTAATTAATTAGTTAATTAGTAACCTTTATGAGTTTAATCATTTGTACAATGATATCTCATATAGGTGAGACTTATCCAGAGGACTACCGGGGCTACCTAAGACAGGGGGCTACGACCCGACTACTTACAAGTGAGTGAGTGGGTCTTTGTTTTGATAAAATATATTATTATGTATGGTTTTCAATGCTTTCTTTAATATGTTAGCATGTTTCTTATCATATGCGAATGTTGGAGGTAGAACATTCGTATTTTATTACCATACATGTTTTTATACTATTGCTCATCAGTATATGTATAACACCCCAGGTATCAATACTCAGTCCTATGGCCAGGACTAGCCTTGACGTTTGGAGTTGTCACTCTCAATACCGCTACGCAACTTTGGATCCATTGTAGGAACTAGCCTGTTCTAGGTTGCACTAGGCAACTCAAACTTGTGTGACACACTTTGTGCACAGCGATTAGCGTTAGACTCGCGTCATTGTAGTACTCAACGTATTTCTTGGATACCTAGCCTGTTCCTCGTAGCTTATCTACTTGGGCTTGTGTGTTTACATATAGATGAGCAGTCGGTTTGATTTTCCAAGAGTACCCGTATTATTGTTATAGTATTTTGAGGATCATACCGAGGAGTATGACGTATTTTCAAAAACTATACATGTTTTCCAGTGAGGGGATAGTATGCTATTGAAAACAAAGGTTTTATCAAACTTTGTTTTTGACCCACTCACCTTTTTATATTTTCACCCCTCTAAGACTTAGAGGCAGATTCGATTACCAGTGACACAAGAGCTTACTTCGGCTGTGGTTGGCAGTTATGACACTCCCTTCAGATTATGTAGGATATGCTTCTACTTTTAGTAAACTTTTACTTATCCATCCTCACGAGGATGTGAATGTTTTTAATTCTATGCACTATATACTATGCTCTGACTGTTATGCACCTGTTACTATCAACTAAAGGTCAGACGAGATGATGTTCCCAAGACAGCGTTTCGGACTCGATATGGTCATTATGAGTTCCTTGTGATGCCATTCGGGTTAACGAATGCTCCTGCAGCGTTTATGGACTTGATGAACCGGGTATTTCGTCCCTACCTGGACAAGTTCGTGATTGTTTTCATTGACGATATCTTAGTGTTCTCTAAGAGTGAGGTGGAGCATGTTAAGCATCTTCGTCTAGTTTTGAAGAGATTGCAGGATAATCAGTTGTTTGCAAAGTTCAGTAAGTGTCAATTTTGGCTGACTGAGGTATCTTTCTTGGGACACATCATATCCTCAGAAGGAGTTCTTGTTGATCCACAGAAAGTAACGGCGGTAGAGAATTGGGAGCGACCACAAACTATCACTGAGATTCGAAGTTTTCTTGGTCTTGCCGGCTACTATTGGCACTTTGTGAAGGATTTTCCAGCAATAACCCTTCCTCTCACAAAGTTGACTAGGAAAGATGTCAAGTTCGAGTGGGATGATGATTGTGAGCGGAGTTTTCAGAAGTTGAAGCATTGTCTCACTCATGCACCTGTCTTAGCATTTCTCGACGACAGTGGGAATTTCGAGGTCTATAGTGATGCTTCTTTGAATGGTCTAGGTTGTGTTCTGATGCAGCATGATACAGTAATCGCTTATGCATCCCGTCAGTTGAAGTTGCATGAAATGAACCACCCTACTCATGATCTGGAGTTAACAGCCATTGTCTTCGCACTGAAAATCTAGTGGCATTATCTCTATAGAGAAACGTGCAAAATTTTCACTGATCACAAAAGTCTGAAGTACTTGCCTACACAGAGGGATCTGAACCTGAGACAACGAAGGTGGATGGAGTTGATTAGTGATTATGATTGTTCTATTGAGTATCATCCTGGACGAGCTAACGTCGTCGCGAATGCACTCAATAGGAAATCATCTCATGGTCGGCTTAACGCACTGTACGTCTGTCATATTCCTTTTTTGACTAATCTCAGGAGTACCGGTGCAGTCTTAGGTTATGATCATACTGGAACTTTATCGGCCAACTTCTCTGCTAGACCTATTCTGTTGGATCATATTCGTGAGGCTCAGGCGAGCGATCCTACTTCTCAGAAATTGATTCAAGCAGTTCTTGGCGGTACCAGGGCTGACTTCAGAGTCCGACGTTCAAACGGATTACTTCTGATGAATGACCTGATGTATGTGCCTAACGATGCGGACTTGAAAAAGGAAATCTTGGATGAGGCGCATGTTTCCACCTATGCCATGCATCCAGGTAATACTAAAATGTACCATACTATCCGACCTTTCTACTACTGGCGTAGATTGCAAAAGGAGATTGCAGAGTACGTGAGTCGTTGCTTAATTTGCCAGCAGGTCAAGGCTGAAAGGAAGAAACCGTTTGGATTATCATAGTCACTTCCCATTCCTGAGTGGAACTGGGAGAATATCACCATGGACTTCGTGTATAAGCTACCTCTAGCGCGTGAAGGCTATGATGGTATTTGGGTGATTGTTGATCGACTGACTAAGTCAACTCACTTTTTACCAGTTCGTGAGAATTATTCTCTTGGCCGTTTAGCTAAGCTTTTCATTGACGGTGTTGTCAAATACCACGGTGTTCCTGTCAGTATTATCTTCGATCGTGACCCTAGATTCACTTCGAAGTTTTGGAAAGCTTTTTAGAAAGCTTTGGGTTCAAGACTACTCTTTAGCACTACTTATCATCCTCAGACAGACGGACAGTCGGAGAGAACTATCCAGACCTTTGAGGACATGCTGAGGTCCTCAGTGCTACAGTTCGGAGATAAGCGGCATGATAATCTTTCTTTGGTAGAGTTTGCCTATAACAACAGCTTTCATTCGAGTATCGGCATGTCTCCATTCGAGGCGTTATATGGTAAGCCTTGTCGAACCCCTTTGTGTTGGTTTGAAGTTGGTGAGCGAGCTCTTGTTGGTCCTGAAATCGTTAAGGAGACGACTCAGAATATTCAGGTGATCAAAGGAAACTTGAAAGTTGCTCAGGATCAACATAGGAGTATTGCCAACTGTCACTTGACTGACCCAGTCTATTCAATTGGCGACATGGTGTTCTTGAAGTTATCGCCGTGGAAAGGCGTTGTGCGATTCGAGAAACGAGGAAAGCTGAGTCCTCATTACATCGGTCCGTATGTCGTCACCGAACGAATTGGTGAGGTTGCTTATCAACTTGAGTTACCTTCCGAGTTGTCAAGGGTGCACAATGTCTTCCATGTGTCCATGCTCCGACATTATATCTCCGACCCATCTCATGTTATTCTTCCTCAACCATTGGAGATCAACCAGGATTTGGCTTATGACGAATTACCGGTGACCATCCTAGATTGGAAAGACAAAATATCGGGGAGTATGACGTATTTTCAAAAACTATACATGTTTTCCCGTGAGGGGATAGTATGCTATTGAAAACAAAGGTTTTATCACACTTTGCTTTTGACCCACTCACCTTTTTATATTTTCACCCGTCCAGGACTTAGAGGCGGATTCGATTACCAGTGACACGAGGGCTTACTTCGGATGTGGTTGGCAGTTCTGACACTCCCTTCAGATTATGTAGGATATGCTCCTACTTTTAGTAAACTTTTACTTATCCATCCTCACGAGGATGTGAATGTTTTTAATTCTATGCACTATATACTATGCTCTGACTGTTATGCACCTATAAAAATGGGTTTTACCCTTCACCACACTTCTACTTCCGCTTCCAACTCTGTATCTTTTCACTTTTTCACTTTTACATGCATAATTGGCTTTCGTCACTTAACACGTATCGGCCAGCACTTCCGGACACCTGGCGTGTCAGGATCGGGATGTGTCATGAACTAAAAGGCTGGTTGGTCCGGTTCCGTTTCATTGCTTCCACTAATTCTAAGCACTCCGATTACTTTATTCTTACATTTCTATGAAGTAAACATGCTCTAGTTCCACTGCTTATTAAGGCCCTGTTTGGTATTGTTTTTTTTTTTTTACTAAAAACTACACTTTAAAGTTAAGCAGATAATAAATGTTTGGTAAAAATAAAATATACTGCTTATTTTAAAAGCTATGACATTTAAACAACAACTTTTAAAATCAATATGGAAGTTGATTTTAAAAGCTACTTTTATAAGCAATTTTTTTTAAAAACACATCAACCCCAAACTGGCCCTAAATATTTTGTCCCAACCGACATGGCACTATCGCATTGGTTAGGTCTTCCACAGTAATTTGCAGTAACTTGAGTCAATGTGATACCTACTTATAAGAATATATTGAACGCACTATAAGAGTGATTCCGGCCCATTGAAGGATTGTGATTCCTATATGAGTTCAATACATTGGTGGTATCACATTGTGGAAGGACTTGGGAGGAGTATTAAACTTTAAGCATTTAGCACGGGTAAAATTATTTTCAAATCCAAAATCTGCGCACACCTTTTCTTTTTGCTCCCAAAAGAAAAGAAAAAACTAGTTTCCATTAATGAGCAAAACTTCATTGGATACGGTTTTCCAAATTTCCACACAAAATGTATAAATAAAAGTACTCTTAATCTACCGACAATGATGACAAACAATGAAAGCCAGGTCCAAAACTTCTTTTCCTTTTCAATCTAGAGAATTAACTGTCTTTCTACTTAATTGACCCGCCGGCAATAGAGGACACAGTGCAAACACCGGCTGATGTTGTGAGCGGAATATCTTTGTAGCACGCCACTAGTTCAGTGTTCGTGTGCAGATCCACTTGCAAGGTCTCCCACACCTTCTTCTTCGGGTTCAACACCTCATCAGGATCACCTAAAAACCCGGGAAATGTAACTCTCTCGCCAACTTGTGTGCCTTCTGGCGGTTCAACCAATTCAACCTGAAAGTGCACCCAACATTGAAGATATTTTATCAGTAATTACATTAGTGTCTCTAATTGTCCATGTCCATTGAACCATTGCATACAGATATTACATGCATGCTTGAGAAGGTTCTGAAAATTAATGTGTTTGCATTAGTGTCCACAAAAGTTGCGAATACACAAGAAACATGAGTGACAATGGCATAATTCTTCCCAAACTGACTAATCAGAAACAAACAGCAGTCACTGCGACTCAAGTTCGATAGAGATATTACATTCTGACTGTCAAACCACTACAGGACTTATGCAGTCACAAAATTTCACAATATTATCGCAACGACCTTATGCATAATAGGAACAACACCTATAATCACGTGCCTAACAAAAATTAACTCTTCTACAGCAGAAAGTTTTACATAATGCTGTGAAAAATATCCTCTTATTCGTAAATAAACAATGTCAGAGACCAAAAGTTAAAATTGGGTATCATCAAGATCCATATTAGTAGACTTCTTTGTTTGGTGTCACTCAAAGAGTGATTAATCATTAGCATAAAATCATTACAGTGATGAGTGGCTTAAGAAGAGCACACAAGATGCGAATACTAATTAAAGGTATACGGGGCTGCTTACTGTGTCACTGTTCGAAGCAGCAAGAACCATCGCTTGTGACTTAATACCTCGCATGTTTGCTGGCTTCAGATTGCAAAGAACACATACTTTCCGGTTCTGCCACCAAACAATTAATTGAATAAACGTTGACATAAATTGATACTAACTATATTATAAAAAAATTGGTAGATGGAAACACAAACCTGCATTTTTTCGAGAGGTATATATTTGACAAGTCCACTGACCACTGTTCTGGTTTGTCCTTCACCAACATCAATATCCTCTACGTAAAGTGAATCAGCATCAGGATGCTTCTGAGCTTTAGTAATGAGGCCAACGCGGATATCAAGCCTACTAATAGAAATCTCTGCTTCAGCTGCAGATTTTGTGGGCTGTTGCTTTTTCTTTCCAGTACTGTCTGCTATAACAATGGCCTCTTAGAATAAATCCATTTATGCCGGAATAACTAACAAAGGGTATAGTATTCTTTTCAAGTACAGGTACCCACACTCAGGGGAAGCTATGTAATTTTTTGTTTTCCAGTTACAAGGAGATGCTGCGTATTACTTAGTGAGAAGTATAACACCAAACGACAAAGTATGGAAATTATTATTAGAAGTTAACATTAATAATATAAAAAACTTGTGGACCAACTGCCAAAAGAATTGATGGTAATCTCCAAAAGCAAAATAACTCACGTTTGAATAGAAAAGGTCAACACAACATAAGAAAGATGTTTAGAAAACTGTTCAATAATAACAAGGATGCAAATCCTATTTGGGCAACAAGCACTACTGGCAGTCCTCAACAAAGACCCCTCGCATCATCCCATACATCCTCATCACAACATAAGTCGTACAAAAGAAACAGGAAAAGATTATCCTCATAACAACAGAGCATGCAATAAAGAAAGGGTCTTCCTTTCACATAACAGGACTCGTTTCCTAAAATAAGTTACCAACGTGCAGATCGAAAATGATAAAAGTTTAAACATTAGGGTTCAATGCTTCTTAAAATTGTAGTTTTAAAGTTCGCAAAGTAGTGAGTATAGTCTAAGTTACCAAAAACACCTAGACAATAAGGGTACACTTGGAATAGGGGGTTTGAGATGGGGCTTGAGTCTAGGAATGGATTTAAAATATCACCGCATTACTAAAGCCCTCAGTTTGGGGTACTTAAAATTCACCACCACAACCACTCATATTTACAAAGTGATGCATCCATGATTACGAGCAAATACATTAGAAATCCAGTGAAATCATATTATTCTGAATAGGTTAGCCAAACAAGAAATCTTGAAATCTTGGGGACCTAAATCATGTTTTTCTAAATCCCATCATTTTGAAATTCCTTGGTACTTTCACTTATCTCATTCAAAATATCTGAAGTATAATGCTACACTACAGTACTTAAACATTACCAATCACTCATTGCAACAAATTTTAACCATATAAAAGACAACACAACATAAAATAGGATATATCGTTTTTTACATGTGATGTTTTATTGGTGTGTGTGTGTATGGTGGGGTGGGTGAGGGTAGGGGTGTCATTTTTTACTGAAATAACCGAAAACCAACCGAACCAGACCAGATTTGAACCGAGACAAACCAATTTTTGATAATTTTAGCAAACCAACAACCGAACCGCACCAAACCGATGTTAATCGGTTCGGCTCCGGTTTGAGGTTTAAGAAATATCGGTTCCAACCAAACCGAACCGAATGTAGCAAATAGATGCAAAAGCAGAAGCCAAAGGGATTCGAACCCCTAACCTCTAGGTACAAGCATTTGCACCAATCCACTACACCACCAAGATTGTTGTGTCATTAGTATACAACAATTATACTTAAACTTTATCAAGTAACTATAAAGTCAAGCTTTCCTAAAAACCCTAGCCGGCATCTCCAATTGCCCAGTCTTATTTTACTTTTTGTTTCTTCTTCTTTGAGAAACCTAGCCGCCATCTGCAGCTCTCTCTCTCTCTCCTGTTCTCTTTGGCAACCGCCCTATATCCTCTCTCTCCTCGACGACAAAGCCACCACCATATTTGCTCTCTCACCACGCCACCATCACGTCGCTATCACCATATCTGCTCTCTCTCCTCAACGACCACGCCACGACCATGTCGCAAACATGACCAAGCCACCACCGTGTCTGTTTATCGCCGTCGGTATTTACCATCGCCGAACCGATTTGAATCCCGATAAAATCAGTTTACCAACAATTGGTAACCGATTATGTCGGTATCGGCAACGGTTTAGGAAATGGATATTCCGACCAAGTCAGTTCGGTAGTCAGTTGTGGGTGTTCGGTTCAGTTACCGAACCGAATCCACCCCTAGGTAAGGGGTTTGCATAAGAGTAAATGCACAAACCCTATATATAAGAACGAAATGGGGTGGTAAAAGGAAACCATAGGTACTGCATGTCTGACACTTTTACCTACTAAACTCAAAGTAACTAGACATAACGGAATTCTAACCTGAAACTTTCGTTTTTTTGAGTTGTGCAGCCACCTTGACTGCTTCAGCTTCTTCCCTCTCTTTTCTGTCAGCTTGACTTCCGGCAAACTTCTGCCTCCAGAATTCTACTTCTTCATCTTTCTGTGTGCAAATGTAACATTTCACCAAATGAGAATCTACGAATAGGCAAGTGATGCAGTAATTATAACATAGAGAATCCAACATTGAAAATCAAAACCAAATGGTAAGTGCAGCCTATAAACCTATCCCAGAAACCAGCTTAATTGTCCAGCCGGACATCTAGAGAAGCTAATAAAAAAATTTAGTCAAGAATGTACTACTCTAGTGCATTAGGATCTTGCATGACAGTCAAAATAATAATAATTATAAATATTTGGTTCTAGCTGGCAGCACCTGTTATGGTTGGTATCTGCTTTTATACGGCAGCATTTCCTTATGAAATAAGCTTTCTTGTAAAGTAAATGCATCATCCAATTCAAAATAATTGAAATGCTGTTTATTCAGGAGCTACTTGAAGTTCCCCCTCCTCCCCTCATCCAATTTCCTTATCTTATATTTTCTTTTAATACTCTTTTTCTTGCTGATAACATCAGCAGTTTCTCCACTATTTTTCTAAAATCTTGGCAAGTATTCCTCTAATTTTTTTTTGCACAACTCCCTTTCCTAAATACGGTGACATACTGTGGCCACTTTGCTGACTTTATTTTCCTTCATGAAGAAGAATTGGCAATTACAATCATTCCATCACTAATTTCCAATAAGATCAGGTTGTTTCTTCCTCACTCGTAACTCATCAGTGTAAATACATGTATTCCATCAATAATAACAAGTGTAACAAAAAAAACAAATAACAGGTAAAACGCTGGACATACCAATTCCTTGAACAAAGGCTCTGGTTTCCCAATCTTGTGACCAATAGGTACAATCTCCCAAGGCCGTCTAGCCCTATCAATATCTCCCTTATCATCACAAAGTGATAAGTGTGTCTCAGGAGGCAAATTAAGCTGCTTGAATACCTTGAACACAGTTAAAGAAAAGAAATATCAGCCTGGATGATCATAGTAACTTCACGTGACCACAAAAAATATTTCAGAATAACCTGTGAACAGAATTATTACTTCGAAAGAAAATGATGGCATAAAAGGTTCCAACAAACAAGCAAGAAGATGCACTAGTCCAACTGAAGTTCTCATAACAATAGCGCAATGAGGTTGGTCCTCTTTGTACAGCTTCCAGAACTGACTTTCCTGCATAATAAATGTAGATGGTGCAACTTAGGAGTAGCTCAATAATTGGTTTTGCATCCATCTCCAAGCAATACCACTTAAGAAAAGAAGTTATCCATTAACTCAAACAGAGATTAAAAACATGCTTACTTGCAGATATGCGTTCCCTTCACTAGAAATGGCCATTGCTGTTTTGAGTCCTTGCTTTAGTTTAACCTGCACAACATACATATAGGAATGTCATAACAATGAAAGAGCAAAGTGAAAGAGGCAGGTAGAAGGAGAAGCTTCCAGTAATTTGCAACAAGACTATCATCTAAATTTCAATCACCTTCTCCATAGCTTCTATATATTGCTCCACATATTTACCAACTTTTTCAGCCAGTTTCTCTGTCAAAGGATCTGCGTCTGCTCTCGGAGCATCTGGAATAATGGAACCATATCCTTGACCTATACATGGAATTTGTTAAGCAGAAAACATGCATAGAAAAGTAAGCACACAATGAAAATAGAGCGAGAATTTATTTATCATCCAACTGAGAGCATAGTCTTTAAATAAGTAATTGGAGCATGCAGGAACATATATACAACTTTGATAACACACTGTTGTATTATCAAGAATTTTTTTAATTTTTTAATTTTTTTTTTGTATCAAGACTTGATAGTTAATAATATAAAAGCAAAAACAGTTTTCTGTTTCTTTTTAATTGAGGGAAAGGGGAGGCCAACAGTTGGCTGTGAGTGTGCCGGTAAGGGCTTTACCACTGGGGCTACAACCCTGACAAAAGCAAAAGTTGATAAAGAGAACAAGATTGAAATATAATGGCTCCTCAAATAATTGATTGAATAACCTTCCTCATGCTATTAATTTTTCAAAGACAAATCAGCTGACTGGTCAATACTTTCAGAAACCAAAGGCTGACTGACCTGAAGGTTTGGCAACAAAACTCAAAACTCGATTTATGAAGTTGCCCAAATTATTCAGCAATTCACTGTTCAATTTTGCTTGCAAGTCAGCCCACGTAAATAATGTGTCTGACACCTATTTCACCAAAAATAAAAATAAAAGTTAAACAAGTAAATAAAGCTACAGAGAAAGAAGGATATACATTACAAACCATCACAGACAACACTAAAAATGAAGATGGGTATCATCAAAGTTACCTCAGGCCTATTAGTTAGCAAGTAGTATCTCCATACTTCAACAGGAATGTTTGTATCTTTTGCATCATTTCCAAAAACCCCTACGCCTTTACTCTTAGAAAACTTTCCTGTAAAAACCATAAAAATTTAGATCACCTAGTTGTAATCAGATTGTGGCAAAATCATTACTAGATAGTCAGCCAACCTGCTTCATAATTTAAGTACTCGGTTACACTGATAGTCTTCATCAAAGTCCAATTTTCACCAGTTCCAAGAAGAGTGGAAGGAAACATCACCTAAAAGATAAATAAGTGCACAGTTGTAATTCTTTTTCCAAACAAGAAATACATATACAGTTGAAATTATCTCACAAACATGAATAAACAACTGTGAGAAAAGGAAAGCAGACGCCTGAGCTTGATTTATAATTTCATAGTGGAACTGTGGATGCATATAGTTGCTGCTCGGAGAAACATAAGAAGCTGCAGAGATCCTAACATTTCAATAATTTCAGAATTTCAGGCAATCATACAGAGTACGTTTTCCACCAAGATGGTAGTGAGCAATGAATGATGGAAATCCCTTAAAGTATTGCTCACGACCTATACTTGTTATCACATATAAAACCATACAATTATATGGCACTGTACTTATGTGTGAGGCATATTTAGAAAACGGTACTTATGTGTGAGGCATTTTAAGAAAACGGTACATATATGTAAGGCATTTTAGAAAACTTACTGTGTGGAATGGCACATTATCCTTGCCCATAAACTGATACAACTCCACATTTTCAGGATTCTTCCACCATTTTTCCCAATCATCAGTGTAACATTTAGTAATGGAGACATATCCAATTGGAGCATCAAACCACACGTAGAAAACCTATAAATTGCACAGTTGGAAGAAATTTAATAAATTTTGATAATCGTTAACAAAAATGAGCAGAAATTCAGTTGCATGTATTAACCTTGTCCCTGAAGTTATCATGTGGAACCGGAACACCCCACTTCAAATCCCTGGTAATACACCGCTGCCTAAGCCCCTCTTTGAGCCATGCATTGGTCGCTTGAATGGCATTCTGGCTCCATGACCCAGCCACTGACATTTCATTGATATATTGTTCCAACTTATCCTTCAGCAGAGGTAGTTCCAAAAACAAGTGGTTTGTATCTCGAATTCGTGGAGCTGCCTTACAAACCTGTTTGCAATAGGCAAAAAAGAGAAACATAATGGTGTAGCATTATCACATTTTTGAACACATAAATGTTACATGCGGGGGGAAAAAGTTACTCGCACAAACCCTTATTTATTTAAAGAACAATCAGAGAACAATAAAAATATTACAAGGGCTGCCAAAAAAAGGTTATGAGCAAGAACAGAGCTCGAGTAATACGTGCAGAAAATTCATGTTTTTCTTTCAACAAAGTTTCCATATGTACATAGTACACACAACATGGCAAGTACCTTGCACTTAGGATCTTTTAGTTCTGTCGGATTCAAAAGCTTTCCGCAGTTCTCACATTGATCTCCTCGTGCAGAAGCATAGTCACAGCCCTGAGTCGGGCATGTCCCCTCCACAAGCCTGTCCGCTAAGAACCGTTCGCATGTGTCACAGTAAAGCTGAATTACAGTACTAATTCAAGTTAAAATAAATTACAGAAACACCTCTTCAAAACATAACTCAATTGCATTGCATGAAGATAAACATGTATGTGAAGAATCACCAACTAAACCAAGAAAATAAGAAATAATCAACACAAGCCAGTGACTGCTACGATTGCTACCTGCTGCATTGTGTTCTCTGTAAGCCAATCATTCTCCAACAGTTTCTTAAAAATAGCTTGGCATACTTCCGTTTGCTGTGGCGACGACGTACGCCCAAATTTATCAAAGCTTATGTTAAACCACTCATAAACGTCCCTATGAATTGCATGATATCTACAAACAACAATTTGAAATATATTGAGAGTAAATCAAACACAATAAATAGAGTTTAAATTTACAAAATTACAAAAACTTCACTGAAAAATTTACTTGTCACAGATTTCTTGGGGGCTACACTTCTCTTCCAAAGCTTTGGTCTCCGTTGCCGTGCCGTACTCATCAGTTCCACATATGTATACAGTATTGTATCCCCGGAGACGACAGTAGCGTGCATAGACATCGGCACTCAATACGCCTGCCCAACAAAACAAAGCAAAACAAAAACATTCAGGAGTCTGTTTGGTTCCCGAGGATATTAGAAGGAAAATAGAATTAAGGAAATGATACATACAGCCGATGATATTGCCGAGATGAGGAACATTATTGACATAAGGTAAGGCACTTGTAATAAGGATGTTTCGCTTGCCAGGGATGGGTAGCTTGGCAACCTTCTGGTCCCCCTTTGAGGTAACTGTGAGGTCTCCCATGTCCGGCTCTCTACTTCAGTGGCTGGCCAAAACCAAGAGCTTAAAAAACTGCAACCCAAGATAAAATAAAAATAAAACTTTTTTTTTGTACTATTTTCTTATCAGATTTTTTAGTTTTCAAACAGGGCATACTGCAATTTGTAACACATTCTACCGAATAACCGAACAGAAAAGCACCTTCAAAAGCACTTCTATGAAGTCTGAGAATCTAGACATACCAAAAATTTATAACATCAAGCACCCAAAAGCAAAAGGATTTCAATAAAAAACAGAAATTTGAACCAAAACAAAAGAGATTTTGGTTTTTGGGCTTCGTAGACGCATGAAATTCCCAGTTGCAATCACACAAAGTAACAGAAATATTCAAAAAAATAATAATTAGGAAATCAAAACAAAGCAATACTTCAATACCCAATCAAATAATGCATGCAAATGAAACAGCCCAAATATCAATAAATTTACTCCGATTTTTACATACATGGAAAACCCTAGACCGAAATTATACATATATATCCAGATAAACAAGTAAAATTCACATAAATAAATAACAACTGGATAATAGCTGAGAGGGAGTGATGCGAAAATTGAGAAGAACAGCAATTTATTAGGGTTTAATTTCAGAAGGCATACACGGAGATGGAGAGAGAGAGGAGAAAGAGCGAAGAGAAATTGGCTTACCCAGTTGTCCGTACGGTTGCGTTGCGGCTGCGATAGAGCAAGTGAAACGGACTTGTTTAGGTAAGTGGCAAATTTCCACTAAGGTTTTCTTTATGGAAAGTTTTTGTTGTGCCAGTTTTACCCTTTATATTTGCAAAATTTTAACGAAAATGACTTGCCCTTTATATTTGCAAAATTTTCACAAAATTAACTTAGTTTGTCAATGAGTAATCTTCAATTCACTAGGCCGATTTACAAAATTTCATTTTTATGATCGAAACCTTTCATATTATAAATCACTTTGTAAATATCATTTCCACTAAAATATGAAATCGTTTAGTCATCGAATTATATAAAAACAAATGGACGGATTTGACAAAAGAATTATGAATCGTCTATCTATTTGATATAATTAACTAACTTATTTTTAATTGATTTTTGGTAGAGACAATCTTTACATAGTGGTTTATAATACGAACGGTTCTGATAATAAGTATGAAGTTCCGTAAATTGACCACAAGGTATCTTAAGGAGGAACTCCTCCTCGATCTTAAGGAGCCAAACCTCTCTCAATTTTAAAAATGGACTTAGAACTTTTGGGGAATGAATGACTGAGATTGAAAATATAAAATGTGAATAACTATGGAAATCAAATCTAATAGCTAAAACATCCGTAACACTGAATCATACGTAGTAATAATGCCACACTAAACTTTTGACTCTACTTCGTCTTTCGAATTTTCTCTCAATATTATTAATAAGAATTGTACGTGTTCATGAGCCTATGAATGCAGATTCTTTATTTTGTTATTTAAATGAATGTAAATATCAGATTAAAATTTGGACAGACTTTGAAGGCTGGTGAAACCTGAAGATTTGTAAGCGATGGTTAAAGTGATCAAGTGTCTGTCTCAAAAAAGGGTTTAACTTCAGTGGTACGTACCATTCAGTGGTACGTACCATTCAATGGTACGTACTGTTTAATGCTTTAAGATTCATTTGGGACCCGCTGCAAATTAATCTGGACCATTCAATGGCCGTACCATTGAATGGTACGTACCACTGAAGAATTTTCCCTCAAAAAATTCAACTCTTTACTTCTCTACCGTCTTTGTATATAGAATGTTAAGTGACGGCGAGAATGTGATGTTTCTACCAACTGCAAAGCTATGCAACGCCTCAGCAAATTGTCACTTAACTACGATGAACCTGATCGTATTTGTTTTTCTTTCCCATTGGAGCATAACTCAAGAAGCTTGCTGTAAAAAAAATGGTAAGCTTTTGCTGTGATCTTTGTATGCATAATTTAGTTTAGGCTCTATCAGATACTCCATTGGAGCTGTTGCTTGCATTGCACGTCGCTGGTCCTGCTTCTGCTGTTGCAGGCCTAACTACTGACGCAGTTTGTTCTGCTGTGGCACAGCGACGGCTCTCTTGAGTCAAGTTATCCTCTAAAGATAGAGGAACAATTTCAGAGTTTTTCGTCTGCCACGTTAAAATCCGGTATCTCGTACTGCCTGCGTTTCATGCTATTTGTGTTTGGCTCTTCCACTTAATCAATCTGCTAGCTGCATTTGGCTCTACAATTTCCTTGTGTGTTTCTGCTTTTCTTTATCTCTCTTTCTGCTCTTGCATTTGGAAGTTGTGATTTGTGAGTAGAGAGAGTTAAAAGCGACGAATTCCTTAACACAACTTGCTGTCGTATTGAAACATCAAATGTGCAGTTGCACTGGTTCACTTTGAGAGAGAGAGAGAGAGTTGGGGGAATCGCAGTGAACGAGCACTGGATATTACTCGTTACAAACAACGATAGCCTTTCGTGAACATAGGAACTCGAAAAATGCAAGAGGAACAGAAGAGTCCATAATCCATATATACTCAAAGGAATACAAGGAATACTATACTACTTATCACTGTATAGAATCAATACATAAACGCCACAACTCACATTCACATTCCAGCAGCAGATTTAGAGACTTGCTTCAGAGCATTAGCAATCTCATCAGCTTTTGCTTTCTCGCTTACGTAGGCGACCAAAGGGCTCTCGGGAGGAACAATGTCATCTCTTAGATAGCTTCCTGATGTTCTTAGCAGCTCTTCCGAACCCTTTGCCACCACCCCTTTCATGATTATTGTCTTATGAGTCCCGGATATCATTTCTTCATAATCGGTGTCTCCACTTTCTCCAAGGAATACATACATGTTGGCGACATTCAATCTCCAACGAACAAAAAGATACCTAAAAATCAAGCATAAACAAAAAAAAATGCATGAATATCAATTTCTAGTGTTATAGACGCAATAGAACTATCCAATTTAAAAAACTGTCAGCTTATAGAGGATGTCCTTGTGAGCCAAGTTCTAAATATCAACAGTACCTGAGTGCCTGCGCTCGAGAAGCAAGAAGAGGAACAATTTGCATTCTTGTTGAGCTCCTGGAGTACATTGGATGGCAGCGCAGTCCCCGCATCCTGAGTTTCTGCCTCAAATCATCAACTTTCCTTGCCTGCAGAAGCATACATTTTAAATTTCATCCAAAATATATAAAGTCAAATAATTTCTAAATTGCCAACAGTCTAATTTATAAAGTTCACCTACCTTACTACAATCCTTTATTAAGAATGAGATGCAATGGGCGTTGCTCGACTTTAAATCTTCTTGAATGTGGCTGGAAGAAGCAGAATTTCGTTCACCTTCAGGGGCATTCAACAGCTTCAGAATCGTTTTCTTTAGACCATCACAACCCCAACGATAGTCAATATGTGATGCATAATCTGGATCTGGGAAAAGTCTTCCGTCTTCTTCTGTATAAGTACCAGGGTAGTAAACTTCACTTCCACTGCTACAAACCAACGCGTCAAATTCATTCGCCTGTATCTTCCCTGCTGCCAAAAACTCTACAGTTTCTGACATTGGCATAGCCGTTAATAGAGCAAACCCTGTGATCCTAGCACTTTGAGAGTCTAATTTGACAGCCTTAAATATTTCTTGAACTACCTGAATCATCTTCTTTTCAGGAGCTCCAGAGCTTTCGTAGCAATCAAGTGCTATAACAATCAATTTCCGTCTCCTCCTTAACATGGGATATTTACTTGCCATATTATCCAGCAGCTTATTTCCGCCATCTTGATCTTTTGGACTGGAATCTGGTTTCTTGATCTTGCTTAGGACACGTTTCACTTGATCTTGCACCTCGTGGTCACCAGTGGCTGCAGTCACATCAAAAGATCCATTCAATGAAGCTTTATCCCCATCAACTGAGAGCCTAAGAGACATATCTTGCACATCCTTAAGAGAATCATTGAGAGACTCGTCAGCAGTCATTTCATCCCCCGGGGTGTCAGTCTGCCATTGTGGATGCCTCATGCGGCAGGCTGCAACCCTAGTCAAGTAAGTTCGGCAATGTTCAGGCCATGAGTAGAGGTGTATGTTCTTCCAGCCATTCTTTCTGCATTCACTCCATAAATTCTTCTCTGATAACAACTTGAGCAGTGCACCAGCAATCGATTGCTGATCATGAGGGTCCACAAGCAAACCATTATTCAGCGCCTGAAATGCACAACATGAAAAGTAACTTGGTCATCTTAATTGAAATTACTCTCTACTTTCTCTTAGCTTGCATCCTTTTGAATTTCCAGTTAACAGAAAGTATGTATGTAGCACAATTGCAGATGTGATATATACCCGATGTATGTCAACCGGTCCACCATTTTTCGTAGCCACCATTGGAAGCCCATGTGCTGCTGCCTAAATCATATAAAAAAAGATGTATTAAATCGAAAGTCTCACTTTCTGGAGAAAGTAAAGATCGCTTCAAAAGATAAAATCCAGCAAAAACTAACCTCAATCAAGGTTAGCCCAAAAGGCTCCACTAGTGCTGGATTTATGAAAACTCCCTGTCATAGTTGAACCCTTTAGCACACATCTTTGTTAAACAGGATATTGCAATCTTGAAATTGTGAGCATAAAATGAACCTTTGTTTTTGCCGTCAGACGGTATATATCTGGAACATCTGATTGCCTGTGATGCTTTGGATAGGCCACTTGCCCATAAAGATCATACTTATCAATCAGTTTCAAAACTGTAGTAAGCACACTAGCATTTCCGCCAGACATCTCATCTATGTAGTCCCTATTCCCCATTATGAGTGTCTGTTTAAACCATTTTATTAGTATGTAAACCAAATATTTAATTGCATTGCGTAATGGTATAATTGAACTTTTGCACAAATCCACTTACAAGATTAGCAAGCTCTCTCAGAGGACGGCATTCCCCAAAGGCTTTCAAAAGAGTGGTTATGTTCTTCTTTGGATCTGGTCTTGACAAAGCCAAGATCATTGGCTTGTGAGGATTTGTAAGGAACCGCATCACCTGCCAAAGGTTGTTGAATATGAGGCAACATCTAGCAGGTTAAAGTTTAAGTGCACTAGCACATGATGACGCAAAGGCACTCACTTCTGACCATATTGTTGGAATTGCTTTCGGGGAAGACCCATCAGTACCACCAATAAGTTGGTTAAGTTCGCCATCAAGCTCAGGCGCATCTTCTTGGACCACAACATTACTGAAATCCATGCCTGGAGGTATAACCTACATGCAGAATGCACTTAGCTTGGAAAAGAAACAATTGCATTGCTGTCATTTACGCATATTCTATCTTCCTTTTCTAATTAACCAACACTCAGAAAGATTCTTGATAAGGCAGAGCTAGGTGTTTAAAAAACAAAAGGCAAAACAAGGACAATCATAAGGGATAAAACCACTGGCTTACCACCATCCTTGGCATGTAACGGCCATGGCAATTTACTCCTCGCCTAGCACGAGCACGCAAAACTTTCTCAAGCTTGACATCAAACCCATCGTAAAGCCCCCATTGCTCTTCGATCTCTTGTTGTGTACTCGTAATAACTAGTTCTGCAGCATCAAGGGAAAGTTCTTCCGCTTCTATCCTCCTCATAATTTTATATGTAGAATTGATGTCCTCCTTTGATTGGCGTCCCTGCTTAATAAGCTGTTCAAGCTTGTTTCTTCCAAGTGAGTGCCCGGTTAAAACCATTGGGACATTCAAAGCACCAGAAAGAAGAGCAGCACTATCCCCTGCATCTGCGTAGTGGCCATGAATTACATACGGCCAGACAGGCTGTCCTTTACCAATCTGTTCTCCCAAAACTTTGGACATGTTAAGAATGTGAGCTAGAGCACCATCTACAAATTCTTGAATATATGGCCAGAGTACTTCTTTGCTGAGATATTGATCACGAGGACCGAAAGGGATTCTGATAATATATGCACCACTGCTTTCTCCTAGATCACCATCACTATCTTCAGGACCTGCAGTTAGCATCTCTGTTGGTTCACCATAGCTCCAATCAACATCGGGAGATGACACTTGGCGTGTAAAGAGATCTACCCTATAAACCCCAGGCATCCTCGCAAGAGCTCGGGAAAGCTCCACCACGTATTTGACCTGACATTGTGTTCATAAAGCCATGAAACATAAATGCAAATGCAAGTAAAGGGAAAAAAGTAACTTAGCTTTATTTTCATAGACTCAGGAAAATGATATGACCACCAGATACCTGTCCACCTGTATCAGAGTCTCGACCGAGCTCCATGTTTTCTCCCCGGACCAAACCATGCAAACTGTTGATGAAGAAAAGTTTCATTTGGTGATAAAGTGCTCAAATGAAAATTTCTTTTACATAATGGTAATAGCTGCATAAAGTATATAGACAGTAATCGAGAAAATCTAGCATGATAATCGATATGTAACATAAAGATTGATACCTGATAAGAACAATATAAAGCTTCTTTTCCTTTTTATCGTCTGACCATACTTCCAAGTTCGAAATGTTACGCTGGAACCTTTTCCTTGGTGTATCACATAGCTGCATCTCCCCCACACCATCCCCTTTCTCTCCTTCGGACAAGTCCTCCGACATGTCTTCAGTTGCATCCCTACGTCCTTGTTCCCGCTCCCATCTGCGGTTTGCCAACCGTTGATGTTCCTCCATCTCCAACTACAAGAGCCATGCAAGTGCCGTGTATTAGCTGAGCTATCGTCTTCTCCAAAACAAAAGTAACTGCAGCTGAGGGCAGAGGACACAAAGTAGAGGGAAAATATGTGTCCCATTGACAATGTGAGCAGATTGCCATCAAGCACGAGTAAAAAATGGAATTTCCCTTTCTTTTCAAAGATAATTTCTGACCGAAATTAGCTCAAAGACATCGTTCTGACCGAAAATAGTACTGGAGTACAAGTATGAAGTATTTAATACTAAAACAAATTTACAAACTTCCATGTACAAGTATGAATTTTAGCCTCAATCTTCAAGACACCAATTAATAAACCCATTCCGTTTTTGCGCAGCTCAAAAAAGAAATTGCAAGTAATTTATTTCCAAAATCTTAGTAAAACAGGGGAAAGAAATTAACCAAACAATTGACATTGTTCCAACACCGTGATCTCCATTAAAAATCAAGTCATTTCCACTTATATGGCTAGTTCGATACCTAATTATTATGGTTGGCCACTTTTTTTTAGTGTATCAGAAACACCGCCATGAAATGGTAACAACATGTGACGGAGTTCTGTTACACGCAATTTCTCCAAATCTCCCACTCTTAAGAGTAGAATATCGTATGTATAAAACGAAAACAACTTAACCAAAACATCCTAAAAAATATAGAAAAAAAAAAACGCATTGCATTAAAGCATTAATTTATTTCTTAGACAAATCAAAGGAGGAGGAAGAGGATTAACAACAAGAACCTGTTTCTTCTTACGGGTAAGATGCCAAATGCGCCAGCACATATTCTCGAGCCTGGAGCTCCGTTCCCGTGTGTTGCGGGTTGCAACCACTTTGATCCACGTCCGGTAGAGGTCCGACTCATCGACCCCCGTCACCACCTCCTCCACGAAGTACTTGGTCGGGTTGAAATTCCCTCTGTCTCTCAGATTCTCCGGCACCGGCTTCTGCTCCTCAATGGCGGAGGCACCGCTGTCCAGTATGGCCTCCAAGTACCCATTAATCCACTCGTTTCCGGCCATTTTCTCATAAAATGTATTCGGATTTGTTTTAATTTACAATTTCCAAATTTTTTTCTCAGAAATTAAGAAAAAAAACTGGGTTTTTAATAACGAAAGCAGAGGAGTGATCGGGACGCAGTAATTCCCATGACATGCAGATATTCTTCTTGGGTTTTGTGTGCGTCTCGATATTTTCTCAGAGTTTCTACTTCTGTGTGATTTTCTCGGGAAACAAACAGAAAATGTGGTGCTGTGTGTGAAATTAACTCGGCAGCAGAGGAGCTCTTTGGGATTTGGAATTTGGGATTTGTGAGGAGTTTTGGTTGAGTTTGGAGAGCTAGCGAGAGTGAGAGAGTGAGAATAGAGAGAGATGGGAGCGGAGAGAGAGACACATGGCATGGAATGGTGGGTCCGGAATGATGACACGTGTCGAGAGATATTGAGGCTCACGAGATGTTTGCTTCGCACACGTGTCTCCGTGATGTTGGTTAAGTCACCCCTTTCAAGGTCATCCGCTTCCCAATGCGAGCTGGCCGCGTTGCTTTTCTTCCCCCGAGAGATTTGGTACCAACTGCCTGTAGTTCCGAACTTCCGAGATCAACTTGTATGAAACATCTTCATGATCCTCGTCTAGTGTTATAATTTAATAATATATTATTATGTAAAAAAAATTTGTACGCAATAATTTATTATCGAACAAAAAATATCATGTGGCTGTAAACCAGTTTTTCTAGGAAGAGAAGGGGATTTTTGTTGTTTTTTCTTCCAATTTTTTTCCATAGGATATATTTTTCTTTACATGAAATTTGGTTAAGTAATGTAACACAACAGATTAGTCATGATAATTAAGAATCAAACTCATTATTTACACTAAAAGAGTGAGTGATTTGGGTTAAGCTACACAATAAGCCAATTATAATAAATTGTTATTGAACTTGTCATGAAGATTGAAATTTAAAACCTACCACTTACAGTAGTAAGGAATACCACTAAATCGTACCACTAAATGATGGTGCAACCTTAAGGGTTAAACACAACTTTTCTAAATGAGGATGATTATGAAAAAAAAAAAATTTCTTCACCAATCAATTTTACCTACCATGTTTAATGGCTTTTTAGAATATGGTATGTGTCATGTGCATGGTACATTAAAGATAAGTTTGCCTTAATTGGTTTAAGGAATGTGAATATTTATTTATTGTCACTGAATTTTAGTCTAATTGGAACTTTGGTCTCTAAATTAAAAATTTGTGAGAGCATTAATCATGCTCTCTATTTTATAGCAAAGTTTTAGCTAAAACTGTCAAAACTTTAATTTAGAAGCTCTTTAAAAAAATTGTACTCCAACTATAGTCTTTATTTTAGAGAGTTATAATGACATGAGTCAATAATTAGCCAATAAGAATTAATTATTTATTTAAAACAATGTTAAAATAGTTAGCATTAATTATAGAGAGCCATTAAGAGCTCCTTTCTCCCTCCCTATATTTAGGAGCTCCTACATGAATCTCTATCTTAGGAGGTGGATAAGGAGAACGATTGGAGTTGATTTTTTTGAAATCCTTCCTAAATTTTAGTTAGGAGCTCATTGGAGATACTTTGAATATTGGTTCCTGAACTTCTTAAAATGTGGAGCAATGGTCCTTTCGAGTGATTCAGTTAGAACTTCTGTTCCTTTTTTGCTCCTTTACACTCTTTAATTTGGATGACAAGTACCAATTTGTTTCTTCCTTTATTCTGTTTTTTTTTTTTGTTGGTGTAATGGATTTTGTTAAATTATTATTATTTAGTTATCTCCTTTTTTCTTCATTTTATCTTCTATCATTTTTTGAATTTTTTTTTCTTTTTCTTTTTTATTTTATCATATTTTTTCCTGTAAAAATAATAACAGTTTGAAGTACTCTTCTCGGGTATAGTACAAAACACAGTATAAAATAGTTGGTTGTCAATACAGTTCGAGTTGCCAAACGAGGCATTATACTGCTAACACAATATACTCATAAACTTTTAATAGAAGGACAAAAGCTCTAATTGAGAATTGCTCCTCTAAATCATTGTTTCCAATCTTCTCTTTTTGTATTGATGTGATTAAGAATTGCTCCTCTAAATTTCGCAGCCACCTCATAAAGAAAAGGGTATTCTTTTGGCACAAGTAATCTTATACTGAGAGGGATAATTAAAAATCTGGAGATGAAATTAGGACATAATCTTTTGATTGATTCTTTATAGGGGTGGGAATTTTGTACCGAAATACCGAAACCGTACCCAAAAAAACCGAACCGAATACCGAAAATCCCGATACCGAAATTCCCGGAATTGTTCGGTTACCGATACCGAAAGAATACCGAATTTTCGGTACGGGGATCGGGACCGAATTACCATTATTTCGGTAATACCGAACCGAACCGAAATATATATAATATATTTTAATTATATATATATATATATATATCCTATTAAGTTTTTCGGGGAGGCACCTAATTCTTGTTAAAGATATTAGGGTTTTCTGTTATTGCTTGTTCTTCTTTGGTTCTAACAATTCTGACCTAAAACCCTCCCCTCCCCTCTTCCTCCCCTCGATTTTGTTTTAGCTGCCTCCCTCCCTCGTTCAGTTAATCCTCCTCTCACCCGCCATTGAAGCTCCGCTGCCAAGGCATAGGGTAGAATCTTCTCCCTATTCATAGTGATATGGCGAGGTGAAAGGCTTTGCTCTGCTATTTCGAGTTAGTGGATCAAACCCAAAAACTGAAACAAGGTTTAATTGGCAACCAATGAACGAGTGAAGGCGAACACAGGCTCGATCTCATCGATTAGGTAAACATAATCCTCTCTCTCTCTTCTCTTCCATCGTTGAACCCATTTCAATTTTGGGGTTTAAATTAGGGTTTGAATTAATCCTCTAAATTTCAGTTTTGGGGTTTGAATTAGTTTCAGTTTTGGGGTTTGAATTAAGGTTCTAATTTTAATTATTATTATGCGATCCATGAAGCAATTTCAGTTATTGGGGTTTGATTGGCAACTAATTATATGATTAATGCTGTGATTGATATGTATATATGTATCAGTGCATTGCATCGGTAATCGATGGAGGCTGCTGGTGATATCAGTGCTTGCGAGGCACATCAACCTTGGGCCGGAGGCGGGTTTTCGAAAGGGGAAGAAAGGGTGGCGACGACGGGAATGGCGGCTGGTGAATTGGGATTTGGAGGAGAGAAATTCAAGTCCATGGAATTTGGGGGTTTTGGGAATTTGGGTTTCTGGGAATTCAATTCGGTGGATTTGGACTCAAAATTTTTTGGCCATTTCGGGATTTCTAATACCGAAACCGAATCGAAATTTTCGGTATCCCGAACATTTCGGTTCGGTTTCGGTATTAAAAATCTCCTCCCGAAATTTCGGTATCGGTTTTCGGGATCGGTGTTTCGGTTCGGTTACCGAACCGAAACCACCCCTAATTCTTTATCTTAATAAATTGAATTTAAAAAAATCGACAATTATATTTTTATTGTGAATATTCTAGATATTATGTGATCGTATAAATTAGTAGTAGATTATGTATATGAATTCTACGAGATCCAGAAAATCTTTTCTTGTACAATTTGTATTATTTAGAGAGCAAATTTCTCTCCCTCTTATTACTATAAATAAAAGCACTAGACATGATAAATATGTACCACAATTTCTCACTTCTTTTCGCCCCTCTATGCCGATTTCTCTCCCTTCTCTCTCCATATTTTAGGTCACAACAATTTCTTCCTTCTTTCCATTAATTTACTTTTACCTGCATTTGACGTAGTACGTGGCAGAAAAACATCTTTTTCCACCTAGTGGTAACCACTATCAACCAAACTTTAAATCATGCAAAAAATTTTAGCTTAAATTGTTCAATCCTTTTTCAAACTGCAGGTATATTATCTTTCCAAACGCAATACATTATTTGTACTGCATGCGCATCCACACTAGCATTTGTTTCATTTTTGGCTTCCTTATCAACTATTCTAATTTCTAGTAGTGACACTGACACTAGTCAGTTAGGTCTCGTTTCGTATAAAAGAATGCATTAAAAGGTATACGACACTATTTTTAAAGTATGTCGAAAGAAGAAATAAAAAAATTATGACTAATTTGAGAATAAAATTAGTGAAGAAGAAAACTTATCCATTTTAATTCTTGCCAATATGTCTAATCTTCTCAAAATAAAAACTTATTATCTACCACTTTCAATTTATTCCAGTCTAATTCTCTAGACCAAACCACGCTGTAACTTACATAAAGAGAGAGGCAAATGGAGTTGCCTATCCCAACTGAATTATTAAAAGGATCGATCGTATCATCACATGGCCCTCTATCAGATGATCCTGTACGCATAGATTGTTCACTTGTTCTCATGCATGTTCTGAATTCATATTTTATTTTGTCTACGTACGGCTTAACTAAACCCTTTGGAATTTTATAGGTCATATATAGATTTTTCACTATTATATGAGCACAAGGCTATCTGGCTTTACACTTCAAATTATATCATCGCATGGAGAGATGGCCCTCACCATCACGATGACATTTAAAAATAAATAAAAATTGAAATCAAGTAAATCTAGAGAGAGCCATTATGTAGATCGATCTCACGTCATTTTGCTAGGAAAAAAAACTTGTGATTATGGTACGATTGTACGAAAAATTTCACCGAAAAGTTTCAATGTTAAGGTTTCACTATAAAACTAATTGGCAATAGGGGAGTAGCCCAATTTACTTATGCAAGGTCCGCCCTCCCATCAATGTGGAATTCATTCTCAACACGCCTCCTCACTTGTGTCGAATTTTCAAGCATAACAAGTTGACAACACAAACTGGGTGACGTGAAGTACGTGAAGCCGTTGGGCTTCACACACATGGGACAACCTGCTCTGATACCATGAAGTAAGTCGAGGTTTCACCATAAAGCTAATATAAGCTCATGCAAAATCTCCTCTCCTATTAATGTGTGATTCATCCTCAACAGTTTTGACATTCCCAAAAATTTATTTTGCACTCCTCGTTTTTGGTATCACCCGAGATAAATATAGAATGACCTTTTACTCTAAAAATGAAAAATAAAAATCACATTAATTTCGAGGCCTTTTAGTGAAATCAATATTATAAGATCATACACAATTGACATATATGAAATCAAAAGAAATAAAAGCTATAATTTGCCAAAAAAAATTATGTAGTAATAATTCGGCTTACTCAAAGTTGGTGGAACATCCCCATGCGCAGCTTTAAAATAAAGTCTGCATGTTTCAACTTTCTCGAGTACAAAATTAGAACTATGCTTAAAATGAGAGAAGGAATCTATGTTGCTTGTTTGAACCACTTGTTCTTTTGCATGCCACGCGTTGCTTTTCTAATTTGATGAATTTATAGGGCTATTGTGCACTCCAAATCAAATCTTAAGCTTAACACGGACATTGTCACTTTCGTTTGCTTGCTTTTGAGTTTGATACTTGGAGAAAATTATATGAATTGCGGGATATGACTACAATACTTATATGTATTTAATATAATCACAATTCTGAGGGTCAGATAATAATTGTATTAAATACATATATTTACTTGTCACTATCTTTTTTATTTTTTGCATTGTCTGTTTTTATCTTTTTAGTCATTCGATTTAATAAATAAAGTGAAAATTAAGGAGCAAAATTAAGAGGAAAAGTCAAGAAAATCTTGGTGTAATTTGTGAAACCATTTTGTATCTTAGTTTGTCAATTTTTGACATTATCGAATTATTATCTAAAGAGATGATTACTTATTTATATAGAATGATCAATGTTTGATCATCCATAGATAATAAATTGATATATATATATACACGTGCGTGTCATTATATATCCTGAAATAATTTTATTCTCCCTCAAAAAAGCATTATCAAATACTTGGTTTCTAAGTCAGGTTAAGGCCCCGTTTGGTATTACTTTTTTTCACTAAAAACTGCTTCACTTTAAAGTTAAGCAGATAAAAAGTGTTTGGTAAAAATGAAATATACTGCTTATTTTAAAAGTTATAACATTAAAACATCAACTTTTAAAAGCAGCATGGATGTTGCTTTTAAAAGCTGCTTTTATAAGCAGTTTTTTTTTAAAGCACAACAACCCCAAACTGGCCCTAAGTCTAGTAGTCCGAGTGGGTAGATATTTGACCAGTAAAAGTAGACTATATATAGGATTCGAAACCCTCCAATATAACCAAAACAAATAAAAACTTAGTTCCTAGGCGAAATGTACGGCTTTGGCCTTAGTTCCTAGCTTACATCTTGAATTTAAGGTGGTGTGTTGATGGATTTGGGATTTGTTATTGCCAGAACGGTAGAACGTTGTGGAGCATGAACAAATATTTGAGGCGAAGAGAGGTTATTTTAGAGGCTAATTAATTTTTGTTAATGAAGATTGGATCCAATTAATCTTTTTATCAATTATCATGAATTCATTTCCTCACAAAGGAAAAGAAAATTAAAAGGAAATGAATTGTTAGACCCTTCACTGCCACACTTATAGGCCCATAGGGCACCATTTTTGTGGACACAGTTTACAATCCAAATCCATGTAGCACTACTGTTGTTTATTTCGGGGTCTTTTTACAAAAAAAAAAAAAAAAGTAACGATGTCGTATCATTTCAAAACAAAATCAAACAGTTAAATACAAAAAAGACCTCAAAGGAGGGAGACTAATGAGCAATCCCCTCACCATTATATTCGGAAAATACTTAGGTACACTAGTTCTCACTTTAATGATTTGGCTCAATGATATTTGAACACATATTTTATTATTTTAAAAAATAAAATATATGCTATTTAATTTTTTTTGAGCTTTTAAAAAAAATGTACACACGTCATCTTGTGATTAGGTCAAATCAGAAAGTGAGTATATGGAGTACTCACTAGTGAGTACCCAAGTATTATCCAATACATTCAACCATTACATTCAATCACGAAAAGATCAGCCAACAGGTATGGAGGTTCATCGAGCCAAGACCGAAAACCTTCCCGCTGCAATGCAAACCGAGCAAGACGATGGGCCATCTCGTTGGCCTGGCAACAAACATGGGCTAAAATAACTCCAGTGATCCGCGACATAAATGCTTTCGCATCTTCAATAAGAGGCCCAATCAAGGACCTATTAATCGAATGCTTTTGCAAAGTCGTCGCGATCTGGAGCGAATCACACTCCAAAGTAACATTGTGAAAGCCCCTCTCAACGATCAACGCCAAACCTTCCCTTGTCACCAACGACTCCTCTTGCGCCGGTGAGAAAACATTATCAAAATGGGCCACACCGAGCAGCCACAAACTCTCCCCTGTCATCCCGAGCAGCCATAACAAGTTGCTGTGTTTTTTTTTAAATTGCTTATGCTGCTGTAATGTGAGAATAAACAGCTCTAAAAATAAACAGATAAGTGTTTGGTAAACTGTAGTTGTAAAAGTGCTTTTAGCAAAAAAACAAAAAAACCTTGTCAAAGTGTTTGGTAAATTTTTATATAAAACTGTTGTGACTGTATAAAATGACAAATAAATACATGTTGCTGGATGTATTGTTAATTTAATTGTTTGGCAAAAATATTGGTCAATTTATTACATATACCTTATTTTCTTAGAATCTTTGTCTTACTTTACCTAGCCCAAATTATAAATAATTATCATGACAAAATTTCTTTAAATATTGAAATAATATAAAATCAAATAAGGTAGTTAAAATACAATCAACTACATAATAATAGTCTAACATTCTTGAGTTAATTGAAATACCGTCAATTATTTAATACATACTTGAAACAGATTAAATATCTAAAAATTATTCAATATAAAAATAGTCTACTTATAATTACCAGGGGTGGGCACAGATGGGTACATTTCGGTGTAAAGGTGAAACCGAAACTGAAACTGAAATATATATGATACAGCCCGTCTCAGAATTTTTAGTATTTTATTCCTGAAAGTGTGAAATGACCAAAATGCCCCTAGTTGGGCAAGGGTTGACTTTTGGTTGACCTCCGTGTCATAACTCGTATGACTCATTTCTTAGCTTTTTCTTGTTGTACTCATCGATACGAGCGCGTGGACGCAAACGGGACGAAATTCGGAGTTCGAATGAAGATTTTACAGGACGTTAATCTCGAGGGCATTCTCGTAATTTTTATGAGAACTGTATTTTGGTTGGATCCAGTGGACCCACCCACTGTCTGCAGCATTTCTTTTCCCGTGCTTTCCTCCCTCTGTCTGCACTCTGTCTCAATCTGTAAAACTCTCCCCTCTCTCCCGTGACTTTTCTTCACCGAGAGCCACCCTTCACCGTGAGCCATCACACCCCAAACCTCAATCTCTGTGGCGTCCTCCTCACCAACACCATACCCAAACACCGAACTCTGCAAACTCAGCCTCGAATTCTGGTTCTCCAGAAAACTCCGGCGAAGCTTCAAGCTTTTCCGTCGAGTTTCCCGGCGAAACTGGCCACGATCAGCCTCGTGGCTACCCCCAATCGACTTCTAGTGAGTCCTAGAGTATTTCCCAAGCTTTGCATGCAAGCATTTGGTCTGAAATCAATGTTTTGGAATCGGCCACTTTTTGGCCAAGAGCTTCGAGGCGTTTTCCAGCCATCTCTGGCCATATTTTGGCCTCAAAATAGGTAAATTCGTGTTCCTTGTTTTCCCAGCTTCATTGTGACGTATTACATGTGTGTAATGGTTGAGATTTGACAAAGTTATGCATCTTTGAATTTTTCCGGCAAGAAACCCAGATTCCAGCGAGACTCCGCCCGACGGACGGCGGCCGGGAATTGCAACAGTGATCGGCGAGCTGACGTCAGCAAACTCGGTTCTGAAGTCAGCCAACCCGGTCCTGATGTCATCAGACCCGGTCTAGATCCGGTCGGACGGGGGAATATTCCAATGGTATATTATTTTCCCTACCTGACGGCGTTAACGAAATATTCTAACGCAGTTAGAATATTCTGTTAAATCCCAGAATATTCCGTTAAACTTAACGGAAGTTAATGGCGCGTGTAACCAGGCGCGTGAAGGCGTGTGAGGGTGCGTGGTGGTGTGTGGTGGCGTGTGACGGCGCTTGGCGGCGCGTGGCGGCTTGTGCGGCAGCGCACAGCTGCCCACGGCGGCGTTCTTAGGTTTTCGAACCCCGAAAACTGTTAAATTGAGTTCCGTACTCCATTTTCTTTGTAGTTTTCAATTAGTTTATTAAGTGTGGGTGTTTTACCTTAGGTGTGACAACCCGAGGAGCACGGAGAGCGTACAAACAAGCCATTTCGGCAACGGTCACTGTGAGTGGGCATTTCTTTATAAAATTATGTCTTATATATGTGTTTTGTGAAATGATATTTATGCTTATGCTTTAAAATGATTCTTAGACTTATTTATTACCTTACTCGGTTTTAGAAATTCAAGTGTTTTAGCATATTATCGGTATTTCAGATACGGTATCCGAGAATATCATTTTAGAATGTTTTACTACAAGACTTACTTTAGAAACGAAGTACCTTATACTATACCCCATTTTATTATATGATACTTTACATGTGGCATGTTTTCATACACGCTCAACTAGGATTGCTTACACAATGTCTATAATACTGTCTGGGGCCAGGACAAGCTTCTGCACCGACATGCTCACTTTGGATCCATCGTAGGTGCCAGCCTGTTCTAGTTGCCTTGGCGTCTAGAACTCGTTGTGACGCGCTTAGCGCTAGCTTCACGTGTATGTAGTGCTCGAGCGTAGATTATTACACCCAGCCTGTTCATGGAAAAATATCTCTGCATGAACTCGTGTGTTTGCACTGCCTACTGAGTGTACCCTATTATTATTTGTGATTTATGATATACCTGATTTCACTAATGCCATAGAGCTTTATGTTATTCTTGGATTTCTCGTATTGATTTCTACGTGTTGATTTCTGTTCAAAGATTTTATATTGAAGTTTGTGGTTATTTACCCGTTTTGGAAAATAATAGACTTTCCATATTTACACTATTTTTCATACCTACTAAGTAGTATGATTTTCAGAATTATTACGGGTTTTTACAGCGAGGGGTTTGTACTTTTGGAAAAGCAAAGTTTTAGAAAATTATTTGTTTTTGGCCCACTCACCCTTCTTGTATTTTGCGCCCCTCCAGGTTTAGTAGGCTTTGGAGCTTCTGACGTCGTGACGTGGTGGCATGGTTTCCTCCTCAGTATAGGAATCTTTTACTAGTAATTGTAGTTACTTAGTAAATTCTATTCTGTCAAATCAATTATTTTGTTATTATTTCTTCTGGTTCACACACTTCCGGCGCACTCAACCATTATTATTTAATTCAAATTTCCCTTTTATCACTTTAAATTACTCTTTATTCTTTCAATGGCTTTTGTCACCTTCTTCGGGTGTCGGCCAACACCCTTGATTTTTGGGTGTCCACCTGGACATCGGGGTCGGGGTGTGTCAATATATCTCGGTACGGTACAGTTCGATATGGAGGTGGAATCGAATTGGAACCGAATCGTATTGTACGGTATTGGTTTGGTATCAAAGTGTGTTGTTTCAGTTTCTAGAAAGTGTGCAGTCGACATCAAACTTTCACGATTTGGCACCAACCCAATTCGATTTTCCTCAAGAATATACCTATAATATTCCAATTTCCAACAAATACTAGCCAATTTTTACCTACCCACCAAATATTTTCTCATTAAAATTTGAACTCTGAATACAATAGGAAGATATTCAATACCAAAATTAAGAAAAACCCAGAATTTTTCTTCTTCAGTCAACATGCTCAAATCTTACCCAAAACAAAAAATCCCCAATTTCTCAATTTCTAACCCTAATCACAAAAATCCAAATTTAACCCTCAATTTTGAATTAGGTTTATGTGTAAATCTTACCATTATTGGCGAGCAGCAGTGGACCTTTAAATCGATGTTGGAAGGACAGGTGGCGAGCAACAGTGCATCACTAGGAAGCACGGATACAGATACGGATATGACAATACGATACGACACAATACGGCGATATGTAACAACTCTAAAAACTAGGATACGATACGCCATGGATACGACAATAAAAATATACAATTTAAAACATGTTTAACATGAAAATATCCAAATTCAAGTTCATTCAAGTGTAAGAGTTATATTCATTGTTTCAATTAGAGACAAAACTCTTTGTATTCATCAACTTTAAACTAAATCTTTGTTTCCTATTAGTTTTCTCCTCTTAATTTCTCATTTGAAAGTGCAATGTTATCTTAAAAATCAATTATTTGTATTCGGCGAATATCCGAGAGTATTCGACAAGTATCGTATCCAATGAAGTATCAGATACGGGATACGCGACCAAACTAAAGTATCCAGAATTGAACTTTCAAACAACTAGAAGAAGAAAAATAAGAAGAACTCGAGGGTGGAGGATGAGACGCCGGAGGAGGTTGGAGGATGAGACGTTGGAGGAGATGTGAGGTTTGTCGTGGTTGTTATTGCCGTCACAGTTGAAGTTGAGAGTATGAGGTGAGAGAGAGATCAGAGATTGATCGAGAGAGAGAGATCAAAGATGGAGTCTGAGTAAATGATCAGGTGTGGTAGAGTCCATGGAAATTGTATGGACTCTACTACCATCCAATTAAACCCAGCCACGTGGGAAAAATAATTTTTAAAAAAATTTGGTTCGGTTCGGTTGGGTTCGGACATATAAAGAACCGGTACCAAATCGAGATTTTATAGACCGGTTCGGTTATGTACCAAAATCGAAAAAAAACTAAATAAAACCAAACCAACCAATTTTTTTTGGTTCGGACTGAATTCGTTTTCGGCTCTCGGTCCATTATGCCCATGCCTACTTATATTCATTAATCAAACTTGCAGCTATGTTATTTCTTAATGCTTCCACCTCTTGTGATCCTTGATCATTGTGATTTTAGTCTTTTTCTTCATCATCATCACTATCACTCTCTTCACTAAATTCTTCAGGGGTCATCAAAATGGCTATCACATTTAGAATGTCTTCTTATGTAGTTATGAAGAGCCAGTTTAGTAATGACAATCTTCACTTGCTTATTGAATGGATAATTAGGCACATCCCTTAAAATTGCCCATCTTTTCTTCCAAACTCCAAATGTACGCTCAATGACGCTCCTAAGAGAAGAATGTCTAAGGTTGAATACCTCTTTATACCCTGTTGGTTGGCCACTCATACTAAAATCCGGGAGATGATATCTTTCACCGTTATAAGGTCCCAAATACCCTCTCATTTGTGAGTACCCTGCATCTACTAAATAATACTTTTCTATCAAATGTAAAATTTGTCTGCACATGATTAACAAATGAGAATTGTGAATAAGAGATTATCACTTGGAGGCTTAGGAAAATTTAAACTCGGACTTAGTAGAACCAATAAAAAAACCCTTGTATCATGTACAATGCCTTCCCATCCAGCACAAGTAAAAGTGAATTGCACGTCAAAAAAAGTAAAATTTGTCAATTGGTTAAGGCCCAGAAAATAAACACACCAATTTCAAACAAATTAAAATTTGTCAATACTAAACCTGACCAATAATACAACCCCAAATCTTGACAACAGATTTGCTAATTTATGGTTTTCTCTATATCTTGACAACAATCTTGGAAGCTAATAGTTCACTCGCTTAAAGAGAAAGAACAATGACCTTGAGCCTACGAAGAATGGGTGCTCCACTTTCCCTAACCAATCAATAAAATACAAACCCAAATTGCTATTGAGCCTACGAAGTTCAAAGAACCCCAAATCTTCCAAATTATGCATTTCAATATTTCAATCTTCCAACAAAAAAATGTCGAAATAATAACAAAAAGAGGTTGAGAGAGAAGGAAATTTACCCTTTTGTTGGTGAAGAGTGGTCGAACGAGATGAGAGGGAGAGGGAGTGATTGAGCTCGTAGGGAGAGTTGGAACAGAGAGAGAGAGATGAAACCATTGGAGTGACGATATGAGAGTCTGGAGAGAACTGCGCGATAGTGAAAGTGCATTAGGTTTAGCAGAAAGAGGCGGGACTAGGATTGTCAATATGAAAGTTTCATTAATTGGTGCTGTTCACTAGCCTTCTATGAAGATAAGCGTTTTTTTTTTAAGCATGGGTAAAATTGCTTCTGCTTTATGTTGTTTTGGACCCATGACTTTGAATTTTTTTTTTTTCTTTTACCAAACACAAAAAATGCCTCAACTTTTTTAAGAAGCTTATTTTTAAAAAATTTAAGCAACCTCAAACTAGCCCTATAGCACTACCACTGATCATTGATTCGGTAAGCTATTGCCTCACCAACTAGCAACTAATCAGACACGACCCCAAATTATTAAACTTTTTTTTTTCAATTAAGATTTGTTGTAGTGTTTGTATTGTATAAAACAAACCCAAATTCCAATTTAAGCAAACACGGGGAACCAACAAAAGCTTATGATCAAGTATAGCCTATACACACATTGTTAGTGAGGTAATAGCGTGTGTGCAGTGCACAAAATTTTTTATACATAAATTTTTAGTATGACATTTCGTCGAATTGTTGGTGGGCTATAGTCATTTGCCGAGCCATATTGTGCGGCTGTCAACAAATGCGAACAATAGTGCACAAAAAGGCAATGTTGAGGTGCTACTAAGACTCGACACCTTATGTGCACGAAGTAATTACCAAGGAGTCATCGGAGGCACTCCCATCAATTTTTCCAGCCTTCAGAAGGGGAGGGTCTTGGTGCAGCACCCGAAGTGGGGTGTTGGGGGGGGGGTGGTGGTGAGGGAGAGGGTGTTGGGGGCCAAAGTGGGGAAAGTGGTGGGCCTCAAAATCAGAGGGTGGGGTGTGGGTATTTTTCTGTCTGGGGCCGCACAGACACGTGGTCCGGTTGTCAAACCCCAAAATTTCTCATTCAGATGGGCATCGCAAAATTAAGATACTGATGATATACATGCAAAAGGGTAATGCTAGGGAAACTATCTATTAAAACCATATGACGTGATTATTGATGATTGGATTATTACTTAAGTGTTGATTAATGTGTTTATTTCTTATTGCTGACACATCACATGTTTTGCAAATGTGGTCTATACCTAGCATTACCTCATGCAAGAGAAATTTGGGAAAATGCTCTTTTTTGGAGGCCCAAAAAGGTTTGTCCCATTTTTCAATATGTACATAATTTTACCCTTTTTCATGTGTAAAAAGACTTAATTGGCCCCTGCTCTTTCTCACTCCCCTTTCTGCTGCTTATTTCTTTTTTCTCTCCTTCGCTGCTTCTCTTTCTCACTCCCCTCTTCCATCAAACAATGAACTATGTTAATATTATTGATGTGCTATTTTTTGTTGTTCTATATAGTGTGAAAGTTTTTCCATCAAATATGAATTGTGTTCATTAAAAGCTTGAAGTTTGCTGCAATTTGGTCTTCAACAATTGGCATAGCTATATCTTCTCCTTAAAAATGAAATTAACACAATACCATAATTAAGACATAAATCCACCAAAAATATCAAATGATCTATATATATTGAATAGTTGGACATCAAAAGATAATTAGGATAAGTTCAAGATCTATTCAATATCCATTGTAGAGAAGAAAATTGAATTTGGAACCAAAGTTTGAGGTATAGAAGGTAGTGTAGAGTGATTGGCGATATGAAAAAGGCGGAGCGCTGAGTGCGATACGAGCATTGTCGTTGTGCAACATGACAACTTTAAAACTCTGTATTTTTTCTCAACGCCCCCTCTAGAATCCCTCGATCTTTTCTCGACATCCCTTGGCGAACCCCTCGAGCTTTCTCGAGAGCCCTCTTGTGTGTTTCTCAACATCACTTTGAGGGAGGAAGAGGGACAAGAGACGTTAGAATTTCTGGAGTGAACTTGGGTAGAGGGAGAAGGAGGAGGGACATCAAGATTTTACTTGTTCTTTGATCTACTTGAGGGTTGAGGGAGACGAGGAGTCATTAGAAACAAGAGAACTAGGTAATTGAAAGAAATTAAAATTTAAGGGTTAGTTATGTATTTTTACACGTAAAAAGAACAAAATTCTATAAATTTAAAAAAAAAAAGGACGAAAACCTTTGTTGTAGCCTCCCAAAAGGGCATTTTCCCAACTGCAACAAACACATTCTCAGAAAAAGAAAACACCATAGATCTCCTCTCACCTTGGTACATCATGATACACATGGTGGCCTTTCAAGTTTCAGCTAGCCTAAAAGCCCCACGTAGCAAATTGATGTTCGGTGGCCTTTCAGCTGGCCTAAACGCGGCCAACATGCAACAAGCTCTGTGCATGCATAACACCTGGCTCGCATTCAGTACTTATAAAACGAACCCAAAACACAACTGCAAAACACACACACAAACAAAGAAATTAATTAAAGCAGAAAAATGGGGAAAGCGGAGCAGTTAGCAGAGGTGCTAGGAACACTAGAGGGTTTCACAACCAAAGAGAATTGGGACAGGTTCTTCACCATCCGCGGCGGCGACAATGCGTTCGAGTGGTACGAGGACTGGTCCGAGCTTCGAGGCCCAAAACCCTAGCGCTGAAAGTACTCGTGCCGGGTTGCGGTAATTCCCACCTATCTGAGCACCTCTATGATGCAGGGTTTAAGGCCATCACCAACGTTGACTTATCTGAGGTTGCCATTTCTGACATGCTGCGCCGCAATGAGCGCAGACGCCCTGGTATGAACTGGCAAGTCATGGACGTCACTAGCATGCAGGTAGTTACGCACTATATATAATCATGAATAATCAATTGACTCAAACCGGAAACAAATAAAGAGAGAGTCATATTGCACATGCTGTGCAAATAACTAATTTAGTATTAATTACTGTTAATTTGACTACAGTTTGAGGATGAGAGCTTTGACGTTGTTGTTGATAAAGGCGGATTAGATGCTTTGATGGACCCAGAGTTTGGCGTGAAGATGGGCAATCAATATTTACAAGAGGTATCTTGGACTTTGTAATACAGTATTTGCATGGCGTCGCGAGTGCATTTGCTCAGAGATATTTTAATGTACTCGCAAGTCCGAACACAAGTCAGTACACACCGTCTTATAATGATATATTTTTCAGGGGTCAAATTTCTCATTGAATGGTACATACTGTTGAATGGTTTAAAATTCATTTGGAGCTTATCTCAAATTAATCTGTGATCATTGAATGATTGTACCATTGAATAATACGTACCACCCAAGATTTTTTTATTTTTCAGTGTCATTCGTATGTAGTGTACCGTATTGTTTTTCGAATACAGTAAAAAAGATCTCGTATTTGCATTGCAATCAACATATATTTCTCCTCACACAAAGTTTTCTTTTTAGATGAAATGATAATTTCGAACAGTTAATTTTTTTTTTCTCACTACATAATTACTACTTGGTGGTTGATTTCTCATAAAGGTTTTCCTTTTCTTCCAGGTTAATAGAGTTCTAAAGTTTGGGGGAAAATTTATTTGCTTTACTTGGGCGTGGTCTGATGTTCTAGGTGCGTAGTGTCAAGCTTTTTAACTTACTATCTTCATTCTTCATGGTGTAAGCAAATGAGTAAGTACACCTTGTTTAATGAACCACGTAACATTTTACAATGAGCGGGAAAATTGAGTTTGATTTCAATTTTATATGAATAAAAAACTCTTACAATGGGTAGACAAATTTGAGTTCCATAAGATTTATTCTAAGTTACTATACAATAAATTACCAATTATTTGAGAGAGAATAATCAATCATAAAATAGAGGAAATAGAGTAAAAGAAAAGGTAAATTCATATTAGATACCAAGTTGGGTATAGGTTTTAAGGAAAAATATCATATTTAAGGAAAAATACCAAGTTTAATTAAATATTTTATGATAAGCCACAAACTTTATTGCAAGTGATCCTATGACTAAATAAAAGATATGAGAGATTACCATATTGTCCTCAAGTTTATTTCTTTCATAATTTTATAAGGCCTTTAGAGCTCGGGGTTAACTTTGAAAGTTTAGGGTTTTAAAAGATCGGTCAAGGTTTGGGGTTGATCATTTTGGGTTTAGGGTTTTAGAATGTCCTTGGGAGGAGCTTAGGGCTTAGGGTGTAGGTCTCGGGTTTTGGGCGAAGCCCAAAATCCGGGAACTAGACCCTACGCCCTAAGCGATTAACATAATAACAAAAAATTTCTTCTAAAAAAATCCATACTCATGCTTGTTAGTTACAATTCATTGGAAAAGTTAATGACTATAACTTTGTGATGGTAGGGTTGGACATTATTGTCATTTTACCTAGCAAATTAGTTTGACTTTTCAACTAGTACCTAAACTAAAACTATGGTATTTTAACTTAAAGTTATTTTGAATTTGGTATTTAAACTAAAAACTCCCTAAAAGAAAACTAGATGGGTCCACCAATTTTTCTGTCAGGAGGGTTCGACAATCAATAGTTAGAATTCACCTATATCATACTCGCCCAAAAGTAGCAATAATATTATAAAAATCAAATTGAAAGTGTTTGGTTCATATATATATATATATATATATATATATATATATATATATATATAAATCAAACTCATACCAGTGGGGAAGGCCTTAGAACTTATTGTTGGAGTCGAACAACCATACGAGGGCAAAATGGGTAGGTAACATGTCACATAGGTTTTAAAGTACAAATTTTGCTTACTTAATTTGCCTATGTCCTTGGAGATGCTCGTGTCCTCAATTAGACTAGCTCCAATGGTGACCTATGACTAACAATTTTAGGCCTTTGGCATTTGTTTTTGGTTCTCCAATGGTGGCCACTCTTTATGCCCATATGAAAAAAGGAAGCAAAATGCAACATTTAGGCCAAGCTTTTGGCCCGACCAAAAGAAAAAAGGGCCCCCTGCGCACGTGGCAGGGGCGAGTGCACGCCAACAGCCACAGGCAGACGCGCGGAAGTGGTCGACATTTTGTGTTGGGGGGCTCAGCTGACGTCAGGCATGTCGGCTGAGAGAAGAAAAGAGTCGTTGGCTCATTTGCGATGGACGGTCCAGATTGATGGATCGTTGGCTGATCCAACATCTATGTTTCAAACTTTATTTATTTTTATTTATTTACTTTTACTTATAATCCAATGGCTGTGATCAAATGATATCAAATCTAATGGTAAAAGAAATCATCCAATGACTCAAATTAAAATCCAACGGCTAAAATAATTTTAAAAAATATTTAATTGAAATTTGACCCCAAAACTCTATAAATACCTATTCATGTGGACATACAGTCACACAAAATCAATTTTCTTCCTTTTAATTGTTGTATGATCAATCTATATTATAAATTTAAGCATTAATTGAAACAAATAATTAGCCTAAAATGATATTTAACAACTTTTTGGCCTAAAATTTAGGCCACACCATTGGAGAGAAAAAACAGTTTCTGCCCAAAGGCCAAAAACCAAAGGCCAAAATCTGTTATTAGCCATAAGCCACCATTGGAGTTGGTCTTAAGGATAAATACATGTACTTATTACGTATAGTGCTTCTCTACCACTTGCTATACATATATCTCCAGGTTTGCTGTTCTCCACCTTCCGCTTTGGTTGGAAAATGGGTGTTCATGCCATTCCTCTGAAACTGTCTACCAAGCCTAGGGGCCATAACCTTCAAACTTTTATGATGGTGGCTGAAAAAGAGATGCCTACTGCACTGCATCAAATTGCGATATCATCACTCAAAAGTATTTCTCATGAAAATCAGGTACAATATAGTACTTATTTTTTTTTAATAAGGGTATATTGGATATATAATATTCAGATAATTGATGTCTTGAATACGCACGAATTATATCACATTCATTTCATTAGTGCGTATTTTCTCTAAAAATGTGATTTGTAGAAGTCAAGAAATCTTCAATACGTGTACAACATAAACTAGGTATTAGGTTACCTGACGTTGGACTCAAAACGTAGTCTCTTCTGAGTTTTTTTTGCTCACCACCCTAAAGTGGTGGTGATGCTTAATTGACACTGGATGAACATATTAATTAGAATGCTAGCATAAGCCCAAGATCAATTGACACTATTTTCACACTCTTTTTCTCTCTGATTATTTATGTTCATTGATTCTTCTTTAGTTTATTCAATCCAATGTTTATAGATAAACATGATTGTACACGTGGAGAAAAAACGTGAGGGGAAATTATTTTCCTTAAACTATTAGACAAGACTTTCATTTTTCAATGTGCTATAACACATGTTTTTGTTGTTTACTGATAGTATAATTTAAAATATAAACCTAATGTTCAATCAAAATATATAGTATGTGGATTGATAACACAAAATATTTTCAAAAAATAATAATTTTTATGTTGGAGCAATTATTATTTCTGATAAGCTTTGGTTTGTGACACATTAGGCTTGTAGGTTCCAGCTTCAAGCCGTCAAAAATGAGAATCGAATTCGTAGAGAATACTCTACTACTAGTACTACTGGTTCTGGTATTGCTGTGCGCTCTTGAAGATCAATGAAATTTGGCTGAAAGTGAAGAATAAGATGGCGTGGTTGGGTGTTACATCCCGTTCCGGAAATAATATTATTTTATTCCCGGAGGTGCAAAATGACGATTTTGCCCTTGGTTGACCTTTCGGTTGACTTTTGCGTCGTACCTCGTACGACGCATTCACTTGTATTTTCTTGACGTGCTCGTCGCTACGAACGCGTAGACGCGAGCCGTACGTCGTTCGGACCCCGAACGAATATTTTACGGGCGTTGATTTTTCGACGTTTCCGTATTTTATCTTTTTGGGCTGGGGCCCATTTGGCATCAGGCCATGTGGCCTTATTCCTGGATTCCTGGGATGTTGTCTGGGCTTTGACCCGAGACTTCATCCCCTTCCTCTCTTCTTCTCTGCAAGAAAAACAATCCCACATTTGCATTTTGAGCAAATCACACCGAGGACCCTCTCTGGCTTCTTCGAGCCATCTTTCCTTGGCCAACCAAATCCAACTCCCTGTGAGTGTAGACTGAGCCCAAAAACCCAGAAACCTGTTGAACCCAGAGAACACCAAATTTGATCAAGGCACCCGTGCCTTTCCAGTCGAGCTTTCCCATCGAATTCGACCTCGATGGCCCTAATTCGTGCACCAATCGACTCCTCAAGGTCCCAGGGACCTTGCTCGAGCCCTGCCTGGTCGAGTTTGGCCGAGATTTGAAGTCCTGGAGATCGGCTCATTTGGACCCGAGGATTTTTCTTCAAAATCCAACCATCTCAGGCCAGTTTTTGGCCTCCCCTTAGGTAAATTCGAATTCCCCTCGACTCCAGCTTCAATTTGACATAAATTTCATGTAATTTGGTTGAGAAATGAGTGTTCTAGGCCGAATTGAAGTTTCCGGCCAAAGAAACCCAGATTCCGGCAACGGCGACGGCGACCGGCGGCGGCGCCGGCGACCGGAATGAGGTTGAAGACGACCGGCGCTGACGTTGAAGGAAAAATTTTGTCCTAGCTAAGAACAATAGATGAACATTTGAATACATATGCCAACTAATAACAATTTAAAGCAAGCATGCATTCAAAAACAATTCATAAAACCCATGACTTTCAAAGCCTAGAATATGGTGAACCATAAGTACTCTTTAACAAAATTAAAGAGAAGGGAGATTTGAGATTCATTACCCTTGAAGCTCATTCTTGTTTGCACAAGAGATTCACCCATGTGGAGGGCCTTCAAGTCACCTCCTTGCTCCATGTAATCTCCTTGTTTGCTTCTTGAGGATGTGAGGATAAGAACTCCAAAAACACCAAAAGCTTAGTGTCTCTAAGTCTCCACACCAAGGATGAGGTGTGAAGATGAAATGGATGATTTAGGAGCAAAAGATTGCTAGCTATATGCTCACTAAATGGCCGGCCTCCCTTGAAGAAAATGAGAGAGAATTTTCAACTCAATTTCATCCAAGAAAAACCCCTTGAGTGATTATGGCCATAAAGTTCCCTTTATGCCTCATCACATGTGAGTGGCAAACTTGTAAATAAGCCAAGTTTGCCTCCACTCACTCTAGGCCGGTTTTGGCATTGTTTTTGGGTTAATTTCCATTTAGTTTTTAGTTGTCATACAACCTAAACTCAATGGGCCTTGTGGACCAAAAACCCTTTTGGGCCCCGAAACCCAAAACCAACTTAAAAGCCCAAATACGAACCTTTCGTATAATTAATTAACTAATTAATTAATCATGATCATTCTCAATTAAACAATTTAATTGCTTATCCATTCCTTTATTTCTTCACTTTCATCCTTACTCGGTGTACGATCCATTAGGTTCCAATTAGCGAGGCAGTGGGCGATTGTTACTCTTAATGATCGATTGTGAATTGAAACCACATTTCAATTCTCCCTTTAAGATTAGTGTTGGCTAATCCTTAGGGCTTCCACAAACCATGAGTGACACCTAGCAGTATGTCATGGCTACCCAAGCTAAGTAGAATTGGTTGGAGAACCTATCCAGTTACAATTACAATGCAATACGGTCCTTCTCTAATACAATACTCCTAATCACATTGTTTGAGTGATAGTTATTTTTCATGTCTACTATCCAATGTGAAACCTTTTCTATATGATTCAATTGAATATGATTTGAAACAAACTTCCTAAATCATATTCATATGCTTTGGCCAAAGACTTTCGAATCATATCTCAGAGTATTCTCCTTCCACCATGGAAGGTTAGAGATCCCTTGTTGTGCATTCATATGCCTACATGACTAGATAGCTTGACCCCAACAATGCCGTGGACACTTGCAATGGAATGCCTTTGACATGATCAAAGATCAAGGACCCAATCATTAGACATCAATGATGCCTCAGGTCAAAGGACTACTTTGCATATTGCAACTTAGAAGTTCTTACATGACATGTATGTACGAACTCTTATTGATCGTTGTTCAGTGTACTCAATTACTTTTTGAGCACCTATGTGTTTGTCTCAGTGTCCAACACTAAATGACTTGAGACTAGTCATACTCACGATTGAGTTAACATAACACATACTAACCTTAGCGGATTGTCAATGCCCAATTGGCAATCCTATGGCTAGGAACGTTTTAGGAATGAACATAAGAGAGAGGTCTCGTTTATCTAACTTACTTAGATCACTTCTCTCTTAGATCAAATACATTCCTTGGATTCTCTTATTGATTAAACACATGATACAATAAATAGTGATTAACAATAAGCTTTGCTCTTTTTCATTAAACTAACAATAGTTTAATACAATAAGTATTCCAAAAAGCTATTACATCGAATGAGTGGCTTTGTGGGCATACTTCCAACAGACGTCAGCGATGACGTCAGCAAACCGGGTCAGACCGGCCTTGCTGACGTCAGCGAACTGGTTCAGACCGGCTCGGCTGAGCCGTGCGTGGAGCCACGCGTGAGCGCGCTTGAGACAGCCGTTGGAGCCGCGCGTGGAGCCGCGGCTTGGCGCGTTTGAGCCGCGCGTGAGGGCGCGTGGGAGGTCCAAATTCGATTCTGTTTTCACGGGGCGACTCGTGACGACGTGTACTACCTCGGGGTAGTACGCATGTTAATTTTTGAGGTGTTTTGGACCTCCAAATTGAGAAAGCAAGGGATAGGTTTAATTAATTCGTTAATTCGTTACCTTTATGAGTTTAATCATTGTACCGGTGATATCTCATATAGGTGAGGCCAAATGGTAGCGTGTGGCGGCGCGTGCGATGGCGCACGGCGGCAGTTTTGGGGTTTCCGACCCCGAAACTCCGTTTTCGGGTTTCCGAACGCCGTTTTCTTCGTATTTTCAATTACTTTATTAATCTTGGGTGTTCCAAAATAGGTTTGGCGACCCTTGGCGTTCGGAGGACGTACGTTTGGACTTCCCGGCTTCAGTATTTGTGAGTGGTCCCTTTCCCTATATTATTTAAATGTGTTTTAAGTTGGGAAATTATATTTGGTTTATGCCTACTCTATTAAATGATTTTAAATTGGTATTTGACTCGTATTTTAGTAGACCTCGTATTATTGTGGTATTTACTTGGTTTACTAGCTTAGCTCGGTAATCTGTTGGGCTTTGGAAATTAGTGGGCTTTGGGCCTATAATTCCATTTGGGAATTTCACCATATTTTGGTGAAATTCCGTATCAGTTGTACGAGTATTGTTAGTATCGAACCGACCCTATTTCAGGGGGTTTTAGAAGTTAATTAGTTTAACGCCTACTTGTAATTTTGGGTTCGTATACTCATTTGACGGGCCTTGGGCCGTATTTTGGTGAACCATGGAATTGGTAAACTTCCACCGTATGGTGGGTTCACCAAGTCTACCATTAAGTTGGTATTTCTATACCTTGGTGCCCATGTGGCGTATTCTCGGTATTTCACGTATTTTAGTTCTACGCTTAGTATTTCGGGTACGGCCTCGAGAATACTTTTTATTGATCGTTCTAAGGTTATCCCAAAAAGGGAAATTACCTCACTTGTTTATCCTACCTTATTTTATAAAGATTTATTTCCGTAGTATGTTCTCATACGCTCAACTAGGTTGCTTACACGGTGTTTGGTGTACCGTCCGGGGCCAGGACCAGCTTCACGTGATTGTTCACACGCACCTATACGCTCGCTATGGACCCATAGCAGGTGCCAGCCTGTTCTAGGTCGCCTGGGCGACTCGAACTCGTTGTGATGCGCATACGCGCCAGCTTCACGTGATTGTGTACACGAGCGTACTGTTACTTATACACCCAGCCTGTTCATGACAGAATATATCTGTATGAACTTGTGTGTTTGCTATACCTAAACGAGCGTCTATCTTGTAGTCTTGGATTGTGGGGCCAGGACCACTTTCACGTGATTGTTCACACGCACCGACACGCTCACTATGAATCCATAGTAGGTGCCAGCCTGTTCTAGGTCGTATGGGCGACTCGAACTCGTTGTGATGCGCATATGCGCCAGCTTCAAGTGATTGTGTACACGAGCGTTTATCTTATAGTTTTATATTGTGATGTTATCACCGAATTTCACTGATGCCACGGGGGCATTTATTTGATTTACGGGTTTTCCGTAGATCCTTATTTTACGAACCTTCGGGTAAAGTATTTTCTGCCGAACGGTGGCTTTCCGCCCGTTTCGGACGGTAAGTATATTTCCGTACTTACCTCATTTTTCTACCTACTATTATAGTACGTTTTTTGAAACGGTTTTCCAACCAACTACTTGATTTTGACGGCGAGGGGTTACTACTTTCAGAAAACAAAGGTTTTTACAAAAATGACTATTATTGGCCCACTCACCCTTTTGTTTTGCGCCCCTCCAGGTTAGTGGCTGGAGCTGTCTACGTTCGAGGCGGTGGTATGACGAAGGTTTAAATTCCTTGGTATTGTATATACTCTGTATCCCATACTTGTACGATTGCTGTTGTATAAATTCTTCCGCTAGTACATTTGTGTACACATTGATCTTAATTTATTCAAATATTCCTTTATTTCTTCAAATTGGCTTTCGTCACCCTACGTGGTGTCGGTCAGCACATCCGACTTTTAGGTGTCCACGTGTACATCCGGGTCGGGATGTGTCATTGGGTCCTTAATTAACTAGACTAATAAGGTGGATTTACCATCAAATTATATATATATATATATATATCCTCTATGTAATGAATAATGATGTCACTTTCTTTTATTTTGTTCGTTTGTCATAAGAATGTGGTGGATTTACAATCAGAATTCCTCTGTAAGGAAGAATAATAAGTAAATATGCACTAGTTTTGTTTGTTATGTAATTTGTTGTTCTTTTTCCCTTATGAAACACACACAATTTAGAGCAATAAGTATGGAAAGAACCCAAAACCAATTTGAGGGAAAAACTCAAGATCATTTAAATATTTAGGAGGCAATTCTTTAATATTTTGATCATCAATTAACATTGGTTGTAAATCGGCTCGAAACAGCTTGAGCTTACATCATCAAAGTTCTATGCTTGAAAGAAACAAGCCAAGCTTAATTTAGGTCTATTAAGAAACAAGTTAAACTTAATTATTGATATCTTTGGCTAGTAAAGCCCTCGTATTTTTTCATGAGACATCTTAAGCTAGACTCGGCCGTACAAGCTTGATACATCATGATATGTTAAAATTAAATTTAAATGCATGTCGCACACCGAGATTTAGTGGCAGTTTAAGTACACATGATATGTTAAAATTAAATTTCTACACATGATGTGTTAAAATTAAATTTAAATGCATGTCGCACACTGAGATTTGGTGGCAGTTTAACTATTCGTAAAGCCATTAAGTTATAAATGGGGGTATATAGTACAATAGACCCTTTGATAGTTTGATAGAGTACACTGCCGAAATCTTCCCTAAGCTTGGATACTTGACTTCCGGTTTCTCTCTTAAACCTTCTATTTAGAAAATTATGGTGGACTCAAACCATTTTTATTTAGCCAATTTTCCCTCTACTATTTATTTTTCCATATTCCATCTAAATTTCTGTTAAATAGAGACGTGCACATCATACGAGTCTGGTTCCTTCTATTCATAGACAAAATAAAAAGAACTAAAATGCCCTTGGCTTTCTACGGCTTTAACTCCTTTACAACTCTAATTCGCGAACGGTTTTCGCCTATGCGTTCATGATCGAGCTATATTTATCTAGTTTTAAGTCAAACCCAAAAACCAAAGTAAAATTTAAAATGATAAAATCCCCCCTCAACTTTGTTTTCTCATAAACGTATAGTTATAAATAAAATAAAATTCAATACACATCGAAATTGAAATTACAATAATAAATTCAATACCCATAACCATACATATAATCCATAAAAAAAAAAGTCTCATTATGTTACATCCCGTCCCTACGTTTATTGTATTTTATTCCCCGACAGTGGTAAAATGACCAAAAATGCCCTTAGTGGCATAATGTATCGTCCAGGATTCGTCCCTTCTATGTCAGTATTTTCAGAAATCTTAACTTTTAGTATCTACATTAAAATTCACGAATCCGTTGACGCGAGCGACACACGGTTGGACTTGTAACGGACAAGGATTCTGAACAAGGGCAAAGCGGTAATTTTCTTGAGCGTGTTTGAAAGCAGTGGGCTTAGCCCATGGTTTTGCAAGGCACGAGACTGCAATTCGAGGGCGAATCACTCGGCCTTTCTTGCATGTGTAGTGACATGCAGGTGGGCAAGCTACTTTATGGCTTAGATGCTTGACCAGGGGTTTTAAATCCCGTACACTCGATTACCTTTACCAACGCCTTACACCGAGTCATCCTACTTCCTTTCTTTGTTTTCCTTCCCGAGCCTCACCCACACTTACAACTATGCATGCAATTTATGCACAAACCCGAAGAAAACCAACTCCCCTTTTGCCTTAGACTCCGATCCTTTCCCGAGCACCTTGCATCCTTGCATGCAAGCCTACCTTTAATTCGGGCGACCAAGCGAAGTCCGGAAGAGAATTACTCGACACCCGGCCTGTGATCTTCACCACACTCGGCCTTCTGTGGGCAAGCCCACCCATCCTTGAATCTCAAATCCTACTCGATCTCAGACGACTCGGTGGCTGGCCACGATTGGGTCGAGCTTGCTGGTGGAACGAAACCCGGTGAGAATTGTTTCAAGCCACCCATAGCCTCTTTGTCAAGTAATTCCTAGGCCTCTCTCGACCGGCTTGACTCCCGGGACATCATCAACATCATCCTCGTCACATTTGGTTCATTAAAACTCGGGAAACCCACTGCAGATTCAGCTTCCGAATCGGCCATTTTCTGCGGCCCAGTCTCCGGTGGCCAACCACGGCCCACCGGACAGAGATCGGCTCATTTCGTCACCATCGACCTCCTTGGACTAGGGAACTTCAAACCGAGGTCTGCATGTGAATCGAAGCTTGAGTTCGTCGGGATTACAAAGCATTAATGAAAACTTCCAAGCCATTTACGTGATCTAGGCCATAATTTGGCCCGTCCTAGGTAAAAATGAATTCCTTGTAACACCGACACTTCAAATTGGTATAAATTTAGTGAAATTTGGTATCGGTGTGGTCCCTGATTTCAATTCCGTGAAAATTTCAATTCCGTGGCCGTGGCCGGACGGCGTCCGGCGGCCGGTGCGGCGGCGTGGCGTCGTGGCTTAGGCTTCGTGGCGTCGTGACGGTCCAACCGGTCCGACTCGGTTCGACCGAGTCGAGCAGAATATTCCCGGTATATTAAAACCAAAACCTAATAGCGTCAGGCATATTCTCTAACAATGACGAATATTGCGCATGCTTAGTTAAGAAATTGACCAATCATTAACGAATATGCGGATTAAAGTTAACGGCGCGCCCGTTAACTGCTGTGTGGCTTGTTGGCGCGTGAGGCGCGTGTCGTAGCGTGGCCCAGCCGCGTGCGTGCGTGTAGCCTTGTGCGTGCGCGGTGGCGGCGTGAAGCGCGTCACGGCCGTGGGCGCGTGTGAGCGTGTGGCAGCGTGGGGCGCGCGTGGCAGCAGCGTCTTGCCTTGTAGCGGCAACGTGGCGGCCAGCGCGATGGAACTTGTGGCGGCGCTCTGTGGCCCGTGAACCCATTTTAGACCAATTCTAGTTAGTTTCCGAGCAAACAAAGCGATTTCAAGTCTTTTTCATTACTTTAGAATTGAATTAGACTTGTTAAATAATTAGTTTAATCATAAACTCTCATATAGGTGAGACCTGTCAGGAGGAGCAACGAGCTCGGGCCGCGCTACGGGTCTACGATCAGGCCTAAATGTCGAGTGGTGGGCCTAGTACTTACCTTTTTTAGAGTATTATAAATTGTTTTATGTATTTTGAAATATATATGGTGTGGCATGCCTACTTTATGAAATTAGACTTATTTTTGTGATAAACCTTACTTGTTGATTATTGATTATGATTTGGGTTTTATGATGAAACTTGGCATGCATACACATGATTTTAATTGTATTACTTAGTTCACATTATGCCACGGTGTTAGTAGGGCGGAGGACCGACTTCACGTGATCGTTCACACCCAGCACCATTACTACTTTCGACATGGATCCATGATTAGGTGCCGACTGTTCTAGATTGCCTTTGGCGTCTGGGCTTGTTGTGGCACACTTTGTGCCGGCCTTCACGTGTATGTAGTGCTAGAGCGTAGTTATATTAAACACCCGGCTTTGTCATGTAGCTACTTTCTATATGACTTGTTGCATATTTCCATGTGATAAGTAATATTGATTTTCCTTTGTGATAAATGATTTATACGTATCCTTGTGGGGCGTTGGCGGGATTACTTATCTTTCGATATTATTTCATTAGTAAATATTTTGGTAAATCTACGGGTTTTAGGTGAGGGTTATAACTAAAGTTTTGGAAAAACGTTTTACTTAGAAAATGTATTGGCCCTCGCCCCCTTGTTTTAAGCCCCTGCAAGGACTTAGACTTTAGTTGACGGCTTGATTCGGTGGTGGCATTTCTTTATTCAACTTGATTTCTTTCTGATGTATGTGCTTAATTTCCTTTGTTGTGTGTTTTATCCATCTACGGATGGGAATAATTTCCTTTCTTGCACCTAGCTACGACACTATGTAATAATGGGACATACACCAGCATTATTTTCCAGTATTTTTGTTAAACTCACAGTTTAATCTTGCTTATTATTTCTAATTCCTTAATTAATCTTCCTATGACTTCGTCACTCTAGGAGTGGTGAGTCGACAACGCCTTGAGATCGGGTCCCGCGTGGCTATCACGGGTCGGGTGTGTCGATTTAGTATCCGAGCAGGTTTATGCGATGTCACTCTACGTCACTTAGGTGATGTTTTTCATGTAATTCTTGATTCTCTCTATCGGCACCATGCCACCTCGTCGCGCACGCGGCCTTTTGCCTTTGACTTCACCCGAATGGGGGAATACGATCGCTCAAGCCATTGTTTGCTCATGCTGCGGCTAAGAACCGACAGGCTGAAGGGAATGGATGTGGGAAATCATTCTGGAGGCCAGAGACACACAGTAGCGAGAATCTTGGTTCGAACATATGGAGGGACGTCTTGAGCTCCCGTGCGGGAGCATGGGGCTTTCCGGACGAGCGGTGGGTCGGCTGCTATTCTCTTCCTTCGTGATCAAGCCAAAGCCTGAGGTGGAAGTTAGGAAAGGCGACACCTCCTCCCAAGATGAGCATGGTTTGTGGCGCGTATTCAAACATCGGTTGAAACAAATACCTTTCTCGGAGTACAAGGCGGGAAGAGATGAATTCATGAATGCGACGAGGAAGATGGCCGGATTTTAAGTACCCGGCGGAAGTTCAACGCCTGCATCTCAATACAATAACCGATTGTTGCTTGACCACCGAGGGGAGATGCTTCTGCAGGTTGAGAAAAGGGAACGATAAAGCTCGTCACTGGCTGCTACTGGCCGAGCGGTGCGAGACTTTACCGGAGTTCTACGGTGCGAGTGGAGGCTTGGAGAATGCTCACGATGACACCATTCTGCGAGAGGGAGGAGGAATCTAACACCCGAGAATAAGGGTAAGGGGCAATCTTTCCTTGGTCTAGAAGGGCAGACGTTCAAGCGTGGAGGCTACGATTCGGATCATCCGGTGGATCGAACTCCGGCTCGGCCGTGGAGGAGATTCACTTGGCGTGGATATCCCATTTACTTGAGCAGGGCACTTCCGACCAATCTACAATGCTCGGTTAATCGTACCGGTGCAACTCTGCATACGCTTTGGTGAGTGCTTGAGAAAACCGAGGGTATTCTGTTGTGGGCAACTAGGTCATCGAGCCACCCGGTGTCGCCGAGCTTGGCCAGACGCCGATTCGGCCTCGAGGGCACTGTTCCACTCAGCCAGGTTGGAGTACGGTTCACTTACCCGACCACGCCTACGGAGGAAGCGGATTCCCTTTACCCGGGGGTGATGCTACCAGTATCTGTGATCTATCCTCGATATCTACTCTACTCTATTCGGTATCCGGCGCGCGATGCGGTTTTCAAGCTGAAGCCTTCTTGACATTGGAGGGCACGCAATACCGCGATATCGGAGGCAGCTAACTTGATGGACCCGGAGGAGGCAGTGCCCGACCTTGCGGCGGCACACGGCGGAGAGAGGCCAGCGGAACATGGGCCGCGGTGCAGGCGAGGAGAAACCAACAACACGATAAGTGGTGGAGTCATGGCCTAGGTCGACGGCGCATGTGGGCCAGTGACCTTGGTGTCGGCGGGATGCTCGAGAACAACCGATCTCATTATGGAGTACGTTGAACATACTTGGTCACTTTGCTAGAGTATTATCGTCCCGGTGCTACCCCACTTTCGGTCATATCACCTTTGTTTGCTCAAACCCTTTCGACCCCCGTTGTACTCACTATTGGGTACGAAATGGGGAATTGCTGTACGAGGGGCGAGTGTGTCGTGTCTGATGGGAGTATCGAGGATGCCGGTTGTAATTGTGTCGGTGATACTGCCAGCACTTCATTCCTCGATATCGTAGACTTTGATGTGATTCTAGGAATGGGTGGCTACATCGAAAATCATCTTAGTTGTTATTTCAGAAGCGGAGAGAGCGGTTATTCAATACACGGTATGCCCCTCTTTGTCACTTTCATGGGAGAGCAGGAAGATCAAGCAGTTGATCTCGGCCATGAGCAAAGAAGGCTGTTGAGCAAAGAGGTTGTGAAGGCTTTATCGCACATGTGACTCTAGATCGAAGAATACTCTTCGTGTTGACGATGTGCGGTTGTCAAATTTCCCGATGTTCTGACGATCTACGAATTTCACCCAGCGTCGTGACGTGGAGTTCACCATTGATCTACTTAAGTACTGATCCTATATCCCTCACCCCTTTTCGTATGGCACTGGGAAATTGAGGAGCTGAAGCTCTATTCCAAGAACTCATCGATAAGGGATTCATTAGGCCAGCTCTTCACCTTGGGGCTCGGTCTGTTCGTTCGAAAGAAAATGGCACCTTGAGACTGCATCGACTATAGGCAACTCAGCTAGAGATGTGATTAAGCAGATTATCCTTTTGCCTAGAATCGATGATCTTCGATCATTTCCGTGCGAGGAGTTTTCTCCAAGATTGATCTGAGTCAGTTGATTTACTATCGGTGAAGATCAAGAGTGATATTGATGATGTGCACAAGGCGTTCAGGACTTCGTTGGCCATACGAGTTTACTGGTGATGCCTTTGGTTGACGATGCCCAATTGCATTTATGGATGCGATGGTCGAGTATTTACGTCGCGTATCTCGGCGGTTAATTGTCTTCATGTTGACATCTTGGTGTATTCTAAATCGGAGGATAGATCATGCCGGAAGCACTTGCGCATGGTCTTAAGGAGACTAAGGGAGAATCGGCTACGAAGTTCGGCAAATGTGAATTTTGGCTTAATCGGGTATCATTCTTGGGGCATATAATCTCTTGATGGTATTCGTCGATCCCACAGGAAGATTGCTTTGCAGTGGAAGAGTGGGAGCTGAAGCCGCGAGCGTGACGGAGATTCGAAGTTTTCTTGGCTTTGGCCAGGTTACCTAAGCGTTTCGTGGTTTCTCTCTTTACCATTGCCACACCTCTCCGCGAGACTCACAGGAGGATGTTAAATTTATGCAGGACGAGCAAGCGTGAGCCACCGGTTTCCAACGGCTCGAACATTGCCTCACTCGTGCTCGGTGTTAGCAGCACCGGATATTGGCTGCGACTAAGAGATCTGATGATGCCTCACTTGAGCAGTTTTGGGTTGCGTGTTGATGCAACATGGACGGGTGATCGCTTATGCCTCGGTGAAGACGCATGAGAGGAACTATCACCCGACCTGGAGCTTGCAGACCATCATCTTCGCTTTGAAGATTTGGCGACACTACCTGCGGCGAGACCCTGCTTAGAGATCTTCCTGAATCCGCAGGCACGAAATATCTCTTCTCCCGGCGAAGATCTAAACCTCAGAAGCAGGCGGGCGATGGATGGAACTCTTGGCGACCTCATTGCACCATCGAATACCATCCAGGTCGTGCAAGCGTGTTGGCCAGATGCTCTCGGTAGAATCTTATGGCGTTGAATACTCTTTACGCTGCCATATTCCTCTGCGGCCAGAACTCCCAGAAGTGCTGGTGTCACTTTGGTATGAGCCGATGGCCCGATTGCTTTACTAGCCGATTTCAGGAGTCGGACAGGTGCTCGTAGATCGCATCCGTCTTGCTGACAAACGACTCGGGATTGTTTAGGACTTATGCATGAGGTCTGCTTGAAGAGACTTGAGAATCTAGAATATGACGGCTTATACAGGGTGGCCCAGGATGTGGAGTGCCACTGATGATGAAGACTTGAAGAAGGAGATTCTTGATGAGGCACATATTTTAGACTTATGCTATGCATCAGGGAGCACAAATGTACCCTTTGTCCAGGCCCATTTTACTATTAGTAGGGAATAGAAATCGCGGAGTATGTCGGTCGATGTTTGATGTTTGTCGTGAGTCCATGAGAAAGGAAGAAGCCACTTGGGACTACACCCGACCACTCCACACTCAGTGGAAGTGGGAGAACATCACCATGGACTTCGTGTACAAGTTACCTTGTACTGCGTGGGGGCCCTACACGGTATTTGGGTGATCGTTGGCCAGGCTCACCAAAATGCACTTTTGGCCGAGTTCGGAGAACTCTTTGGATCGTCTAGCTCGACTCTTCATTTAGAGATAAATACCATGGTGAGTATCATCTACGTCGTGACGAGGAGTTCACTTCTAAGAGATTTTGAGCCTTCCAGGAATGCCTTGGGATCTGAGTTTTGCTCTCTTTCTAAGCCTTGCTTATCATCCACGAGACGGACGGACCGATCGGGCCGAACTATCCGGACTCTCGAGGACATGTTGAGATCTCCATCCTTCGATTCGGCGACAAATCGCGGGGAGCACTTGCATACGATGGAGTTTGCTTACAACAACGACTACCACTCTCGAGCATTGGCATGTCGCCATTCGAAGTGACTGTATATTAAACCACTGTAGTACTCCTTTGTCTTAGTCGAGAAGTTGGTGAGAGAGGATTCTTGTTGGCCACACGAGATCGTGGGCGAGGCGACGAAGAACATCCGGGTGATTAGGAAACTTAGAAGGCCCCACACGGGGCCAGAAGGCGAAGAGCATTGCGGAGCAGGACATTCTCTGCCGTCCGCGTTTATGCGCGTTGGCGGTGGGTATTTCTTAAACTTCTCACGTGGGGAAAGGCGTTGTTCGTTTCGGGGAGAGAAGGAAAGCTAAGTCCTCGCTTCATCGGACCACTACGAGATCATCGGCCAGTAGAATGACTGCCCCTCTGACTCGACCTACCTTGAAACTTGCGAGTTCATAATGTCTTCCATGTATCTATCTTTGCGTAGATACGTGTACGATCCGCTTCCCCATGTCATCAGGGCTTCATTACTTGGAAGTCAACGGCGACTTGACGTACGGCGAAGCCGATCCACGATCCTCATTTCCGGAAGGAGAAAGTTCTAAGGAGCAAGCAGGTAACTACAGTCAAAGTTCTTTGGAGGAACCACTGCGGTGAGGAGGCTACGTGGGAGACGGAGGGGATAGCATCTTGTGTGATACGATATCTGTTCTTTAGTAGTTGATTTGTATTTTGTAAATTTCGGGGACGAAATTTCTATTAGGAAAATGCCATTACATCCCGAATCCCACTACGTTTATTGTATTTTATTCTAGACAGGTGTAAAATGACCAAAATGCCCTTAGTGGCATAATGTATCATTCGAGTTCGTCCCTTCTATCGAGGTATTTTCAGAAATCTTGGTGTACTTTTAGTATCTACATTAAATTACGAATCCGTTGACACGAAACGACACAGTTCGGACTTGTAGCAGACGAAATTCTGAACAAGGGCAAAAGCGGTAATTTTCTTGAGCGAGTATTTAGCTTGATGGGCTTAGCCCATGGTTTACGCAAAACCTGAGACTGCAATTGTTCGAGACTGAATCACTCGGCCCTTTCTTGCATGTGTAGTGACATGCGGTGGGCAACTCCACTTTAACAAAGCCGTGCTTGACGACTTGGGTTTTAAAATCCCATACTGGTCTGCCTGCCTTACAGTCATACATCACACCACTGCTTTGTTTCCTTCCAGAGCCTCACCACTTACAACCTATGCATGCAATTTATGCACAAACCAGAAAACCACTCCACTGCCTTAGCTCAGTCCTTTCCACTTGCTTTGCATCCGCCATGCAAACTACTAATTGGTGACAAGCAGTCCCAGAGAAGAATTACTCTCGACACCCGGCCTTGATCTTCACCACACTCGGCCTTCACGGCCAGGCAGAGCCCATCCTTGTGAATCTGTCCTACTCATTCGAACCAACTACAGGTGGCCTTTAGCCCGATTGAATCGAAACTTGCTAGTGGAGACAAAAACGGTAAAGGTGTTCAAGCCACCACAGCCTCTGTGTCGAGTAATTCGGCCTCTACCGATGACTTGACTCCAGGGACATCATCAACATCATCCTCGTCACATTTTGGTTCATTCTAAAACTCGAAACCACAATTCGAGCTTCGAATCGGCCATTTTCTCGGCCCAGATCTCCCGGTGGCCGACCACGGCCACCCGGACCTCCCGGTCGGCCTCGTTTCGTCACCATCGACCTCCTTGGACCTCGGGAACTTCAGAGCCGGGTCTTTGCATGTGAAAGATCGAAGCGAGGTTCGTCGAGTTCTTGATAGTAAAGACACTAAGCCATTTACGTAGTCTCGCATTATATTTAACCCAATCCTAGAGTAAAAAATGAATTCCTTGCATAACACGGCAATTGGTATAAATTTATTGAAATTTGGTATCGATTGACAGTTAAAATTTCAATTCCGTGAAAAAATTTCAGTTGCATTGGCCGTGGCAGCGAGGCAATGACGCGTCAGCCGAGTGCAGCGCGTGGCCGTCAGCCCAGCTTAGGCTTCATGTTGTCCAATGACGCCAGATCCCGACTTACGGTCAACTCGGTTACGATCGGCAGGGAATATTCAGTATATTAAGTCAAAAACCTAATGGCGTCGGTATCTGTATTCTCTAACGGCGAAGCGGAATGTCCGTAGCAATGGTAGTTAGGGGCTTCTTCGTCGACCAAAAAGCGAATATGCAGATTAAAAAGTTAACGGTAGTTAACTTTAAGCGGCGTATTATTTGTTAGGCGGCGTGAGGCGCGTGTCACGCGGCGTGGCCTTGCGTGCGTGCGCGTGTGGCGTGCGTGCGCGTGTGAGCGCGCGTGGGGGCGCGTCCGGCCGCGTGTGGCAGCGATGTGGGTGGCGCGCGTGGGCGTGACGGCGCGTCTTGTGGCGGCGCGTGGCGGCGCGTGGAGCCCCGCGGCCCGGCGGCCTGCAGCGGCTTGTGGGCCCATTTTCGACCAATTCTAGTTCCGTTTAGTCAACAAAGGCCCATTCAAGTCTTTCATTACTTTAAATTGAATTAGACTTGTTAAATAATTAGTTTATTAAACTACTCATATAGGTGAGACCTATCAGGAGAACAGCGAGCTCGAGGCACGCTACGGGAGAGGCTACGATCAGGCTAAATGCATGTTAGTGGGCCTAGTACTTACCTTTTAAGTATTATAAATTGTTTTATGGTATTTTGAAATATATATATGTGTGTATGCCTACTTTTGTAAGTGTAGACTTATTTTGTGATAAACGCACTTGTTGATTATTGATTATGATTTGGGTTTTATGATGAAACTTGGCATGCATACACATGATTTTAATTGTATTACTTAGTTCACATTATGCACGGTGTGTAGCCATGTGTCACAGGGCGAGAGGACCTGACTGCGTGGTCGTTCACACCCGCACCATTACGCTCGACATGGATCCATGATTAGGTGCCGACTGTTCTAGATTGCCTTTGGCGTGGAGCTTGTTGTAAACTTACTTTGTTGCCGACTTCACGTGTATGTAGTGCTAGAGCGTAGTTATATTAAACACCCGACTTTGTCATGTAGCTACTTTCTATATGACTTGTTGCATATTCCATGTGATAAGTAATGTTGATTTTCAACATGATAAGTTTATACGTATCCTTGTAGGCGTTGGCCGTTACTTATGCTCATTATTTCATTAGTAAATATTTTGGTAATCTACGGGGTTTTAAATGTATGAGGGGGTTATAACTAAAGTTTTGGAAACGTTTTACTTAGAAAATCGATTATTGGCCCACTCACCCTTGTTTTAAGCCTCGGACTTAGACTTTAGTTAGCTGACGATTAGGTGGTAGCGGTGTAGCACAGTAGCTTGATTTCTTCTGCGTGTATGTTAATTTCCCTTTGTTGTGTGTTTTTATCCATCCCTACGGATGATGGAATAATTTCCTTTCTTTCTAGCTCCTTTTCTATGTAATAATGGGTTCTACCCACATTACACTCCGTATTTTTCGTTAAACTCGATTTAATCTTGCTTATTATTTCCTAATTCCTTAATTAATCTTCTATTGACTTCGTCACTCTACGCCTTGAGATCCGGGTCCACGTGGCTATACGGGTCGGGGTGTGTCACATTAAGTTTAAATCACATTAAAACAAAACCGTTTACACAAAATACAAACGACACTCTACATTGCGTAGCCGCCGTAGTTTTATTGCCTTAGAGTTTTAGCTTGATTTTAGTCTCACGTTTTAGCTCTAAAGTTATACAGTTGGGATCAAACCAATTTTATAACTTTAGAGAGGTTATTACTTAATAGAGGTGTAGTTAAAAAATATTATTTATTGACTTATTTATCTTTAATGAATGTTGTATTTCCTAAATAAGATTTATTGGATGCCAAGTATTTTATTTCTTGCACATATGTACATTCTTTACTTGTACTCCAAGGCGTTGTTCCTTGATTCCCAAGGCCTTGTTGTGTATATAAAGGGTTTTGAATGTCTTTTTTTTTTCTCTATCAAATTATCCATGGCACCCAAGGTCAATATGAAAAATCAATTAACTGAAATGATTTGTATTTAGTTGTACAAAAAGAAAAGCATTGGACCCCAACTGGAAGCAAAATGATCTTGTGAGGTGGTTAGAGGATAGCCATGGTATTAAGGTATCACAAGCAACAATATCTAAGACACTTAAATGATCAATTGAGCTCCTTCAGGAAGTTGTAAACATGCTTGAGAAGTTAGAAATATTTTGGCTACAATAAGAAAGTGTCCATGTTGACGAAGTATTATGTACCCGCAAGCTCAAAGACGTGGCATCAACTCTAAAAACTAAAGCATTGTCCCAAATAAATTTAGAGAAATATTTTAGTTCATCTTAAACTTTTATTTGTGATATTGCATATTTTGGTACTTATTGATAATTATAACTATGTGGAGGCGTGTTTCCTTAAGATGGGAATTTCAATACATAAGCGGTCTCAAGTTGAGACCGGAATTTTATATGACTTTAAGGAGGTTATTCCATAATAGAGTATTACTTTAGAGAGGTTTTACTGTACCATTGCTATCCTTTAACCACCTCACAAGATCTTTTTGCTTCCAATTGGGATATGATGCTTTTTTTTCACAACTCAATATGAATCATTTCTGTTAACTAATTTTTCATATGGACCTTGGGTGCAATGGCTAATTTGATAAAGAAAAAAGAAAAGGTATTCAACACCTTTTATATACACAACGGGGCCTTGGGAATCAAGGAACAACGCCTTGGAGTACAAGCAAAAAATGTACATATGTGCAAGAAATAAAATACTTGGCACTCAAGGAATCCTATTTAGGAAATACAACATTCATTAAAGATAAATAAGTAAACAAATACTATTTTTTAACTAGACCTCTATTAAGTAATAACCTCTCTAAAGTTATAAAATTGGTTTGGTCCCAATTGTATAACTTTAGAGAGGTTTTATTGTAGATTGTGTTGTGTTTTTGTTAATTTTACAATTCGTATCTGTGTTTGAACTTTTTATCCGTTAGCTTAATAGTTCGTGTTGCTATTAAGAAAATGGGTCGTGTCCAACGCAACTCAAAAAATGGAAAAAAAAGTACCCATTGGCCACGTCTACTATTCAAGAACAACTTATATGACAAGTGTTCATCGTTCACCGTCATAGTGGCGTCCGTGCCAATAACACAAAGATGTGCAAAAAAAAAAACATATCTTGTATTATTAGCACAGACACCGCGTGTTGGTATACTTGTGATGTGCAATTCCTTCTCCTACTATTTCGCTTTGACCAAATGAGCTCTCCCACTTTACAGTTTACAAATTGATTTGTTCTATGTACGTCTAAATTTTATCTTTAGACACTCTTATTTCTCTCTGCATACTCAATTTAGTCGCACATTTATTTATAACCATAGATTAGATTTGATGGGCTTCCAGACAAGAAATTTGCGTGCAAAAATGAATATTTTTGAGCGGTTCATACTATTTAATAGTCCGGTCATTTGAATGATTCAAAATTAATTTACGGTGTATGTCAAATGAATATTAAACCATTGAGTACTTACAAATTACAATACAAAACCAAACCCCAAATAAACCCCAAATAAACCCCAAATAAATCCAGACACAGAAGAGTCACTCGTACAAATTACAATACAAAACCAAACCCCAATAAACCCAGACACAGAAGAGAAGCCGCCAAAAATGGGGAAGAAGGAGGAGCAGTTAGCAGAGCTACTGGGAACCCTAGGAGACTTCACCAGCAAAGAGAATTGGGACAAGTTCTTCACTATCCGCGGCACCGACGACTCCTTCGAGTGGTACGCCGAGTGGTCCGAGCTCAGAGACCCCTTGCTCTCCCACCTCTCTCCCCACCCCCAAATTCTCGTCCCCGGATGCGGCAGCTCCCGCCTCTCCGAACACCTCTACGACTCCGGCTTCACTTCCATCACCAACATTGACTTCTCCAAGGTCGCCATTTCCGACTGCCTCCGCCGCAATGTTCGCCACCGGCCTGATATGCGCTGGCGCGTCATGGACATGACCGCCATGCAGGTAATCCTCATGCAATTTTAACTCTTTTAAATCAACGGGCATCGAATGATTGGATTATTGTTGCAAAATTTGCAGTTTTCGGAGGAGGCATTTGATGTTGTAGTTGACAAAGGTGGATTGGATGCTTTAATGGAGCCAGAGATGGGGCCTAAGTTTGGGGATCAGTATTTATCAGAGGTTCCCTGAAATTTTTAAAATTTAATTTTACGTTTTTCGATAATTTAGTTTCATTGGTGATTGGAAATTGTTTGTTGAGTGGAATTGTACTGGCATTTTCCAGGTGAGAAGAGTTTTGAAGTGTGGGGGGAAATTTATTTGCCTTACATTGGCAGAGTCCCATGTTCTAGGTATTGTTTAACTGCTTTCGGTTCTGCTTTAGTTCCGTTTAAGTAAAGTTACTAACTTCTAATTATCTTGGGGAACTGTAATTCCAGCTTTGCTATTCTCAAAGTACCGGTTTGGGTGGAAAATGGGTATTCATGCCATACCTCAGAAATCATCTAGTAAGCCAAGTCTTCAAGCATTTATGGTGGTTGCTGAGAAAGAGGTTTCCAGTGTGTTGCAGGATATCACATCATCTTTCAATAAGTCTTCTTTTGCTTGTAGGGGAAGCCAGGTAAAATACCCGACCTACATGCCGTATTTACTCATAATTCTTGCACAACAAAGGTTACAACTAAATAGCTAGTTCAAAGAGTGCTTACTGTTTATCCTTTCAAACAAGTTGGTAGTAGGGAGTGCATACATTTTGCAATCTCTCTTTTATGGTGTAAGCTCGGTTTTATACGTCTTGGTAAACTAGTTTCTCAAAAGATTGACAGAAGCTTTTTGGTGTGGATTTAGGTTTCTGGGCTTCTTGAAGCTGTTGACAAGGAGAACCAAATTCGTAGAGAATACTCCTCGGGTTCAGATGTATTGTACTCACTTGAAGAGTTGAATCTTGGAGCTAGAGGGGATTTGACTAAGCTATCCCCAGGCAGCCATTTTCAGCTTAATTTGGGCGGTAGCTCCCGTTTCAGTTACAGAGCTGTAGTTCTTGATGCTCAGGAATCATCTGGTCCATTTGCGTATCATTGTGGGGTTTTTATTGTGCCAAAGGTTTGTCGTTGTGAACTTCTCTGGTTAATGCACTGCACTGTACCATAAGTGCACTTACACACACATAAATCTAATGATAATTTTTTTGATCCGAAGTACAGTTATTTTGACCAAGTCTTCTGCAACCCTTTGATGGAAATTGTAAAAGTGGAAGCATCATAAGTGGTCAAATTATATATGTACCAAAGAGAAAGAAGAGAAATCTTGTTTACTTTTATGAAATGGGTTCATTTCATAAAACCATGGTTGATACTAGTCCTGACAGTTATATGCTTGTTATTGTGGGGAATGCATCATGGTTTTTTCTGTATTCTTAATTTGTCTAGTTTCTGTTAAATAAGTAAAGAAATTCATATTTCAGACTCGGGCTCATGAATGGCTATTCTCCTCAGAAGAAGGACAATGGATGGTAATAGAAAGCTCTAAGGCAGCTCGTCTAGTAATGGTACCTTTTCATCAAAGTCATAATATCTTTGTGATCCTTATTTTAGTTCTTCTTTTTGTTGCTATTCTAAACACGATTTTATGTGTTGAATTAAGGTTTTATTAGATGCCAGTCATGTTAGTGCCAGCATGGATGACATTCAGGTAATGCTTATTTGTCTTAATCTTTTGATGAGGTATTATCAATTCTGACAGTTTAATCCTATTAATTATAGTTATTTACTGTCTTATTTTGGTCACCCTTTCAGAAGGATTTATCTCCCTTGGTTAAACAATTGGCACCTGGAAAAGATGACAATGGAGCCCAGATTCCGTATGTACTTGCACCATTTCTTTTTGTTTAATATTCCAGAATGCCAACTTAATATATATCTATGTAATATAATATATTTTTTCGAGATGAAATGACTTGATATACTTATAGAGTGGTGCTATCCATACACGGTACACCCCTTTTTACCTTCCATACCTCTTAATTTTCGGCCGTTGGATCGAATGAATTGAATAAGATCAAAGGACAGAAATTAACAGGGGGTGTGTGGGAGGTAAAAAGAGGTGTGTGGATTGCACCACCGTACTTATATAACATAGTTATCATCATTTATTCCTGTTGTGATTTTGTCTTGTCTGTGCCAATCCATAAACTACCCCACAGATTAGTTGCTGGAGCAACCAACCTAAGGCACTATTCTAAGGATGCTAATACTATACTTTGAAGCACGTTATTGAACTTTGGTACCTAGATGTTTTCCAAGATTTCATGATACAAATACTCTTTACCTGCAGGAGATCATTTCTAGTATTATTAGCCCCATTTCAGAATTATCAATACGTATCCTCAGACAGAGGTTGTCAATTTTAAATATTTTGATTAGGTTCAAAACTAAGAACAAGTGGTCATGCCTGTACTGACTCAATGTCATCAGTAGCGTTGACTGTTGACTTTGTGGCTTGTTTAGTATGGCTTACATGTGAATCACGAATTGCTATTATGTTTTCAGTTCCCTCTGGTCTTGTGGTATTGCAATACAAAATTTTAAGAAAATATCTTTGTATTCTGTGACGCATTTTTTATTACTCTGTGGTTCAGGCAGTTATCTTATATGTTTATATTGGCTGGTTGCTTTTGCAGATTCATGATGGCAAGTGATGGGATCAAGCAACGAGATATTGTTCACCAGGTTCTTCTTCTTTTCTTTTTTTAACTATGAGGACGTTGATTTTACTTGTTCACAATTGGAAAAGGTCTGGTGGAAATTAGTAAGCAAATGTCATTACTTCTACGTCTGTTCATAATACAAATGGAATGTAAAATTAATTGATATGTAGATACCAGTTGAAGTGTGGAGATACTAGTTGAAGTGTTACTGAATTTATTATCTAAGCACACTTTAGCAGAGTTTAACATAATTTAACATAGTTTCCTTAAATTTCTAGAGCTTATTAGTCACCTTCACCTACATAAGGTTTTGTGACTGTCTAAAGTACCTTTAGGCTTGGCAGTGATTGTGCTCTAGATGGTGAGATAGAAACTTATATTTATGTTGTAGTTTTGAACTCTGAAGTAGCCTTTGATGCCCCTATAGCCTGAGTTTGGTGGTGCTTGAGCTTTGGGCCTCCGTAGTTTGTCTGACTTGTAAGCGCCAATGGTGTCTATAAATATAAATGTGACACAGATCTTTATCTTCTTATGGCTAGAAATTACCCAGAATAGGCAAGTTCCCTATAAAGTAGAAGGATAAAGGAAGCAACAGCAAAGGATAGTCAGAGGTGCAATTGGGAAAACTTAAATTTCTTAGTTGAATTACTGGAATGTGTTTCTTATCTGATGAAACTTTTTCTGACTATCCCATCCAGGCATGAAGCCATGAGAACCATTGAGAAGGCTTTCCCTCGCTAAGGCCTGGCTAACTGAGATCATTTAGGAAAAGTTCTAACGTTATGTGTTACCCTTAGCCTAGCCCATTCACCCCCCAATTGAGGCCCACCCACTAGTCCCTAGTACCAAGGTCCATCCCACCCCAACTTTGTAGGCTCGCTCGGTCCTGATCCTGAACTTAGATTGCTGGTTGCTCCTAAAGCATACAATAATATGATTCTTATAAGAGTTATTTCAAAATAAGGTTTGAATCCATTGTCAATGTTCTGAAAATGGATGTTGTGAAATTTATTATGAATTTCTTCAAGTCACACTATTGTTTATCAGCCTTTGTTTATAAGATGGATACCAATCTTCTTGTGTCTTTAGCAAATGAAAATATGTTTCGCTTGCATGCATCTGCAGGTCACATCAACAATAACTGGACCGATTGTAGTTGAGGACGTGATTTATGAAACTGTCGATGGAGATATCAGCCGCATTCTACCATCTAGGGATTTGATATTTCGTCGCCTTGTTTTCCAACGAAGTGAGGGCCTAGTTCAGTCTGAAGCTCTTCTATCAGAGGAAGGATCTAACAGTAAAGTTGTTGGTGAGACTGAGAGGAAAAAGACAAATTCATCTTCCAGATCTAAAAGAAAAGGAATCCAGAGAAGAAGTGGTGGTATTGAATCTATTGATCTGTGTCTTTGCCAATATAATTTCAATTGAGTCTCTCCTGCCGGTTTGTTTTGCTCCAATCATGAAATTTCTGTCTGCTATAATATTAGTGTTTTCTTAATTGTCTATTGGTGGAACATGAAAAAACCTTATGCAGATTAGAAAAACCCTTCTGAGAAACGTACCTGCAGATTTTTCCTTTCAATTTCATACCCAAAGCTCCAATTTCATACCCAAAGCTCAAAATAATATAGTATAATTCTTCTCAAAAACTAATATAACATAGTGAATATACATGCATGTTGGAAACTTTTAACAGTACCATTGCAGCTGGTACTGGTGGGCTTGACACTTGATGTGGAGTTGAATTATCAAATTATTCTATTTTCATTGTTTTATCCATTGTAGTTTTATAACTCTCTATTGTGTTCCATCAGTCTAATTGAAGATATCATTGTTTCTGCTTGTGTCCATTTTATCCTCTGCATTTTCCTTGTTGAGTTTTACTTAATTCCGTTATTTTTAATTTGATAGAAACGAACCACCAGCTGAAGGTCTATCATGGATATTTGGCTAGTTCTTACCATACAGGGATTATTTCTGGATTAATGTTGATCTCTTCTTACTTGGAAAGCATGGCATCAGCTCAAAAATCAGTAAGCACTGTGTTTCTGACTATCTTTCAGAAAAAAGGTCTTGCTTGGTGGCCAAAAAAAAAAAAAAGGATCAGCTTCTGGTAGCTTTATATTCAAAATTTGATTAAAATAAAAAAGCTATTTTAATTTCCTCCTTAGCACACTTCTAAGAATTCCACCGTTAGAAAGAATTTGAATGAGGAACTCATATAGCTTGGTAATTTCATCATCTCAGATTAGTAATAATTTGTTTAAGTTCAAAGAAAAGATTTAGGCTTCTCTTGCCCGATGATTCTGTTTTAATTTCTGTGTTTTAGTATTTTTTTAAATGTAGTGTTCTGACTGTAGAAATATTTATATATGCATGGTGTTAGGCTTTAGTTTAATGAGGGTAATTTTTTTATTTCATCTATTAAATGGACCTATTGACACTGCTAATACATTCTCAGGTCAAAGCAGTTGTAATTGGTCTTGGAGCGGGTTTACTTCCTATGTTCCTTCACAGATGTATGCCCTTTATGCACACTGAGGTAATTTGAGGCTTAAACCATCTCCCAGAAGAAAAAAAAAGCAGAGTTTGCATATCATCCTTGGTGATAGAAATCATTTAGTGCAATGTGGTAATTACTTATTATTCTTACAGGTCGTGGAGTTGGACCCTGTAGTCCTCAAACTTGCAAACGAATACTTTGGTTTTGTTGAAGATGATCATTTACAGGTAGTTCCCTATTACATCATACTTCTATTTGAACACCCCCCCACCCCAAGCCATTGTTGCCCTCAACGCTCAACTAATCATTGTTGCTTGCGTGGGCAAGTAAATCTTTTGGGTGTGGAGATCACCTTTTTTTAAATTCCGTATGCTGCTGTATGTTGGATTGCTGGATCGATATCAATTTACAGTTTAATGTAAAGCGCTTCACTTGCATATCAGTTTCAAATTATTCTCTGTACAGTCTTTTTAATAGAGTGTAAGAGTAAAACACTGATATAAGGAAAGTAACAACGATTGAGGAGAGAATAATGTCAACTAAGATGGACAAAAGATTAGGAATAAAATATCTTTAAGTTTGGTGTTCTTTTGTTTGCTTTTTTTGGACTGCACGTTGAGAAAGAACTAAGACGCAAACATAGCTGATGGACATATACATAACCAGTAAATGAGATTGTACTTTGTTATCCTACATATCTTGGAGTTGTATTGTACTCAATATGTATCACTTTTTAGATTTCTTTTGGTGTATCAGGCGCACGTTGCTGATGGGATTCAGTTTGTGAGAAACGTTGCAAATTATGCTGCAGCTAAGGAAGATTGTCACTGCAACTCTTCTTCCAATGGGAGCTGCTTGGAATCTCATGTTGAAGGCAAGGTGGCTTCGAAGGTTGACATACTTATTATTGACGTGGATTCGGAAGACTCAAGGTGAATGCACATTGCACCTATTTTGCAAGTAAATGTATCAATATAAGAAGCAATTCTGATTTTAAAGCATGGGTTTTCCAAATTCTAATGAGATTCATTTTGTCATGTACAGCTCTGGGATGACCTGTCCTGCAGCAGATTTTGTGGACGAGTCATTTCTGCAGACTGTAAAGAATGCACTTTCTGAGAAAGGTCTATTTATTATTAATATGGTGTCGCGGTCACAAGCCATAAAAGACACTGTTATTTCGAGGATGAAAGTGGTGAGAATTGGAAACTAATATTCGTTATTGTACATATCTTATATCCAGGACATTTATCTAACCGATTGATCTAGGCTCTAAATTTTTTTTTCCAACTCATTTGAATTTAAAAAATAAAATAAAAATCAGTATATAGGATTAGGATGGCGAAAAAAGATTGGTGATGTAGTTTTCTCTTGGTCATTGGTCGTATGTTGCTAAGATATTCTTGGTCCACATAATATTGTGCTTGACTTGTACTCGCATATTTCTAATTTGCAATTTGATCTTTATCTTCAGGTGTTTAGCCATCTCTTCTCCCTTCAGCTTGAAGAAGACGTCAATGAAGTTATCTTCGGTCTTTGTTCAGCTTCTTATATCAAGGAGGATTGCTTCCCTGAAGCTGCCCTTCAACTTGAGAAATTATTAAAATTGGAACACCCAGAGATAAGCCAAAGCATTATAAATGCTACAAAGAAGTTGAGACATTTGAAGTGACTCCAATTGATGGAAGTTTTTCGGAGGTGATCCCTTGAAAATGAGGTCATTGGCACCCGCAACTCAACCACTCGTAAGAAGAGTGTTCAGGTGCAATTGAGGATACTTGTTAAGAATGCGAGCTGGGGCTGTCGAATGGTTCTCTTGTTCAGCTACTTGAATGCTTGTTCGGGTTACTCTGCCATCAAGATCTTGCGAGAATGATCTGTGTTGTTTGTACGAAAGTCACAAAACTGCCCCATACTTTCCACGAACTGCTCAATTTGTTGTACGATTAGTTTTAGCGAGTATAAATTGGAATTAAGTATACTTTACAGTTGATAGATATCGAGATTGTTCCATTGTTACTACATTTATTTTGTTTCAAAGCCGGCTTCAATATAATGTTATCTTTGGTTAAAACCTCAAAGGTGATATATGACAGATTCTTGCAGTCGGTAAATGTGGTACAAACAACATTATTGACTTTGTCGTTGGACATAAACTGTCTTGTCCCACTCTTGGGCACAACCGCGCTCATTTGATGTCGAGTTTGTTGACCCCTCTTTGAATCAAGGTCTAGGCATACAAAGCTCAACTATTTACTTGGCAGATGTGATAGAAACGGGTGTGAAGTCTAGTCTTAGTAGTTTTTAGCTTTCCTTGTCAAACTTGTAACATTTTATCACACAAGCTCTTTAGATCAATTTTTATCAGATTAGACTTTAAGATACGTAGTATTGAAGTATGAATCTTTGAAGAACAAAGTGTGATTGGGTATGTTCAATCTCAAGTAAGGTTTGTGCATGCATATGCATTTCTTGTTTAGATTTCGTATGCTTTTTGACTAGTTGTGTTCTCTTGTCAATTAAGTTTAACTCATACTACTGTGTTTTCTGTCAGTAACATACTTATTCCGCCCGGTACCAATTTTAATTGGTATCAAAGCGTCGGCTCTAGACATACATATAGTGATCTTTGGGATTTACTGGGACTGGGTGGAATCTCACCATGGAACGCGATAGGGCTTCTGTGTCTTGTAATGCACCTCCATTTTTCGATGAAACGGACTATGCTGCATGGAGTGTGAAGTTTCAGATCTTCTTGGATGCTCAGGATTTGAATGTCATTGACTATCTTACTCTTGAATGGAAGGCACCTTCAAAAACAGTAGATGGCGAAAAGATGGTGAAACCAAAGGGTGATTGGACCACCGGTGAAGTGACTGCTGCAATGGCAAATAAAAAGGCAAGAAATGCAATTGTTTCCGCCATTTCTCGTGTTCAGTTTGGTCACATTCGACATTGTGCAACAGAAAAACAGGCATGGGATGAACTCAGAATTATGCATGAAGGTGACAAGCAAGTGAAAGATCTTAAACTTCAAATGACTCAGACAAAGTTTGAAGAGTTGAAAATGGATGAATCTGAGTCCTATGTGTTTTATGAAAGGCTAGAAGGGTTGACAAATGAGGCTATGAGCTTAGGAAAACAAGTTGATGAGACAACCATTGTAAAGAAAATACTAAGAGTTTTGCCAAAGAAGTTTAGTGCAAAAAAGACCGCTATCCAAGAGGTACAAGATTTAAATGAAATCAAGCTCGGGAAACTAGTCTGCAAGCTAATTACTTATGAGATGGAGCTTGAAATGGAAGAAGGAGATTTGAAAAAGGGAAAGAATGTTGCTCTCCAAGGGGTAGAAAAGACCAAAATTACCAAGGAATCAAGTAATTTGTCTTCGGAAGAGGATTTGGCTTTATTTGTCAAAAAATTTAGAAGAATTCTCAAAAAAAAGGGAAGAGATGTCAAAAAGAGTGGTGACTCATCCAAAGATTCAAAGTTTCAACCACAAGGAAAGAATTCTTTTGGCAAGAAGCAAGGACAATTTGTAAATCGTAAAGATACATCCTATTCGAGTGAGCCTGGACCGTGATTTACTTGTGGTGGTGTTGGTCATCGTGCATTTGAATGTGCAAACAATAGGAAACAAAGGCATAAAAAAGACAAAGCAATGGTGGCCACTTGGAGTGAAAGTGAGAGTGAATAGTCTCTAAAATCTGACCAGTCATCAGATGATGAGAAGGAAGCAATTGCCTTTGTTGCATCAGTGGAAGGGAGTCACCTCAGTGATGATGAACCCATATTGGATGATCCTGAAGAATTTTCTTATGATGTATTGTGTCTCAAGTATGACTCTCTCTTTGATGAGACTTGCAATGCCAAGAGTAACAACATTGAACTTAGTAAAAAGGTCTCTACACTTCAGAAGGAAAATGAGTCTCTTAGACTAGTAAAAAAGGAACAGAAAGAGAAGATTGCTGCTCTTGAAGCACAAATCAAAGACATGTCAGAAAACAAGTCTCTCGGCCTGCTCGAAAGAGATCAAGATAACAAAGTTGATGCCTTCGAAGCTCAAGTCAAAAGCCTGTTTGATGCTCGTGACAACATGTCAAATCAAGTAATCGCACTTAAGGCAAGTAATGTCATGTATCACAATGCAAACTTGAAGCAATTGGACAAGTTGAATGAGGCCAACAACAAAGTTATTCAATGGACTATTGGTGCTGGTAAAGTTGATAAGATGCTGAGTTTGGGAAAACCGTATGAAGACAAAAACGGTCTTGGCTTTGTGGCAAATAATCAAAATTCTGGGATTGTTAAAACAAAGTTTGTGAGGGAATCAAAACCTACTAAGCCTAAGCTCACTCCTGAACCTGTGAGAAGGTTTATTCCCTCATGTTATCACTGTGGAGAAGTTGGTCACATTAGGCCAAAATGTAGAAAGCTCCATTCGAAAAAGAAAGACTCTTTGAAGAATCAGGTTGATCGACTAGTCACAGAAGTCAACAAAATTGCTCAACTGGTTTATCATTCGAGCTCAAATCATATGAGGCAGAATTCTAAATGGATCAAGAAGACTACTGAAAAATGCATGGTTGTTTAGAATGCACTCTCTGTCACCAAACCAAATGTTTGGTATCTTGACAGTGGTTGCTCCCGACACATGACTGGGGACAAAGATGCTTTCTTGACGCTTGATTTTTATCATGGTGGTGGTGTTCAATTTGGAGGTGGTGAAAAATCACAAATTACTGGTAAAGGTGAAGTCAAGATCCTTGGTCTTCCACAACTAAAAAATGTCAAATATGTGGATGGGTTGAAATCAAGTCTCATTAGTGTCAGTCAGTTGTGTGATGAAGTGGCTGATGAAGCTTGTTTCTCCAGTTGTGGTTGCAGAATTGTGGATAAAAAGGGAAACAACATCCTTGTGTTACCAAGGTCCGCTGACCATTGCTACATTCTTGATTCTTCCCAAGTTGGTACTCTGTCAAAGTGTAACAAAGCAACTGATGAAACTAGTGTGTTGTGGCATAAAAGACTTGGTCATGTGAACTTCAAGGACGTTAAAAGATTGTCAAAATATGGTGGTGTGAAGGCTACCACAGTTCACGGCCTCTGACATGTGTGTGATTCATGTCAGTTTAGGGAAGCAAACCAAAGTGGCACACAAGAAAGTGACTGATATTGGAACTTCTAAAGCTCTTCAACTTGTGCATATGGATCTTGTTGGGCCTATTCAGACTTTATATGTGGGTGGCAAGAAATACATCTTGGTAATTGTGGATGACTACACTAGGTTCACTTGGGTATGTTTCTTGACAGAAAATTTGACACTTTTCAGCAGTTTCTCACTGTCTATAAAGTAATGCTAAACGAATCCCTAACTAGTCAACCTGCACTAGTTAGAATTCGATCTGACCATGGGACTGAGTTCGAGGATGCACAATTCGATGATTTCTGTTCAACAAATGGTATTAAACATGAATTCTTTGCACCAATCACTCCTCAACAAAATGGTGTTGTTGAAAGGAAGAATCATGTTTTGATTGAGATGACTAGGGTGATGTTGAATAGCAAGAACTTGGCTAAACACTTTTGAGCCGAAGCAATGAGCACAGCCTGCCACGTTTTCAATCGTTTGTTTCTCAGGCCTGGTACTAGAATGACACCCTATGAACCGTGGAAGGGCAAAAAGTGAATGGTAAAACACTTCAAAAATTTTGGCAGTGTGTGTTACATTGTAAGAGATCGAGAGCATTTTGCAAAGTTTGACTCTAAAAGTGATGAAGGCATCTTCTTAGGGTATTCGATCACAAGTCGGGCATGTAGGGTCTACAATCTTCGAACAAAGACCATCATGAAATCTATAAATGTCAAGATAGATGACTCAGATGCTACTCATGTTGATTATGTTGAAAATGAGGATTTGTTCTCCCATGCTCCAAAGGAAAACAACGATGTTTTTGATAAGTCAGATGATGAGTCAGAAAGTGAAACAAATGGTGAATCATGCTATAACCAAACCTTTGAAGTCTTGAACAAGAAGAAGCCAAGGTGGGTTGCTTGTAATCACAGAGATGAAGCTATTGTGGGTTCAGCTAACAAAGGTGTTCGAACAAGAAGGCAAGTGGCAGATGAAATTGTGCACGCTTGTTATGTGTCTCAAGAAGAACCCAAGAATGTCAAAGAGGCTTTGAAAGATGAAGAGTGGATTTTAGCCATGCAAGAAGAGCTAAACCAATTTGAGAGGAATGAAGTCTGGTCCCTTGTTAACCGACCTTCCAACACTAATGTCATCGGCACTAAGTGGATCTACAAGAACAAGTCTGATGAGTCAGGCAATGTAATCAGAAACAAAGCAAGGCTTGTTGCACAGGGATACTCACAACTTGAAGATGATGATTTTGATGAAACCTTCGCTCTAGTTGCTTGCCTTGAATCTGTCAGACTTCTATGTGTTATTGCATGCCATTTGAAGTTTAAACTTTTCCAAATGGATGTCAAAACAACCTTCCTCAATGGGTACTTGAATGAAGAGGTGTATGTGGAACAACCAAAAGGCTTTGAGGATCCTCACAATCTTAATGGTGTATACAAACTGATAAAGGCTCTTTATGGGCTCAAAGAAGCTCCACGTGCTTGGTATGACAGACTATCTTCTCATCTACTAGCTGTTGTGATATCACAACACTTTGTTTGTAAAAAGGGTGAGAAAAGCTCTGTTCGGTTGACAAGACTTTGTTTGTAAAAATGGTGAAGAATCATGTTGTGATATCACAAGTGTATGTGGATGATATTGTGGTTGGATCAACATCATATTCTTTAGTCAAACACTTCATCAACATGATGACTAGTGAATTTGAAATGAGTCTTGTAGGAGAACTCAACTACTTCCTCGGACTTCAAGTGAGACAAGAAGAAGATGGCATCTTCATTTCTCAAACCAAATATGCCAAAAATTTGTTGATCAGTTTGGTCTCGAAAACTCTAAGGCCTTTAGATCTCCAATGAGCACAAGTGCTAAAATTCATAAGGATTCTAGTGGCAAGGATGTTGATCAAACCTTGTATAGGAGCATGATTGGTAGCCTACTCTACTTAACTGCAAGTAGACCGGATATTGCATTTGTCGTTGGTGTGTGTGCTCGCTTCCAAAGCTACCCTAAAGAATCTCACTTGATGGCTGTCAAGAGGGTTATCAAGTATGTTGAGGCACTTCCGACTTTGGGCTACACTACACTCATGACACAAATACAAATCTTGTTGGGTATAGTGATGCTGATTGGGCCGGTTGCATTGATGATCGAAAGAGTACTTATGAGGAGCCTTTTATGTAGGAAACAACCTAGTTGCTTGGCACAGTAAGAAACAAAATTGTCTCTCTTTCAACCGCCGAAGCAGAATATGTTGCAGTTGGAAGTTGTTGTACTCAGTTGATGTGGATGAAGCAAATGCTGAGCAACTATGGGATCTCACAATCAACCTTTCTGATCTATTGATATAACATGAGTGTAATTGACATCTCAAAAAACCTTGTCCAACATTCAAGAACCAAACACATTGACATACGACACCATTTCATTAGAGATCTTGTTGAAGGTAAAATTCTCACCTTAACCTTTGTGCCAACCGAAAAACAGCTAGTTGACATTTTCACAAAAGCACTAGATAATCGAAGGTATGAAAAGCTTCCACTATTTCTCTTAACTTTTGACTAGGTCTGTGTATAGTTCAGTCGAGTCAATCTCACTCATCAGATAGTTATATTTTTTTTTCTCTATGCCTACATCTCTTAACTGTCATACATGGTACTGTAATATGTGAATTCTGCTTGAGTAGTGAGTCACTATGATGTCAAAGGTTCTTCCTTTTAAATCTGATGGCCTCTGAAAAATCATCTTTCCTACCTCACAAAAGCTTAGGTTGATTTGTATGTTAAGTTGACTTTGGTCTTGATTGAGTTGTAGTGCCTCTACTTACTCTATAATCTGAACCTTGTATCAATTCCAGTGAACATCTTCCAGTTCATTTTCTTTTTGTTTAGTCTCTTTCTCTGCCCTTTATCAAAAAAAAAAAAAAAAGGGCAGCAAATCTCAAGCTTTATAAAAAAAAAAAGAAAAAAAAAAGGAAAAACTCAATCATTCATCCCTTCAAAGTGTTCTTCCATGCAATGTCATGGTTCTCAAAGTCATTGCACTTGTCCTAAACAATTCAAAAGAATCTTGTGGTGCCTCACCTAAAATCGCACTCACCATATCCAATGACTTGTGTATCTTAATTTGCCTTATGGGTCATTCCAACATCGTTTGGATTACAATTTCTGTTGTATCTTGTTCCTTGTTCATATTATGTAGGAAGTGTTGGTTCTTAAGCTCAATAGATTATTAAAAGTTTGGTTAACTTTCAAATTTGTTTTGGCCTTGTTAGCAAGGAGATATGATTTCAAGAAGGCCATCCACAATCCTCTTTCCCATACCTTGACATATCATTGTTGCATCATGAACAAGTTTTAATCTTAGTATTACTGTCTATGTATGACCTTGAAGATTTGTTTTTGAGAGTTACATTGCATTGCATGCTTCAAATTCATATTTTTTTTATTTGGTTACTTTCTCTTGGAAGCATAGATATTGAATCTATTTTACTGTCTTTCTCTTTGTGGTTTGACTTCCTAGCTGTAGTTTATTGGTGCTAAGATTGTGCTCATCTTCCTTGTCTTTGATTTTTTGTTATGTGCTGCTATGTCCAAACCTTAAGTGGTATTGTTTGGTTACATTATTTGTGTGTCCACTCACAAAACTTCTTTCAAATGGACTGTTCTCTCTATCAGACTGGTAAGCATTTCTAGTCTGATAAGAGATAAAATATGGGGGCTTTACTGTCAATTTCACATGTTATCTTTATCAGCCTCACCTTTGATCCGTCCACATGGACTTATCTCCCTCATTCATGTCTCCATTTTGAGATGGCAGCTACTTATGCAGCTAAAGGCAAAGCTACAGCGTATGTGTCGAATTCGCTCTCCGATTTTGATGAGGTTGCATCGGGCTCTTCCCATTCTGATAAGGATGAACTCGCCCTTGGCTCTGATGATGAGTCACTCTCGGTTGAGTTTTGAAGATTTGTGTCTCTCATGTCAGTTCGCTTGAAATTAGTTGGGGTAGCTTTAGTTTAAATTATGGGGAGTTAGTTTCCTTGAGAGCACTAATTTTGGAGGAGTAGGATTATTTTTAGGACAGTTTGCTCTAAGTTATCTTTCCTAACTTTAGTTTGCGGCTATTATGTGCTACTTTTGTTCAGTTGTTTTGCTATGCATTGTCTTTCCTTTTTGGTATGCTAAGTTGTCTTTTTCATTATCATGCCAAATTGTGCTCATGCTAGCTTATTTGTTATCATCTATCGATGTGATATGCCTATATTTTGTGTGATATTCCGCCATGTCACTTTGTCTTCCTGTGACAAAATGGGGGAGAAAAATTGTTGATTTGATGTTGATAAATATTATTCCCCATGATAAATTTCACTTGCTCTTGTCAAGAGTTGTTTTGTGCAAGTTTCAAACCTTGGATGTTCTCTTGAGTGTGGTGTGTGAAATTATCTTTATTTTGGGTTCGTTTTGTCAAGGAAAGCCAAAGGGGGAGATTGAGAAGTCTAGTCTTAGTAGTTTTTAGCTTTCCTTGTCAAACTTGTAACATTTTATCACACAAGCTCTTTAGATCAATTTTTATTAGATTAGACTTTAAGATACGTAGTATTGAAGTCTGAATATTTGAAGAACAAAGTGTGATTGGGTATGTTCAATATCAAGAAAAGTTTGTGCATGCATATGCATTTCCTGTTTAGATTTCGTATGCTTTTTGACTAGTTGTGTTCTCTTGCCAATTAAGTTTAATTCATACTATTGTGTTTTCTGTCAGTAACATACTTGTAACTAGTTGACTAGTTCTTCGACTAGTCATATGTACAAGAATCTTGGTTTACTGTAGGTTATTCCGCCTGGTACCAATTTCAACGGGGGATACTAACAGGATCGGAAACTGATGTCGTTGGACTATCGATCACAATGGTGTGTGTAGATATGTCTCAGAGAAGGATGAAATGATTAAGTGTTGGAATGACTTCCTCTAACAATGGCATGAGTCTTATATAGACTTCTCATGCCTCTTAGGATATAACTGTTAGTTATATAAGACATATTCTTTCAATATATTTAGTTAATTAATAAATAATATTATTATTATTTTCTTATTAATTAATATATATTAATACACTACAATCATGTGTATGTTGGTACATCAATGTTATGGTGTACCTTCACACGTGATTACACACACTGTAAAAATCATGTCATTATAAATCATATTCCTTGGCACTTTTCCAATAGAAAACTAAATGAGATTTGAGACATCCAATAGCCAGTTATCTTTAATAACCTTTGAACCTTTTTTTTTAAAAAAAAAATCCAGTTTAAAGAAAAGGGAATGTGGGTTGTTTGCGTGGTACTTGATCGGAGAACAAAAGGATGGCTTAAAGGAGAAGAAATTAGGTTAAATAGGATGGCGACGGATCAGTAATCCGCTAAAGTAGTAGTGATGTGAAGCTTTCTTGGGTTTATGACAATACCCTCATTTCGTGCAACTAATGTAAATGGATATTGTCATGTTTTATTTTAGTGTAATTAAGCAATTTACACTATTGTCGTTTTTAAGCGTGCCATCTACATGAATTATCGGTATACTAACAAAACTATTTGCACCACATTTACTAACCACGCTGTCAGCGTATTTATATTCATATTACCAAATGTATTTCTAATGGCAACACTCGAAACTATATATGATTGTTGTGTCACATACTTTGTAAGTAAATGTGGTTTGAACCGCTCAACAAGTCAAAATATGCACTGATATTGTTCCCAACTTAATCACTTAGGGCAAATGACGCTTTACTGCAGTGACGAAAAATAATCATGCCTATGCACCCTGGGTCACAATAGACCCCAAGTGTGAGGTTTTCAGAAAAAACCTAAGTACAATTAGAAGTAGACCACTTACCTTTGAACTTTATCTTTATATTATTGTTGTACTTCTTCGATGTGCGACTCTCTTCACATCCTTTTTGCTTTGTATCGATCCAACTTACACCAACGATGATATCAAATATTGCATCTCATGGCAGTATAAAAAAGCTGCCAAACTAGGGAAAGAAGCCATCAATTAAGCCATGGCCTCAGAGGAGGAAGTAGATCGCTTGTTCGAAAACGCCATGAAAGGGCAATGGGGAAAGGTGGTGGAAGCCTACAGAAACAGTCCCAAGGCTCAAGAGGCCAAGATAACCAAATCAAAAGAGACTGCTCTGCACATTGCAATTGCAGATGGCCAAATAGAAACCGCACATGAGTTGTTGAACATCATTTCCCTCCGCGAAAATGCATCCACAATATTCAACTTCGAAAACGAGAAAGGCAACATCATTTCCCTCCGGTGAAGAAAGTGATTTTTCAATGGACTTGCCTCGGAAACTTTTGCTGGGTCTAACATCGCTCTTTGCATCTATAGCTTCCATTATAGTCTCATTCTGCACAGGGCATATCTTTGTCCTCAAACATCAACTGAAATATGTGGCATATCCATTATATGCAGCAACTTGCTTGCCAGTCACCTTTTTCGCTATTGCACAGCTGCGGCTCTACTTTGATCTCTTGAGGGCCATGATCAGGAAGGTACCACAGCGGAGCTACAAGGCCTTTACACACTAGGTCTTCATCAGTTACTGTACGAAGGTCCGTGCTATGCAGTTGAAGTGATCATGAATGCTAAAATATGTTTGGTTTGGGAGTGAGGTTTGATTATGTGGAATTTTTTTTGTATGTGAATATCAGTGTTGTCAGCGAGGATCCTTGGGATAGTGCCTTGTGAGATGGAACTCGACTTGGATCGGAATCAAAACTCGGTTAATGAGTAAATGTGTGTGTAAACTAAATAATTCATGGGATATAAGCTTGTGGATCAATATAAGAAGCAATTCTGATTTTAAAGCATGGGTTTTCCAAATTCTAATGAGATTCATTTTGTCATGTACAGCTCTGGGATAAACTGTCCTTATATCCATAAAAGACACTGTTATTTCGAGGATGAAAGTGGTGAGAATTGGAAACTAATATTCGTTATTGTACATATCTTATATCCAGGACATTTATCTAACCGATTCATCTAGGCTCTAAATTTTTTTTTCCAACTCATTTGAATTTAAAAAATAAAATAAAAATCAGTATATAGGATTAGGATGGCGAAAAAAGATTGAAGAAGACGTCCACCAAGTTATCTTCGGTCTTTGTTCAGCTTCTTGCATCAAGGAGGATTGCTTCCCTGAAGCTGCTGTTCAACTTGAGAAATTATTAAAATTGGAACACCCAGAGATAAGCCAAAACATTATAAATACTACAAAGAAGTTGAGACATTTGAAGTGACTCCAATTGATGGAAGTTTTTCGGAGGTGATCCCTCTAAAATCAGGTCATTGGCACCCGCAACTCAACCACTCGTAAGAAGAGTGTTCAGGTGCAATTGAGGACACTCGTTAAGAATGCGCGCTGGAGCTGTGGAATGGTTCTCTTGTTCAGCTACTTGAATGCTTCTTCGGGTTACTCTGCCATCAAGATCTTGCGAGAATGATCTGTGTGGTCTGTACGAAAGTCACAAAACTGCCCCATACTTTTCACGAACTGCTCAATTTGTTGTACGATTAGTTTTAACGAGTATAAATCGGAATTAAGTATACTTTACAGTCGATAGATATCGAGATTGTTCCATTGTTACTACATTTATTTTGTTTCAAAGCCGGCTTCAATATAATGTTATCTTTGGTTAAAACCACAAAGGTGATATATGATAGATTCTTGTAGTCGGTAAATGTGGTACAAACAACATTATCGACTTTGTCGTTGGACATAAACTGTCTAGCTCTTGTCCCACTCTTTGGCGCAACCGCGCTCTTTTGATGTCGGGTTTGTTGATCCCTCTTTGAATCAAGGTTGGCAAATCTCTAGGCGTACAAAGCTCAACTAATTACTTGGTGGACGGTCAAAGAACAACTAATTTGGCACTTTTCCAATGGAAAACGAAATGAGATTTGAGACATCCAATAGGCAGTTATCTTTAATAACCTATCTTTAAAGAAAAGGGAGTGTGGGTTGTTTGCGAGGTACTTGATCGGAGAACAAAAGGATGGCTTGAAGGAGAAGAAATTAAGGTTAAAAAGGATGGCGACGAATCAGTAATTCGCTAAAATATTAGGGATGTGAAGCTTTCTTGTTTTTTCTTTAAGACTAATTTACCTTTTACTTTTGTCCACCAATTTAAAGAACACTTGGTCTAAAATGGCAAAGAATTAAATACGAAATAAGTATCTTAAATGTATTTTACTTTGTTCTTTGTCCTCCTTTTTACAACGATGAATGCCAATAGTCACTGACATTAGTTGTACAAAATGGCATGTCTAAAGACTCGTTTGGAAGTATTTTTAAAATAATTGAAAGCGCTTTTGGTGAAATTGTTTTTGAGTTACTAACAAAACTATTTGCACCACATATATTAACCATGGCGTCAGTGCATTCAGATTCATATTAGTAAATCTATTTCAAATGGCAACACTCGAAACCTTATATGATTGTTGTGTCACGGACTTTGCAAGTAAATGTGGTTCAAACCGCTCAAAAAGTCAAAATATGCACCGATATTGTTTTCAACTTAATCACTTAGGGCAAATGACACTTTATTGCAGTTGCAGGAAATAATCATACATATGCACCCTGGTACCTGGGTCACAATAGACCTCAAGTGTGAGGTTTTTAGAAAAAGCCTAAGTACAATTAGAAGTAGACCACCGACCTTTGAACTTTATTATTTTATTATTGTTGTACTTCTTCGATGTGCGACTCTCTTCACATCCTTTTTGCTTTGTATCGATCCAACTTACACCAACGATGATATCAAATATTACATCTCATGGCAGTATAAATAAGCTGCCAAACTAGAGAAAGAAGCCATCAATTAAGCCATGGCTTCAGAGGAGGAAGTAGATCGCTTGTTCGAAAACGCCATGAAAGGGCAATGGGCAAAGGTGGTGGAAGCCTACAGAAACAGTCCCAAGGCTCAAGAGGCCAAGATAACCAAATCAAAAGAGACTGCTCTGCACATTGCTATTGCAGATGGCCAAATAGAAACCGCACTCCAGTTGCTGAACATCATTTCCCTCCGCGAAAATGCATCCACAATATTCAACTTAGAAAACGAGAAGGGCAACACAGCTCTCCATCAGGCTGCCAGGCTCGATTACGTGAAAGTTTGCGAAGTCATGGCTAAGAAAGATCAAAACCTTGTCTCTGTTCGCAACCACGACGGTGAGACCCCTCTCTTCTTGGCAGCTCTTAATGGCAACAGAGCGTCTTTCCTTTGCCTTCATTCTCACTGCCAAGACAAGTCCCATTCCCTTAGAAGCAACAATGGCGACACCATTCTCCATGCTGCTATCTCCGGTGAATACTTGTGTAAGTGTACTCCCTTTTAGCCATCTGCGCTCCAGACTGAATATTTTACGAGTTTACCTAAAAATAAGAATGCCATTGATTCTTTATTTTTGTTTTGATAGGTTTGGCATTTCAGATAATTCGATTCTACCCTGGACTTGTTAACTCTATAAATGAAAAGGGTTTATCTCCGCTGCACATTCTGGCCCAAAAGCCTAGTGCATTCAAAAGCAATACTCGCCTTGGACTAGCTGATGAGATTATATACCGCTGTAAGAATCTCTAACTAAAGATGTAAACTAATTTTCTTTTTGTTCGTCATCGTTGCAGATCTTAGATTTAAACCAAACTTTTCAACTTCACTTGTCAGGTTTGATCGTTGATGATCTCAAAATGGAAGCATATAATCATAAAGCTTATCTGCACAATTCAGGAGACCAAAGCAGTACTAAGTTTCCGGCAAACTACGAAACATGCATGAACTTCTTCGGGCTTCTGAGAAGTCTGTTCAAAGTGTTAAGTGGGTGAATCTTGTCAAATATTTATGCTGCATTTTCTTCACCAAACCTTTGTAACACAGGTCTAATTCAGTCTCTCCATTCGTAGCGAAAGCGCGGGTAAATAAGAACTGCACGGAAGCTTTGCACTTATACTGGAATAGGCTGCACTGCTCACTCCCTCAAGCTAATGGAGGAAACAGAAACAGAAATGGTATCCGTACTGCTGATGATGAAGAGAATCCTCAACCAATGATCAGCTCAGCAATAGGTAACCATCCTAGTTAAGGACTCGTTTTGGGATTGCTTGTGTAGGAAGCACTTCTGTCTTCTGCTCACTAGAAATGCTTTCATTAGAAACACATTGCAATTTTTATTAGAGGAGTGCTTCGTGAAGAAGCATCTGTCAGGTCCTTCTCTAGAAACCACTTCTATGATCCAAAAACACTTTTAACTTTTTCTGTCAAATACAGTCAAACCTCTTATAACAAATCTTCGGTTACTGGTTATCACTCATCGTGAATCTTGCTTTCGCTACTCTGCCAATAGAAAACTAAGCTAATTACTTTATAACATGAAAGAAAAACTAACTTGATGGTGAAGTTGAACAATTTGTACATTATAGTTGAAGATGCCAAGTTCAAGATTCATCCGATTAACTATCCCAATAATTGCAGAGGCAAGTTCAGGAGCATTGTCTTCTGCTATGAAGTTAGAATCAAAAGAAACACCGGATGCAACGAGTTCAAGATCGATTGATGGTAAAATTCATATTACAACGTAAAGTTATATAGAATGAAGCAGAACAGTCATACATACATATATGCAAACATATGTTTATGTGTATTAAATGTGCCCCTAGAACTCAGCTCTACTTGTGTAGAAAGTTTCGTGATTTGTCCCGCACTCCGGAGTTTATCATGACCGTTTTGTGCAGATGCAAACCAACCAGAGGGACTGGGGAAAGAAAATTATTCGTTCCCGCCCAATTATGTCTCGTTTGTTCTGTTCTTCAAGTTTATGATGAAGGCCTTGCTCATCATTCTGGGAATTGGTTAGTGTCAAACTTGGTGTCAGATTCATTGACGCTTCCCTTAATTACATATCGTTGCCCGATCCTAATGTTTGTTTCTCGAATGGAATATGCAGGAATCTGGCAGATAAAGAAAATCCAAGAGAAGAAAGCGCGACATATATGGGCTAATCGGGTCATGAATGAACTCGTTCAACTCACTTCTTCATACAAGTATCAAAATACCGGGCAAAATCCCAATGAAACTCAGCCAAGCAAACATGAAGAAGAATTTGAATCCATGTTGCCAGAGCAAGCCCCGTCCTTGTCACCTGATCCCAACAACGGTGAAGAAAGGGAGGACAAAAACAACAGTAAAAACGAGAAGAATGGAATTCATAAAGCAGATAAAAAGCAGACACCTATATTAATTGCAGCAAAGATGGGAGTGACCGAAATAGTAGAAAAAATCCTCGACAAGTTTCCAGTGGCTGTCCAGGACGTGGACTCCGATGACAAGAATGTTGTGCTCCTAGCAGTTGAGAACAGGCAACCCCATGTTTACAATCTCCTGCGGAAGAGAAATATACTAAAAGAAGACTTGTTGCGTCAGTTGGACAACAAAGGTAACAGCGCATTGCATCTTGCCGCTACATACGGACAGTACCGACCTTGGCTTATTCCAGGAGCTGCATTGCAAATGCAATGGGAAATCAAGTGGTACAAGGTAGGTAATATTGGTTGATCTTACAGAAATACTTTAGTTTTTTACAACTTTTCACTTCGATACTCTTTCAACATAGACGGGCGATTAGCATGATTGTTACCTGAATATGCGGCCAACATAAACGTCTATGTTGAAAGAGTACCTGGAATGAGAACATTTTCGTTCAATTATATATTATTACTGGCATTTGGTTAACTAACCTTTTGTGTCTCAAGGTTTTGAAGTATTTGAATCTACATCTTCTAAGAGTACTGTTATGTTAATTGAATGCACAGTTTGTCAAAAGCTCAATGCCTCGTCATTTCTATGTTCGCCGCAACAAGGCAGGCCAGACCCCAAAGGAGATCTTCATACGTACACACCAAGAACTTCAAAACGAAGGGGGCAAATGGCTTACCAAAACCTCGGAGTCATGCTCTGTGGTTGCAGCGCTCATTGCAACGGTTGCATTTGCAACATCATCAACTGTACCTGGTGGACTCAATCAGATTACAGGCGAACCAATTCTTAAGGACAAGCCAGCCTTCAGTGCCTTCACCATCTCATCGCTAATTGCTCTCTGCTTCTCAATAACATCCCTGGTCTTCTTTCTTTCAATTCTGACATCTAGATACGAAGAAAGTGATTTTTCAATGGACTTGCCTCGGAAACTTTTGCTGGGTCTAACATCGCTCTTCGCATCTATAGCTTCCATTATAGTCTCATTCTGCACAGGGCATATCTTTGTCCTCAAACATCAACTGAAATATGTGGCATATCCATTATATGCAGCAACTTGCTTACCAGTCACCTTTTTTGCTATTGCACAGCTGCCGCTGTACTTTGATCTCATGAGGGCCATCATCAGCAAGGTACCACAGCGAAGCTACAAGGCCTTTACACACTAGGTCTTCATCAGTTTTGGTACCAAGGTCCGTGTTATGCAGTTAAAGTGATCATGAGTGCCTAAAATATGTTTGGTTTGAGAGTGAGGTTTAATTATGTGGAATTTTTTTTGTATGTGAATATCAGTGTTGTTGTCAGCGAGGATCCTTGAAATAGTGCCTTGTGAGATGGAACTCGACTTGGATCGGAATCAAAACTCGGTTAATGAGTAAATGTGTGTGTAAACTAAATAATTCATGGGATATAAGCTTGTGGATCATTTCTTTAACAAAGCTCAGAGCTTCACCTATTCTCTTACTTTTCATATAGCCATTCACCAATGTTTTATAGGAAGAAGCTACCAATATTGTCTTTGCGCTGTCCAATCTTCCATGCAGACATTATCTATTGATCAGCATACTCTATTGTCAAAGTTATGGCATCAGGTAAGATTCCCCTACCTACCATCTCATCGAACAACCTTGTGGCTTCGTCCTTCTCTCTTTGCGAAGAGCGTCTAACACAGTGTTATCACAGAAATTAGTCTAAACCTGGAAAAACAAGCAACAGATGCATTAAATTAAGTTTCTATATGCATAAATTTTACAGCTTTTAATATTCTACGATAATGCAGAAGTTTCTATAACCAACTCCAATACTTTTCTTTTCTAGTAGACAAAATTGTTGTTCAATCACATATCTGACGTGTCATTTCACTTCAGCACCTTCCTATCCATAGCTTACTTAGACGAGCCAATCGACATATATACTGGAGAATGTAAAATTCAAAGAAAAGAACAATAACAATAAAAGAAAATCTGAATTTCACTTATTAAGTTTGGTACAAGAATATGATTGACTGAGAACAAAAAAAGCCGAATTCACTTAATCAACCATAAATTTAATACAGGAATATGATTGATTCAGAATCAAATTACGAAAAAAAAAAAAACTCGTTCATCCGCCATCACTACGCCATATCGCCAACCTCCTTCTCCTTCGAAGCCAGATGACAATCTGTTTCAGAAACTTCCCAATTGATGCAAAACTTGATTACTTAATCAGCTTGGAAACCAAAGCAAGCACCAGAACAGAGTTTACTGTCGACACCAAAATCACAAATGAAGTTTTATCAACTTGATAGCCAAGTCCAACCCAAAACATAGACCGCAAACGCTTAATCGTTAGCAACACAGTGATGGGATACATATTAATTAAGATAACTTGTAGGGAGATAATCTCTACTTTTTTCCGCACTGAAAAATTAGCTAGACAGCGTGTTGAATTGGTTCTCTCAACTGAAGTGTTTAAGATAACTTGTAGGGAGATAAGAAGACAATACATGTTAATTAAGAATGTGCGCTGCTGCAGCTGTGGAATGGTTCTCTTGTTCAGCTACTTGAATGCTTGTTCGGGTTACTCTGCCATCAAGATCTTGGCGAGAATGATCTGCGTTTCCTGTAAGTCATTGTGGTCTGTTTAATTATCAGCTTATTAGTTTCATGTTGCTGCACTTAGAGGATGGATAATGGATTAATAACGGCATTTGTTTTTAAATTAAAATTTATCTTAATACACCCCACGTCTTTTCCATAACTACCCTCACACCCCACACTTTCTACATACAATCTACACTCTCCAATTAAACCCTACATCAAACTCTTTGTTTGTTTCAAAACAAGAAAAAGAACTCGCGCGTTCCAGATCACGAGAGAAAAGTTCTTTCCTACAAAGGTATTTACATATACATAAAACACGATGGCCAAAGAAAAAGATTTAGAAGATTAATGGTCACGTCCCCATCCATAGGCCTCCCTGCAATTGAAAATAAAAGGAGGAAATAGATTTAGAAGATTAATGTCAAGGACCAGCAAAGATAGCAAAGGAGATATATAGATCGTATATGATAAACAAAAGTTTGGAGTACCTGCAGTTGGAAGTGGAAGAGCGAGAGAAGGGCTATGTCTCTGCTGCACAAAGTGATTTAATAATTTTTTGGATGTCCAGACCAACGAATTAAAGCGGAATCAAGACGTCAATTTCATGTTCCATTCATCAAAAATAACATTAACGTGCGTGCGCTTTTAGTGGTTTAAGTTTTGTTTCACAGTAGAGGGTGGGAGTGGTTTTGAGCTTGAAGTAAATAACTTTAAGATACACGTTAAAAATGATTTGGAGTGTGTTCATAAAATATGTATATTTTTTAAAAACCGTATGGGTCCTAAATAGTCATTTTATATTATGACATATAACTCATTTAATATTAAATTTTTACACGGAGTGTATTAAACAATACGTGGAGTTCTAATAAAAAATCCAAAAAACTTAATATTAACATATTGTACATATATTTATATTTTTATATATTTTACATATTGTTCAATAGGTATTTACATATTTTTAGGGTATTTTTATGCACATGTCCAGCTGCGATATGCGACAGAATGCCATAACAAATTAGTTTTACTTTTAGTCCATGGAGTTCACTCCCAACTTGCATATCTTATTTACAAACCTCGCCATTATGCAACGTCTATACAAACATAATAACTGGAGGAGAATCAGATGAAACCAACTCAGCTCAGCATGAAAAGAAGCATGCCGAACATGTGAATCACAATCTCAGAACATGCGCAGGTCCCGATGAAAAGATTATCCAGCCGGTTTGTTAGCCATACGGTCACAAAGGTCGGCCACTCCATTCGTCACAGCCAGCTACTTGTTAATGGTTCAGAACTGAGACAAACCAACATTTGGGGATGACCTGCATCTTGCCTCAACTGCCAACGTCTTAACAATGCCTCGGCATGGGTCACCTCCAAAACTGAGATTCGATATTTGAATTGAACAGCTATTCCTTCCCAGGCAACTCTGCAGAAGGGGGGAATATTATCAAAATAGGACTAGCAAACTAAAAAAGGGCATGAAACGACAACCGAAAATAACATCTCAACAAAGTGAATTAACGCATTCTTATTAGCACATTGCACCAAATGACATGATGCTCCTCTCTAGCCATGCACAACAAAATGAAACAAAGTTCCAAGGAAAAAAGACACTTTTGCGGGGAGCTGATTAAGACCTACCAATACGGGGGGTTTTTCTGATGATCACCAAATTAATCTTAAAGAAAAGCTTACTAAAGCTATGCAAGCAAATTTGTGGGCTTTGAGCGATAACTATCCAACTGCTAGAAATCGTATTAGTTTGAACACTCTTTCCACACATGACGTGAAACCTTCATGTGAAACTCAAGTTCAATGCCCATTGTAAAGAAGATACCAAGTTTGTACTTATTATTGTCACATAATTTTCTAGCAGAATACTAGGAATGATCTAAAACCATATTACCCTGGAGACAATGGACGATGAATTGGTTGCATGGCAATTTCCTATAGAAAACTTTTGGCAGCTGCCTTGAGGAGTTCCATAGCTAGCAAATTCTATGGAAGATATCATAAACCCATCTTGACACTGCAAGTGCATTTCTGGTGTCAGATCGTTTCCTGTAATTTTTCCATCAGCAGAGTCTGGATTGAACCACTTCTGGACAGGTGGGTAGTGAGACTCTGAAACTTGAGAACAGAGGACTCGGGCTGATCGCAACTTGATTGAAATATCAAATGGATTCCCGCCAGTTTCCTCCAAGATAACAAGTAAATTACTTGAAGACTGTAACCATGACCGCGGTACGTGGTACCTGGAGAATAACCAATACAGGCTATGTTAAACAACTAAACTCATTTGCTATTTAATTTCACAAATAAATTTAAAAGGTCTCCTAAAGTACAGAGAAACATTTGAATGCATGACTTGCAAATTTGAAATCAGATTTTGAAAGGGAACTACTTTCTTTAGCTCGGAAAAACAACAGTTGCAGCTAGTTTTACTTCACTTTTCTCATTATTTTAGGATAGAAATTTACAAGGTTTGAGTAGGCTTCCCACAATTAAATGAGCACTTATCGGAGTCGTACGCCCCACGGTAATCGCAGATTTCTTGACATCCATCTTCTGGAGCAACAAGTGTCCAATATCTTCCTATATGGTGACCGTTGACCCAAGCCTGGCCCTTACCCATGCTTCCTAAATCAAGAGCAACTGGATCTGTGCCAGCAGGGCTATCAAAGTATGTCTGCTCAATAGAAAAAAGGAATATTTTAAATAAATTATACTTTTAAGAAATAAATGAGTGATATATTGTGCACAACAAACGTGCTCAATTTTCAATCTTTAAATCCACTTATCTCAGACATAAGGCAAGACCAGTGGAAAGCATAGCAAATCCGCAATCATCACATAAGCAGAGAAAATTTACAGCAAAATAGATGCTAATAGATGCTTCACACATAAGAATAGAGTTACCTTGTACCATGTAAACGTGGATGGATCGGCATCTAGCGACAACTCAGCCCAACCTGCCTTTTCATTTTCTTCTATGGTGTATATTTTCAAAAACTCACCTCTAAGCCCAACCTATAATCAAAACAAATCAGCATCCACCTGACGACTTTAACACTTTTGATAGGCAACAGTTTGGAGAAAATTTATAACTTACAAATGGTATTAGGCATGTTATTTTAAACAAGAGAAGATAAATGTGTATGCGAATAAGGGCTTCAAACTGTTTCCAATTTTGCAAAATAGAAATTCAAATAGCTATTTGGCATTGAAGGTATTCCGTACAAATATTGAAAGTTATGACTTATGAGTTCCAACTTAAATGCAGACATATAAACCCCATTCTATTCCATCCAAAAGTATTTATGAATGCTCAAGTGAACCAGGTTAGGAATCAAGTACCAAGAGTTCAACATTTCCTTATATTCCCACACCTTGCGTGTTGAAATGTAAAATAAAGGAGTTTAAGATATTAGTAAATATTTTCAGGAATTAACATTTGTATGAATAATGAATACCATTGCAGTTACAAAACCCAAAGCTGAACTTTCCCCCAATTTTATTAAAACCTAATAATGCAACTTCAAAATACTAATATATGAAGTATTGAAGGATTAGATCATAGACACTCTCCATTCAGATCCACATTGTGCCTGATAAATGTTTACAATACATTTACATATTTAAAAGGAAGTGCTGATCCTGAAATGCCTGAATATCTAGAAATTTGCTACCTACACTGGTATCTTATATTTGGGCAAAAGCTCGGATAAATGTTATATTTTTGCGGCATATGATCAGTAGAAAATTAGCCAAATACTTTAACATACAAGAATAACTTGGAAAAGGGGGGAAAAGAAGAGGAAAACTCACAATGGATTTCCTATTACATTCGAAATGGGGAGGGAGGAAACTTTGAAATTCTAAACGCATACCTGGTAAGTCCATAGCAACTTTGAGAAGTCAATATCCCCATTTTTAAAGCCAGTAAGTTTAATCTGTCCTCTAAACCCTGCCCCATCTTTCTCCAGGAAAGCACCATAGTTCTGTATAATAATTTTCAAATCACAGAACATTGAATGGAATCAGTAACACCATCCCCCTAGGAGTATATAAGCCTGAGCAGCAGAAAGTATGATCAAAATTGTCTGAATAAAAGGCACTGCTATCAATGAAGATAAGCAAGCAAACAAATTTAAGATAAAACTTGCAGAGTTTTATACACAATTTCTAAACCCAAAAAAGAAAAACAAAGAAAACAGAACAATAAAGTTCAATGGAATGTACTACCAAAATAAAGAATTCAGAAGGAAACAAACGCAGTCACAAAACCAAAAGAAAAGGAGGCCCAAAACCAGGCCCAGCTTTACTCTCGAAAACTAAGCTATTTTTTCCAACCAAACAGCCTAAAAAGTTGCTGACACATTGCACCTCTGCAAAACATTTTTCTTCCCTTACAAAGTGGCAAGAAGAAGGCACCACCCAACCCGATCTAGTTAAATGAAAAAACTCATACCACATTCTCAAACCACATGACAATAAAGAAGAGATACGAGTGCTCTCTGAAGCCCCTTTACACACAGTGCACGAATGAAGAAATACACGACAAGAAATAGGCCACCTCCGTAGAATGACCTGAGAGAGGGAAAAGATCGACTACAAAAACAGATAGAAAAAAGGGAGGGGGAGAGGGGAAAAAAATGTAAGAACTGCTTTGAAATCAATGCACAGCCCACAGGCAGTTACATGTTACTAGTTCAAGGGTGTAACTGGGATGTTGGTTCTGTTGCTTAGTTTGTGATACCCGGGGGTCTACTCCAGTGAGTTTGATTATGTTTCACCCCGATAGTATAGGTAATCTTCCACCCTTCAGGAATTTCAGAAATTAGGTTTATCCAAGTGAGATGAGCTCACTTCTTTTCAAGGGTACAACCTCCAACAGATCGGCATGGTTCTGTAGTCCTTAAAAAATTACTTCTTCACCTAGCACCCACATAATTCTAACTTGTCTTCTGGGAAAAAGAAATGCCTATCTCAGTCAGGTTCCATCTTATGAGGACTTTCAGCGGGATCTGAGTAAGGTGTGATGTACCTCTCTCCTATCCCTTGTAATTTCGTTCAACCAAATTCCAGTTTCAGACTGATCTCCACTACCCACATTCCTACCCTCCTAATACAACCTACTTCCAAAATCCACCTCCAAAACGTAGTGTTTAAAATTTATTTTCAAGTCATAAAAAGTTGCTAGGGTATATGAAGAGAGAGAGAGAGAGAGAGAGCATTAACATTATTATCTTTGGGACAACACATAACATTAGATTTGGACATAAAGCTAAACATTTTACCTGCAAGCCCACTGTCTGAGATAACAACACCAAATCATTGTATCCCTTCAGAAACTTAACAGGATGCTCAACCTTGACCCAGTGACCAACGACACTGCCTTCAATAAAAAACGGGTGTAATAACACGTATATTAGAGAAGACAATAGAATAATGGTTATAGAGAATATGAAGGAAAAATATGCACTAGTTGTATATTGAAATCAATCATTACAGCCCCTCTGGCTCTAAAACATTGAAGAAGACATATCTGCGGTAGTTTGGAAGCATGAAACTCTAAGCAGAAAGTACATTAACATGAGTCAACTACATCTTCACAGTGCCAAGAAAACAACCACAATGGTATTGTTATTCATGGGAATATTGAACACTGATGTACACAAAAGGAATAGTTACTAACATCTACGAGTATTAATAGAAACAACCATGAGAGCCAACTGAGTACTGTAACCAGAACAGCAAGGTTATAGCTTCTTGGGGATCCTAACTAACAACTCCAACTGCCTATTATTAGGTGTAAATTTAACAAGTATACTGTTATGACAGGACCCAAAAGATTAGTCACTAATAGGTCTACCCACATACCGCTCAAATAACCCAGATCAACTCAGCACAGGGTGTAGGACTTACAACGCCAACATAGCTCATACTCAAACAGAACTGAAGTGGCACATATATTCTCCTTTTTTGAGAAAGATAATTTATTACACATATATTCACTTTGTCTCATGATTCTATTGCTTTAAATTGACTATTAATATCCTCTTTCCTGGATGTTCATAAAAACCGGTGCTCAAGTCATGTGGAGAAATAAGTCAGCAGAAAAGCCCTTAAAAATGATTCCACAAAGCTATGGACTTTTCAGTAATTCTTTTACATATCTTTCACAGTTCATTCCATTCATTCTTAATAAAGAACATATTTATAAAATTATATGGGATGCAAAATAGTCAAATTCTGATCTTCCATCACCTGTAAGCTGGCCATTAACAAATACGCGCAACACATCACGCATGCTATCAATTGAAACTGCTGGACTAATATTGTTTTCCTCCCAAAAAGATATGTCATCCTCTGAAACAAATATCCTATATTCCAAAAGTGCATCAAATAGGTATTGACAAATATCAAATAGTTTTAAACAAGAATAGTTAGCTAGCTCAAAATAAAATTGACATGAGTTGATTTAAAACAGTTATTAAACCCTAACAGTTGTCCCATCAGAGACGTGAAATTCAAGAATGTGAATTTTTAATAGTGCATTATGTCACACATGAAATTCAAATCAAATAATGGGAAATCTAATTTTATGTGAAAAATACAATTAAAAAAGTACTAGATGGAAGATAGCAGTTAATTTGAATGTTTACTAGTTCCAATTAATGAAAGAAATTGAAGTCCAAAGAGGTAAAACCCCAAATGACAAGGTAGCTATAGAGTTACTCATCCCAGTTACCACTCCATTCTTTCATAGACCAGTATTCTTATGCCACATACACATCCTGGAGTTAAAAACTGAACTTTTCGAAGATAATAGTCAACTAACTAGAAATAAGACAGTTCTGTTGCCACATATAAGTATTACTACTCCTATCCAAACAATCTCATCATGAGTAGCTCTATTCAATAATATAAATGTACCTGGTTATATGCCATAAATAATCAGATTCGTCTTTCGTCACATTCAAATGCTCCAATATTCCTTGGACCGTAAAATTGTTCTCTCCCCAAACACCAATTGGCTCTTTTGCAGTCATCCATGATTTGGTGATAAACAAATCTTCTTTCTCGGTAATGAATTGTTGCTGTGAAGAAATACCTGAATAAAGAAGCAAATCAAACTCTACTGTTTTGATGGAAGTTTGTGCACCAACCTGCCCAAGCATTGGAAAACAGAAGACTCAGACAAACACTTCAGATTGGAAAATTGTTCACATTTTCACAAGTTCAGAAGCAGATGAAAAACCACATAAAAACTCATTAAAGTCTGAGATGAGGACAACTGTGATATCATCCTCACTTGGAGATATGCAGAATTATTTAGAGATACAGAGAACTAAACTTCATTGAAGTATCTGACCAATAAAAGGAGACGTGAAACTGACCCTATCAGTATAATTGTATGCTAAAATATCATATTTCCAGTACAGATCTGGAACCATTAGGCTAAGATTGCTTATGGTTTCATATATCATCCAAATAACCCGTTCTCACTGTTTAACAAGAGTTTGGAGGCATTTTCCTGTTTGGTCACTCCAAGCCGGTTGGTAAATGTTCAGTTCAGCTCCTCATGACTGCCTGGCTGTTGAGCTCAATTTCAAGCATCAACAAAATTAGCATTAATAAGAAGTTTCAGGACTTTGTGGAGGGAACAATACTTTTTTCCTAAGAATTCTATAGTTATTTACGTTCACCGCCAATTATGGCAGCTCTGGTTCACACAGTGGCAATGGCTATGTAGAGTATTCATATGTGAACAGAATAAAAGCAAGTTGAGACGTATACACAATTGATCGAGCTCATATTCTGTGATATATGTTGCCAGAAAGTTCTTAATGTTCCAGTCAAATGATGCAACCATACCTTGGCAGTGTTGTACACCACGTTCCGGCAGTCTGGCAAAATACTGACCGACCATGGTGGGAGGTTATACTTTTGACCAAGAAATGTTACAGAAGCTGCTTTACGTTCATCAATGTTTGCAAGGAATGCAGAGCAACTGATTTGACTTCCATACGAAGTAAAGTTCAGGCCTTCGGTGTGAGAATTCATGCGGTATACGTGTGCCTGAATACATAACAGAAATTAGTTTGCAGGTAGAACTAACAAACTCCAAAAAGAGCAATAGAAAAATGATTCCAATCATACATAAGGTTTCTAACATTAGTCACATGCAAAGGATATCCAACTGAGGATGGAATAGTAAATTATTTGGTAACTTCTATATTGCAGTTCTAGATATCTATCTATCAGAATGTTTTATTTTTCTTTCATGGAGTTATGTCACTCAAGATGGGCAATTGTCTCAAAAGGGAAAAAAATTTAAAGGGTAAAGGACAGTTTTAACAGACAATATAATCTCCAATTACTTATTTCATTTCAATTAGGATTCAGGAACACAAGTGCTCGAAGAAGATCCACCCTATGAAAGACGCAATACATTGAGACTAGAATGAAAATGTAAATTACTAAAATCATAGACATAAAAATGACAAGTTGAATTGTTATTCATTTGCGTGTAAAGCCATGCAAATTTTGGGACACTGTTGCAAATATAAGCAGTTAAGAGCTGGATCATTATATTAATAGTTATTCTCAAATGTAGAAAAGACATTTATTATATAATATTATCAAGACCAGAGAACTCTATTGATAAGCACACATATTAAAGCGAAAACAAACATAACTCAAGGTTTGGCTCAAACCTCTTGTTTTGGTCCTAATTTTATATAATTCGGAGAATCAGCAGCAACAAGAGCAGGTTCGCAGAGCTTTATAGCAGCATGTAGATCCTTCAAATGTCCCCATTTAGGCTCACTCAGCAGACCTAGTTAATAAATCAGTACATTATTCAGTAATGTAACACTCATGCTAACTTTTCCATAGAAGATTATCCATAGGAAACTCATTAACTCATTACAACGCAATCACAGGGACTTGCACATAAAAAGTGAGAAAATGAACCAGCCATAGGAATAAAAGTTATCATTTAGACCCATTAACCTACCATATTCATCAATTGGAGCATCATAATCATAACTAGTAATATAAAATGGGCCCCCAGAAGTCCGCCCAAAGTTTGTTCCACCAAAATACTGCACACAAGCAGCAGGCTTGTCAAGAGACTCAAGATTTATAAGGGGCATAAATAAGACATAACACATTGACATGTTACATGACAGTGAACAAATCAGGGTAATGAGTACATATTTTCTCTTTAACTATTACATATATTGCCAAAAATGTAATAAACTGTAAACTGAAACTTTTGACTATTGTCCCATGATGGTACCAGTTGTTCCACATTTATCAAGCTATAGAAACCGAAACTTTGAATTTCTCTTTCCAAAATTTAAAGCACTGAAGAGAATTATGGAAACAAATTTGGCCCAAAAGAAAACAGAACAATTCAGTCACAGCAAAGAAATGCAAAATAAAGTTTTAGCACATAATGAAACCACTGAAGACATGTCAAACAAATCTATGTATGAAATTTTTTTTATTTTGTACACACCACACAATACCATACTATTTTATGAACTAAATCAGCAGTGCATATATGAGTTGTCTTTGTACCATATAATAATTCTGAAAGCTCCCTCCACGTTGGTAAAAGCGTGCTACTGCAAATGCAAGATCTTCAACAGGCCTGTGAGGCAATCTTCCACCCCATGATGCATACCTTCAGAAAGTGATGTAAAAGGTTAGACTACCATTTCAAGAAGCAAAATTTGCAAAAACCACATGTTAAATCTGCAATTATCTCCCTTTAACTAATATAAACTCTAAAATCCTAAGGCCCCAAAACATCAAAACTATGCTCAAACAATTAGGGTGGAAGAGGCTTTCAAAATTCTCGAACCCCAGAACATCTGTTTTCTGGGATCTAGTGGCAGAGAAAGTTATTAAAAGATTGGGCAGTTGGAAGAGGGCTTACTTGTGCATGGGTGGAAGGTGGTAAACTGGAAATTCATAAGCTTTCTCTTGTTTAGCCTCGGCTGTTTTGCAATTTTACTTGGGTTTGTACTAACAATTGTATGATTATAAAAGTAGAGGGATGGTTGGTCTTCGAATACAGCTTGTCCACTATGTTTGTAGTACCTTTAGACTTTAGTTATAGCATACTAATAGAATTTTTGTCTTTCTCTCATAAAAAATGTTAATACAGTACATAGATGTGCAGAGAGTCAGGCCAACAAATTCAAAGGGATTCAGCGTACCATCCATCCCAATCTTCAGTCCACATTGTTGGTTTGTTATAGGAATTTGGCTTGTAACCGTCACAATAGTACCCATTGCATGCATCTATCTGTAGAAAACAAAAACTATTTATATATATATGACTGCAATGCTGAAATGTCTAAATGTTAAGGCTTTCCATGAAATGAAGTGCATTTAACAAGTCGTCCTAGCCATTGCATCTTCTTGACTTTTACGACATGCCATTTTGCATTTTCCAGTGCAATATATTATTCATAACAACTGGTTCACAAACTTAGATATGCATGCATGCATGACAAACAGCAGCATAACACAAGCTAAGGGCCTTACAATACTTCCTGGGGCATCAACTTGCCTGCACATGACCCATGGAACCCCAGCACCGAGACCTAGAGCCATCTCAGCAGCCCACTGAACATATTCTTTCCCTCTCTGACCAAATTGGCCTTCAATATTTCCATATTCATTTTCAATCTGATAAAATTTCATAGCAGCAGCGGTATACATGGTTAAGAGTGCATATTTCAGGAAAATACAACCTGTTAAAAGCATATATGAGTAAAGCCATAGAAACAGTAAGAAAACATATTACTACGGCTGAATGTCTAGTCACCAATTAGCAAATTTAAGAAATACTCATTCTGAGGTCATACTGGGCAATCAGAATCGAGAAAGGACATAATTAAACAACTGAAATGGGAATGGAAATGTGTACTCAGTGTGTGAGTAACAGTGGGAAATATTGCCTGGAATTTTTTTAAATTACATGCTTTTAAGTCATGGTTATAGAATGGCCTTCAGACCAAACATATGTATGACCCCAGGTCCCCAACTGAAAATAAATAATAATGCATGATGGACATTGGACAGAATACAATACCCACAACTTATAACAATCCCATAACTTCTTCTACAATGCTTCTTTCAACTTGCACTGCTCATGATCCAAACAGGGTCCTAAGATCTCATCTAGACAAACAAGCTCAAATGGCCAATCTATGTAATATTCTGATTGAACTAAAAAATTGGCTTACAACCTGCAGCATAATAATTGGGCCACCTTGCCAAGAAAATAGCTTTTCCTCTCGCATCAGATCCACCATCTTTTTAACAAACCGCTGCATTTCCTCCTGCAGAAAAACAAGGCAACATAAAGATATCAAAACCACCACTATAAACTGCAGTCTACAGACTGGAAAACTCAATTTGGGAATTTAAGTAGTCAAGAAAAACCAGTTGTAATGCTATTTTATATATACCCCTACAACACTGGAGAAACTCAAAGAAACTGTGTAGAAAACCCAAATCTAAGGGACTAAAGAAACAGAACACACAAAAGATATTGAAGAAAAAACTACATGCCAAAATCACTATAAAAGTGTGCCTTCAAAAGTTTTCATGAAAAAATATTGTAAGAAAATTTTTGCTTTGTAGAAAGGTCAAAAAAAGACCTGATGGAAAAGCACTGAGTTATCAGCTTCAAGAATATACCTTCCAACAGAAGAAAAAAGTTTAGTGAATTTCCAAAAATATTTGCTTCACTGAAAGAAAAAATCGGAAGAACAAGAAGAGAAACTTTTAAGTACTAGGGTTTAGTATCCCTTAAAAGGGGTCGGCAGTTAGTATGGTGTTACAGAAGGAAACTCAACACTGTCATTGTCACCCATGTTATCGTAAGTATGGGAAATGTACTACAGAAGGAGCAATAGGACTGCATATGAGAAAGCAGAAGGATTGCTTTTATCTCTATATGATTTAAGGGAAAAAATCCACACTTCTAAGGAAACATTACATACAACTTCCCACATTAAAGTATTGGTTATATGGGATTGACCAAATCTGTATTACAATTTAAAAAATAAATAAATATATATATATACAGATGCACCTGTATATGTATAAATGAGTTAGCAATTAGGGGATGGAAATAGAAATCTAGAGATAGCGCTATCATTTAATTCCTTGTTGCATTATGTGGCTGGACAGAGTTTTGAATACACAGGGCAGTTTGAAATATTTAACTAAAATGATTACAACAGAAAAATAATGCAAAATCCCAAGTAATATATATGTGCAAGTCCAGAAGCACTTAGGTGAATCTAACCTTAAAAGGCGCATTGTTTGTTCGAAACTCTATTCCAGGGATGTCACGCAACCACACAGGAAAGCCACTGCAATATAGCCAGTAGAATAAGAACCTACATCATGCAATACATAAACGGAGACAGAATAATAAAGCACCATTTTTCTTAAAAGGTGTTGTAAGTAGGAAGGGAACCAGTAGACAGACCCAAAATTCCACTCAGCGCAGACATAAGGCCCTATGCGTAGATGGAGATAGAGTCCACTGGCTCCCACTAAATTCGCAAACTTGACAATATCATATCTCCCTTCAAAGTTGTACTGAGCAAGTTATTCAGAACAAATATTAGTCTTTCAGTAAAAAAGAAATGAATCGTATTTAAGACAACCATAACAGTATCACCCCAAACTAGCTGTAGAAAACGTTATGGCACCTGTCCTCTCACGGGTTCATGGCCACTCCAAAATGCATAAGTTTGGATCACATCCGCCCCGCCTTCCTTGCTCTTTGCAATCAGATCAGGCCACATCTGACATCAATCTCAAAGGCTTAAAATTTGTCCAAAACAAACATTACAGAGCCCTCTACTCTGGCACTGCAGCGGCGAATTAAGATTTCCGCTAGCAAGATGCCACATTTTACAAAACATGTGAAAATGATGTGACAAACCAATAAGAAAAATTTAGTTGATTTCATCTTTCTGTCACTTCAAAGTGCCCCAAGAGCAATTAATGACAGAGTATCTGCTGGCCTTACTCTTAGTCAAAGCGCCACGTCATCATGCGGTCAAGAAAGTCCAGTGTTTGTAAGGAAAACTAATTCTGTTAGTTGTTCAAGGTTGTTAAAATAAGTAATCGATCATTAGTTTTTCTGTTCCAATTAATTAGTAACTAATCACATATTGGTGAAATTATCATTAATTTAGAACCCTAATTATTCTCAGTAATGAGAATCATTTTTTCACAATTTCATTAATTCAGACCCCAAATTTCAAACTATTTCCTCACAATCAATGAAATTGTCAGTGTTGTAAAACTATAAGCATGCAGAAGCAGAAAAGCTACGGCGGAATTGAGGGAGGGGGCGGAGGTAGTACCTCGGGAGTGGCGCGGGGGTAGTGAATTCCGGCGGAGACGAGCATGCGGCGCTTGCCGTTGATGATCAGAGCTCGGTGGTCGTAGCTGACGTTGAATGGCTTGAAGAACTCGGCGGCGGCCACCAGAGCAAATTGAACTGTCAGGCACACGAACAGACATCGGAGCCCCCATAGGCTGCCGCTTTCCGCAACCATTTTCCACTCTCTGCCTCCGCTGTGCTTTCTCTCTGTGCGTGGAAAAGAAAGAGAGGAGAGATAGTTGGGGAAGAAGACTGAATGTATCATCGGAGGAAGCAAAGAAGTGGCTGTACCATCATTGTCGCCTACCTAATATGTTGACACGTGTCAGTTCCAACAAAAAGGTACACAAAACTTTGGGGTAAACTGCGAACTATTTTTTGGTAAATTAACCTCCTAAACTATTTGAAATCAGCCAATTAACCCCTCACCCTAAGATTCGATGAAATTTCATTCACTTTGCCGTCAAATACTAGCACGTGATTCTCTCTTGGAGTAAAGTCGTTTCTCGTCTTCATCCCGTTATTCCAAAGGTAAGTGTTGACTTACCTTTGGAATTGAAAGTTAGGGCTTCTGTTTTTTTTTTTTTTTCCGCAAGATTTTGGGCAGAATGAAGGATTCAATTCGCACAAAGGTAACACCAAATCGCAAATCTTGTACGATTGGATTGTTCAATGAGATGGCTTTCCAGCTTAGAGATGGTGGAGAGCCTCCAATATATAGTAAGTGTTGACATTTACTCTTTTTAGCTCTTTGTTTGATAAAATTTTTATAACTTTATTGGTTTTAATTAAGAATAAAAATAACTTTATGCAGTATGTGGTCCCATGGTGTTGTTTTAAGGTTTGGAGAGAGATTCACTCACTCTACCACAATTTGAGGGTTTTGGTGGTTGTTTAAAGTGGTCGCATTTGTGTCGATTTCTGTATGTAAATTCGGTAAATTTAACTAAGTTTTGACATGAGGTTTTATTGGCTTGCAGCTGATCCAAATGAGTTTACACTTGAAATTCACCATGGGGATTACTTTGTGGATAGGTTTTACATGGGTGGAATTGTGCAATGGGAAGACAAGTGCAACGCGGATTTTATCTCCATGTTTGACTTGAAAGACTTGGCAAAGCATCTTGACTACAATAAAGTCACAACTGAGTTTTGGTACAAGAAGAAATGAAAGGGTTGGTTTCCTATTACCGAATATGCTTTCAATTATGATTGTGTTGTGGTAGTATCTTCAAGAAAAATAGTTGTGCTTTACCTTACTGAAAAATCACCACAAGTCCATGTTTTAGAAAGTTAACCTCTGCTCCAATTATTGTAGAAGAGCTCAGTGAAACTGGTGGGAAACAATTAATTAATTTAGTGGATGATTTCTCTAAGGAACCTTATGGCAATGGAAGTAAAGTAGATCATGTGAATGTCAATGCTAATGAAAATGGCTTTTTGCATGATTTTAATTTCTCAAATATGCATGATGTTGGTTATTTGGATGTTGATCTAGGAGTAGATTATGGTGCAGATTATGAAGGTTATGAAGAATATACTAGGAGTGCATATACAGATAAAAGTCTAAGATTGTTTGATGTAAGAGTTGAAGATTTTACTAGTGGAGAGGAAGATGTTCAAGATGGTGAGCAAGAACATGATGCTAATGTGGATCAAAGTCATGAAGAAAATGATGAATTAGATGAGAACTTCAGAGAGTTCAAGTATGAACAAGTGAGCATGAACGAGAAGATGACAACAAATTTGATAAATATATTGTAAATGAAGATAGTGAAGAGCATTATAAAGAACCTAGTGAGGCTGAAACTGATAAGTATGATACAGATGAACTTTAGAGTGTACATGGCTCTGATAGTGAGAAAGATGAAGAGATTAGAGGCGAGACAAGAAGAAAAGCCCCAAAATTTAAGCAATATAATAGGGATCATGACTTAAGAGATCCTAAGCTTTGTTTGGGCTTAAAGTTTCCCACCATGGCAGAGTGCAAAGAAGCTCTTACGTACTATATAAATAGTTGTGCTAGGAAGGTTGAATTTATAAAAAGTGATCCAAATAGGGTCCAGTTGGAATGTAAAGGTGAATTTGAAGGTCAGTGTTGTCCTTGGAAGCTTTTTGCTTCATATGTTGTTGGAGGCCCAACTGTTAGGATTAAGACATACAAAGGTGAGCATATATGTGGAACAAAGCAGACATCCAAGTTTGCAACATCTTCCTTGTTGGCTGCAAGATTTGGTGAGGATCTTAGGAAAAATCTGAAGATGTATATACCAGCTTTCATGGAACTAGTGAGAATGCACTACAACATAGATGTTACCACGAATCGAGTCTATAAAGCATAACAAATTGCTGCAAAAAAAAATACAGGGGAGCATTAGAGCAATATGGGAAACTGTGAGATTATTGTGAAGAGTTAAAGAGGCAGAATCCAGGGAGTACAGTGCTAGTTAAGACTAGATTAAGGGGGGATGAACCTGTTTTTTAGAGAATTTATGTATGCTTTGATTAGGGGTGCAACTTGGATAGGAAATTCCGATTCCGACCAACTCCAAACCAAAAATTTCCAATTTTGGCACATCCAAAATGAATCCGAAACCCAAAATTCCAAAATCAGAAAAAAAAAAAAAATTGGATAGGAATTATAATGTATTTGAAAATTCTGAATATTTCGAATTCTGAACAGAAACTTGCCGAACTCATTCCGATCTAAAAATTTCGAAATGTGCCGAAATACGACAAATTTATAGCAATATAATTACTAATATATATATATATATATATATATATAATATGTTTGCATTATTTGCAATTCCCTTTTATGTAAATATATTCAAAGTCTTAAAAGATACACTTACAAATACTTAACCTATAATAATGAGTTAGGATCCGGGAACACAGGCTTTTGACACAAGTTTTTGTGGGACCCATTCCATAATGTATTTCAAGGATCAACCGTCTATCTTTTATGTCTTACCTCAAGGATTATGTCTACTAAAAATCACCTAAATCCGAAACCATATAACTGTTGGATTAAATTTAGTGTTTCTTTGTAGAACCATATTTGTTCATTTCTTCACTACAAATGAATGTCTTAATGCTTTTGAATTTGTCTAATTTATCGTGTACCAAAATTAATCCGATTCCAAAATATCCAAAAATTCCGAAAATGCCGAAAATTCCGAATTGGCATGAGATTATGGAATTCCGAAATTTCGATTCCGAATTTGGAACGTATATTCATTTCCGAAACTTTTTTGGATTGAAATTGGGAGCATGTGTTTCCAATCCGATCCGACCGAAAAACAGGCCTAGCTTTGATGCATGTCGAAAGGGATTTATAGAAGGGTGTAGGACTATGGTTGGGTTTGATGGGTGCCACCTCAAAGGAAACTATTCTGGCCAACTTCTTAGTGCTATAGGGATTGACGCCAACAATGAGATGTTTCCATTAGCATTTGGGATAGTTGAGCTTGAGAATCAAGAACCTGGACATGGTTTTTAGATATTTTTTCAAAGATGTTGGAGTAGTGAATGGAAATGGGTAGGGTATTCGTCATAGATAAGCAGAAGGGCTTAGGCAATGCTATTAAGAATTTGATGCCGAACATAGGCATTGTGTTAAACACCTCATAACAACATGAGGACAGCTAGACATGGTAGTTTAGCATTAAAACAAAAGTTATGGGCTGCAGCTAGGGCAACCACTATTCCCCAATGGGAAGCAGAGATGGAAAAGATTAAGGAACTGTCCGTGCATGCATATAATTGGTTTAATGATAAGCTAGCTAAGAATTGGAGCAAGTCACCCTTCATAACTGGTCCTAAGTGTGACATTTTTCTAAATAATTTGTGTGAGTATACTACAAAGACTTAGAAATTACTTGATGTTGAGAATGGCAAGACAAAGAGAAATTAAGTAGAATCAGTGTGTTGGACCAAGAATTATGAAGATTTTGGAAAAAAATATCAATGAGGGTTGAGGCTCATGTATTGCCTATGTTACAAGTGGAGGAAAGTTTGAAATTAGACATATAACAGGGGGGAAACACATGCAGTTGATTTGAACAAACACACATGTTTTTGCCGAAAATGGGATCTATGTGGTTTACCTTGCTGCCATGCCATGTCTGCAATAGCTAAGCAACATCATTCACCAATGCAATATGTCAACCATGCATACAAAAGAGGGACATGAGATAGAGCTTATGGCAACTTCATCTCTGCAATGCCTAGCTAAGAAATGTGGTTCAAAACTGGTCACAGACCCATTAAGCCTCCTAATTATGTCAAGCAACTTGGAAGGCCAAAAAAGTCTAGAAAGAGATAACCAGATGAGATACCAAAAGGTGCAACTAATTTGAAGAGGTATGATATTATCGTACACTGCACAAAATGCAATGCAGAAGGTCGCAATCAATCATGTTGTCCTCGTAAGGATGATGAAGGCAACAATGCACAGGTAATTTAACTTGGCAAATTTTCATTGGTATTCTCCTTGTTATTATGATTTAACAGGTCAATTCCATTTTCTACAATGTAGGGTGGTAAAGGAAAAGGGGGAAGGGCCAAGCAAAGGGTATATAAAAAGGACATTAATTGAAATTGATACCAGGCGGAATAACCTACAGTAAACACAAATTCTTGTACATATGACTAGTCGAAAGAACTAGTCAACTAGTTACAAGATTGTTACTAACAGAAAACACAGTAGTATGAATTAAACTTAATTGACAGGATAACGCAACTAGTCAGACTCTACCCAAATTAAGTTTAATAACAACAATCATGCACTGAAGCTTGTTCACAAAACAGATAACATGAAACGAGCATGCAATATTAGCAGTGATATAAGTAAGCAAGATATACCAAGGAACACACAACAATTTGTTGCCCGGAAAAACCCCTAACTGGGTTAAAAAACCGGGGGACTTCTAGGAGTCCGGTCCACTAGTGAAAAATAAGGTTCATACAAAGATAACTACAACAAACTCAATTCCTAGACCTAATCTATGGAGCAGCTTGTACCTTTGTGCAACCCTATGTTGCACTAGCTGGAGAAGTCTTCAGTCTTCACAATGAGACAGCATCTCTTCTTTAGCTCATCTCCTTGTGGCACTGAAACGAAGCATGAACCATGCAAATGATGTGAAGATGTAAAAATAAAATGCAGCTGTGGATTCAAATAATAACAAGTCAGTTTCTCCAGTTAAAGAGTTGAAGGAAGAAACTAACTGAGAATCCTAAACTAAGGTCTATATGAAGATTTGGAAAAACCAAGTTTTCAGACCATGAACAATGCAAACTTTTTCTCAAAAGATTTGTGTGGGTTAACACAGATTTGAAGCACAAAAAATGAGTTTGCAGCAGGGGTTTTAGAAGAACACAGAGAGGAGGCTCTAGGAGCTTAAGACACTCTCTTCAAAAATCTGATTTCTCTAACCCCCAAAAAACAAATGAGCTCCCTCAACCCTATTAAACCAAGAAACACCCAAAAGACACTTGTCACATGTAAAAGCAATCTGAAATGATCAATGGTGAAAAACTCACTCTCGAAAAAACAGTGTCAGACAAGCCCATGTGGGTTTTCTTAAATTGCGTGCCAGCTCTCGTGTAAAGTAGATACACACATTGACTAGGCAGTTTCACTAGTCAGAAAGGCATAAGAAATCTACACGTGAAATGCATATGCATGCACAAACCTTACTTGAGATTGAACATACCCAATCACACATTGTTCTTCAAAGATTCAGACTTCAATACCAAGTATCCTAATAAGAAATTATCTAAAGAGCTTGTGTGATAAAATATTACAAGTTTGACAAGGGAAGCCAAAATCCACTAAGTCTAGACTTCACAAATATCCTTATGTTGATTTTGATATGGGAATTAATTCATTGCTTTAATGGGTGCAGGGAACAAATGCAAGTCACAGTCATTCACATGATATACATATAGTTGAACCGTAGTCTAGACCGCCAAGAAAGGCAAGGCAAGTTGTAAGCACACATGATTCGTTCATATAATTTAGCTCACTATTTTACTTCTCATATGAAATGAATGGTTGGACTGATTTCTTGATTTAATTTAATTTTAGGCTCTCAAAGGAAGTTTGGTAAGCAAAGGGAGTCATGTGGGGCAAGTTACAAGGCAACCAACTATGAATGCAACTACAAATGAAGGAGTTTCACAGGGATCTCATATGGTTTACAATCCTATTGCAAGTGAAGGCGGTTCAAAAGTATCTCATAGGGTTTTCAATCCTACTTTCATTTCGGAAGAGTCACAAATTAAGTCATTGATAGCAAGAACAGCCCAAAGGTTCAAACTTACTGCTCAGAGAACAAGGATGTGGAGGCCATAAATTTAACTAATGAATTTGCTACAATATGTTAAATGGTTAATGTCTTTTATAATCACTGCCTAGAACTTTAGTAAATGGCAGCTAGTTGTGTTTTTTGTAAGCAATGCCTTGAACTCTAGCAATTGACAGCTAATTGTGTGTTTGTAAGCACTGCCTAAATTTCAGGAAGTAAATTTGTGGGGTACAAATTTAACAACATGTTTTTTGCTCTGGAAAAGAAAAGAGAGGTACTAATGAAATGAAATGAGCTTGCTGACTCTTTTTTTTTTTTTTGGTCAACGACTCTCTTGTTATGCTCTTATAGCCTATATGTTTATGTTTTTTTGTCTATTTCTTCATATGCAAGTTGTGAATTGGGGAAAAAACTGGCGTGAATAGAATTAGAGAAAAGGTTTCTCGCGAGAAAAGAATTTAGGGTAGAAGGGATAAAGGGGATGAACATGAGAAGACGACTTTACCCTCAAGAGTGAATCAGGTGTTGATGACGTGCTAGTATTTGACGGCAAAATGGATGAAATTTCATCGAATATGACGGTGAGGGGTTAATTGGCTGATTTCAAATAGTTCAAGGGGTCAATTTCAACTAAAGTAATAGTTCAAGGGGTCAAACGACAGTTTACCCAAAACTATGGATCAAATCACAAAATATTGGCCAAACTAGGAACTTCATTTTCTATGATTTTCTCAAATTACGCTTTAAATTAGATTAATTTATATATTCTGTTTATTTGGAATGTCTACTATTCCATTAAATTGATAACGTGTCATATAAGAGTCAAATCGATCCCTCTAATTAAACTTGATTAATCTCATTTATGCAAAACATACCTATAAATATAGAGAGTTTTAGTATGAGCATTCTCATGGTTTGTGAGTGAATTACTATAACGAGTTGTGAATTGTAGTTTTATAAAGAAATGCAATCGTTGTATTTGGGTGGCAAGTGCCGGTAGTTATATGAACTAGTGTGAGGTATATTTCATCTTAAGGTCAAAACGTTTGAATATTTGTCTCGACTCAATTTTTTTTTTCTAACCCAAAGCCCATGTGCTTAGCATTGTTTATGTTTATCCACATGCTTTAAATTGTATAATTAAATGCATAAATTTAATTCTTTAATTTCGTAATGTAAATATTGTATTATAACAATTAACCAGTAGTACGGTGTAATGATATTCTTTTCCACTTATTGTAAATGAGAAGTCTCAGATTCGACTCACATGGATTGTAAGGACGTGTTATATTTATGTTGAATTTGATGTCTAGTTAGCGGTTGGCCCATTGTTTAGCCTAGCCCAATCCCCCTCCCCGTTGAGTAGAATATCATATGTTAACGCATGGTCCTTTTAGATCCATTAAAATAATGTACACTTGTTTTTGGACATAATAGAAAGGCCTTGAGAAAGCACACAAAAGGATGAAAAGATCAAGACATTGGGCCTACAAGCTAGCCCAAGAAATCCAGTAGGCAGAGCGTTATCGCAACAACATAAGATGACCGCTATCAACGACTGCTCCTAGCCTTAGAACGTCTACCGACAGGAAGGGTCGAGCGTTGAACCTAAAGTACTTTCCGACCGCTTAAGCCATTTGGCAGACCTGACAACTTTTTGGCACGGAGCTCCAAGGACAGGTCTGTCCAGACGTCAACTTCAAGCCACGTGTTGGCCATCGACGAGAAGAGAAGTCTATGAAGAGACATAAATACTGTTAGGCCTAGCTCGGGTAAAGTACTTTCCAACCACTCCTGGACGAGCACTACGCTCAAAACGCGTTGACCAGAGAAATCATGCAAATAGCCATGTGTAAATGTCATTTCTTCCTCACGTGTCAGGTGGATAGTGGAAGAGTATCTTACAGACCGTGCCTACGTGTATTGGTAGAACTGTTAGAGAATTAAAGGCCCAAGACTTTGGGGCACACAAAAGGTCTATATAAAGGGGCTGAGTACCCCTTATAAGCTATCGGAGTCACAAGAGCAAAATTACATTACATTGTCTTGAGAGCTATTATAATCCACAGAAAATATATATTAGACCACCACAGTGGACGTAGGCCATTTTCAAGGGTGAACCACTTAAATTCTGTTGTCCATAAACTAGCTTTATATCTCAAACCCACCAAGGGTTGACCGTACTGGTCTTGTGTTGAACTCCCAGTTTTGAGCATTAGCATCACCGTCCCTTTGGAGTATAGAATATAATTGTATCAAAAGTATTCATCTTCACTTGTACGAGAGGGATCTTAGATTCGACTGATGATGATGTATTATATTTGTGTTGAGTTCGATACACTATTTATAGTACCACTAAGTCGGCTAAAATACTTAGTGACCATGTAAAAGTTAATAAAAAAAGTAATAAAACAATATGTGCAAGATAGACTTGGATTGGGAGGCTACACCGGGACTTTCTTGCATACTCCGAAGTATTTCGTACTCTGAGTATTTTAATCGTTAGATTTTTATTTTAAAATATAAAAATCAAAATCCAACGGTTAAAAAATTCGAAGTACAAGATACTCCGGAGCACCCAACAATTTTTTAGGCTACACCTCCTACAAATTGCATGCAACGTGTAGGACGTACTAGCTTGAATTCAACAGCTGCTTAAACCAGGTCATATATCTACAAACCTACTTCAAAGCATTATCCTCCATCTCAACTCTCAAGTATGTGGACTTCCACGTCGACCTACCTATAACTACAAACACCAAACTAAGTGCTCACAGCAAGCTCTAGAAAAAACAGGTTATATATTATTTGCAATAGAATTAGCATATAAACATCTATAATTAGCAAAACTGCCCGCGGGGTGCTGCAGTTTTAAAAACATTTGAGATAATACTATTTTCATATTCTATATATTTATAGTGCTATTTACATATATAACATATTTTACATGTTGCTTGTGTTATAATAAGCCTTCAGCTATTTACATATATATTGTTTGAGAAGGATAAATTAACAGGATATTACAGTAATCAAAAGAGTGGCCTGCTGATTGTTCAAAATATTGACGATGGACTATGAACATGTTACTGTGATGTAGATTTTTCTACTTCATTGTTCTCGAGTTCATCTTCATCTTTAGTATGCAAAGGTGTTTTCTCTTCTAAAATTTCCTCTGCAGGGGTTCCAACTGGTTGCTACAAATTTTGAAAAAAGGAGCAATTAGTGTGGATGGTTTGTTAAATGTAACTTGAAACAGTGGGACATATAAGAAACTACTTAACAATTAAGTTCACGTGCAAGATCCAAGAGTTTTCCAAGTTGGAAGAGATATAGCGATCCAATCAAATACTCTATAATTATTTGCAAAAGGGCAATGCTAGGGAGAGAAAATTTTTTAAATCAAATTTGTAAACCAAATAATGTGTCAATAAAATAAGACTTCATGATTTAATGACTTTAAAAAAGAACTGTCAATTGCCACATCATTTAGTTTACATGCAAATCAAAAAAGATTTCTTAAGCTAAATCAATTCAATATCAATGTCAAGATCCAACAATCGCCTATGCAACAATTGTGATGCAAATTTGCCCTAATTTAGAAGACCAGAAAAAAAAAATGAATAACAATATCAATGCAAACGCGTTTACTTTGTCACTTTGTCACAAACAACATGGTTTAAATTTCATTTGGAATTCACTGCAAATTAATCTGGGACCATTCAATGGTCAGACCATTGAATAGTACGTACCATCCAAGATTTTTCCCAAATAAAGTGAGAAACATTAAAGATAAAGCAAACCATTCTTTATGAGTTTTTAAATTTTTTTTCTTTGGGAACAAAAGCCCGAAATCAAGTAGGTAAAATGTTGTCTGAGGAGTTGCAAAGAAAGGCTTTACATAAACGCAACATATTTGTTAAGTTATAAGCAATCCAGTTCCCTATTTTATGATGAAATGTAGAAAATTGTTTGTGTAAAGGAGGAGATTAGAGAGCTGAACTGGTCTTCAAATTCTACGTTTCTAACTATACCTATAGTAGGCTATAGAAAAACTGATAAATATAATAAAATTCTTTTAATCCTTCCATTTGCAGCTAATAAAAAATTATACTTGTGGTAAGCTTAGATATCATAAAACCAGAACACCAAGAAAAGAAAATAGTACTAAAGCAGCGCTTATAAATTTCAAAATTACTGTTGAAGTAGGGCTCATTTTCAGTAAAGAAAACTGCAAACCAAGGTTATTATTTGCTACCGAAATTAAAGGTCGTTGCTCCCAATTGCTATTCCTTCTTGTCTTGGTTAAACCAACTCCCAGTATTTTCTGATGCAGTACACACAAAATAAATTGCACGCGATGAGCATTAGAATGCAAATAAATAGATCAACAGAGACATCAAGAAAAGATTGTAGTACGTTCAATTTCGTGCTTCTGTTACCTTTGCAAGCCAGAGAGACCACCTCGAGGTTCTTCGAAAACATCCTGGATGTCCAATAACATTTCATATTGTTAGAAACATCCATATGAATGAGCCAACTGCTTCATATCACATTGAAAATTACCACCTATAATGACTAGAGCAAATTCAAAAAAATCGCACATATTGATAATTTTATATCAAACCAGATAATCATAAGAACAGTGCAAGAAATAACTAATTTATGCTAAGAACTCAATACATCATATCAAATTATAATGGCAATGGGAAGGAAAAGAGAAACCTAGAAAAAATATTTTTTCAGTTCCCACCAACACGTAGTCTGAAACATCAAATATAAACAATAAACATAAAAAATAAATAAATAAATAAAAGTTACAACATCATATACATAACACTACCGACGGAGTTAATTACATAACAAATAGGTTTAGGGTTTTTTTTTTATAACTTTAATTTGCTAAAAAGAATATATAGTATCATATGTAATGAACTTTGTGAACATGTTTTAATTATTAAAAATGTTAACGGAAGAAGTGGAGAGTAAGAATTGGAAGCATATCTTTTCATTTTGTTCACTTTTGCAGAACCTCAGTGAACAATAGTCACCAGCATTGGCAAGCTGCTTTGTCGTCATCGATGGATAACATTGTAAGTTTGGTATATAATAAGATTAATTTTTTCTTATGATTTTGTTTTAAAATTCCCAAGCAGGAGAATTAGTAATAGTAAAGTTAATGTTTGAGGCTCCATGTGTCACATTCGGGACCGGTTCTGCCGTAGCACGATCTCTAGTCCAAACTCGCTTAACTTTGGAGTTCCGATAGAATCCGAAGCCAATGAGCTCCCAAAAGGCCTCGTGCTAAATGGAGGTGGACATGTACATATAAGACACATCACCCCCTCTCCGTTGGTCGATGTGGGATGTCACAATCCAAATCTGACACACCTTGACCCGGATATCCTGAAGGGTACCGAAATCGAGGCATGCTGGCCGACACCCTGGAGGGTGACGAAAGCCATGTCATGCAGATGAAGTGAAATTTCTGAATAAAATAAAACCAAAGTCTAGAATTTATTAAAAGCATGCAGCAGAGTACGCAGAAGTGTGGGTAGAACCCCTAATACATAGCATGAGATGTTCAGAGCATAGATAAAATACAGTAAAGAAAGTACGAATTATTCTCATCCTAAATAAGATGGATAAAACATACTAGTGAAATGAAGAAATCCTACATTTATCTGGTGTGGAAGTCGTAAACACCAGAATGGTCGCACTCACCACTAGTCCAGCTACTACGTCCTGGAGGGGCGCAAAACATAAAGTGTGAGTGGGCAAAAATAAACATTTCTAAAACCTTTGTTTTTCATAACATAATAACCCTTCTTTGAAAATTCCTGTATAATTTCCCAAAATCATACTACGTATAGTATGAAAATTTTCAAAGATACGGTTAAACACCTTTATCTCAACATAATATAATATTCATCGTCAAAACAGTATAAAGGCAACAAGGCCAAAAGTATGAGTAAATACCAAAATCTCCTCAACATATAGCATGCTCATCAACATAGAAACATATAATACGTTATGCTTATCGACATACGCAATCGCACAAGTCCATGCAGAAAGTAGCTACATGGAATAGGCTAGGTGTAATGGATATATGCTCAGTACTACGATCACATGAAGCTGGCGATAATCGCATCACATACGAGTCCTAGCTGCCTAATGCAGACTAGTACAAGTTGGCACCTACAATGGATCCAAAGTGAGCACAACGGTGCAGATGTGAACATACACGTGAAGGCTGGTCCTGGTTTGGACGAGTACTAGAAACCGGTGAATGCATGTATGATGAGCAGATAATATACACATGATCATACCATTGCAGTTTCACAGGTCTCAACATAATATAATTTCTTTATACTTAATCCATAAATAAAAACATGGCATGATAGAGAAAATAAGTCATGAAATCATAGTGAGAAATAATATAAATAATATTAGTTTCTCAAAACAAAGCCCACTCACTAATATGTAGTTGGGTCGTAGCCGCCTTGCCTTGCCTGACTCTTGTACTCCTCGTGGTAAGTCTCACCTATATGAGATATCACTATAGTAATGATTAAACTCATAACGGTTACTAATTAAATTAAAAAACGACATTTATCCTTGGTTTGCTCAACACGGAAGTCCAAAACACTCCGAAAAATACCATACGTACTGCCCAGAGGTAGTACCCGTTGCCACACGCCCACACGGGCGGGCTTGCCTCGGCTCACGCGTGCCACACGCACGGCTCACGCGGGGTCAAACTGAGCCGATCAAACTAACAACGTTAGTTGACACCGTAGATTTAACGGAAGATTTCGGTATCTCCGTTAAATCTAACGGAATATTCCTAACGGCTTTAAAAGAATATTCCTGGTCAAGACTAGGTTCAAGCTGGTCTGAACAGGGGCGGATTCAGAAATTTGGGCAACGGTGGGCAAAATTTTGAAAGCTTATAAGTGATTGTAGAGAACAAAAACACTTTAAAATTAAACGATACTAATATCATTCATAAAAGAAACAACATTACAACTTACAAATTACAATTGTCCACAACGTTTTTCATATCATGACAACGTTGCATTATGGTGTCATTATCAATACAAGAAGACTAACCAAGATTTCATCTAATTTCATTCTCTTGAAAGTTTCACTACTTGGATTAGTTTCACTACTTGGTGGTGGTGGTGGTGATGGTCTCTTACCCTTAGTTATAGTCACCCACCTCTCCATATCTATTAACCAATCACAATTCATTAATCAACAAATTCAAATTAATAATCTATCTCAAACATCACAAAATCACAAGTAACATACTATCCAATTTGCAAATCTATAATCATATTCTACTAAATACAACTCAAAAACACATAAAACCCAAATACCCAATTCAAAATAATCACCAATTCACCATTCAAAACTTAATAAACTAAAAGTAACAATGGAAATTATAAAATTGGAACTATGAAATTAAGGATTTAGGTTAAAAATACATACTTGTTATTGTATATACTTCCTTGTTAGTGGGAGGATCTTAGCAGTAATGGTGCCGGAGAGATTAAAAAATGAAGTGGAGATGGATAATTTTGAGTGTGGATGAGTGTTACATCCCGTTCCGGAAAATAATAGTATTTTATTCCCGGAAGTGTGAATTGACAAAAATGCCCTTGGTTGACTTTTCGGTTGACTTTTGCGTCGTAACTCGTACGACCCTTCCCTTTATATTTTCTTGTCGTGCTCGTCGTTAGGAACGCGTGGATGCGAGCGGGACGTTGTTCAGAGTCCAAACGAATATTTTGCGGGCGTTGGATTACCGACGTTTCCTGTATTTTTATTTCTGGACAGTTTGGGTGGTTGTGCTGGGGTCCAAATGTCCTGTTGGCCCATGTGGCCCTGTCCCTGAATTTCTGGATCTTGTCCCTCACTCTCTCCCGTGCCTTCTCTCTTTTCTCTGCAAACTCACACTCTTTTCTCCTTCTCCCTGAGCTCACACCCAGCCAAACCTTGGCCAACCAGTTTTGCTGCACCCAAACAACACAAACTAGACCCTGTTGAGCTCAACCTTGCAGCCCAACACCACTGCAAACCCAGGAAACCAAGAACCCAGATTTTTCAGAATTTTCCGACGAAACCCGAAAACTTCCCTCGGTGAGTTCTCGGTGAAACCGAGCTTGAATCACCTCGAAACCATCACCACTGAGTTCTTGGAAGTCCCTAGTACCTTGTTCAAGCCTTGGATGATTGTGTTTGGCCAAGAATCGAAGAACTCGAAGTCGGCCGGTTTACCCCGTGGACTCTTCCTCATTTTCAGGCCACTTCTGGCCAGTTTTTGGCCCCCAAAATGGTAAATTCTTATTCTCCTCACTTCTAGCTTCATTTTGGTACTAGAATTGTGTAATTTGGCCTTGAAATGAAGAAGTTATGAAGCTCTGAATTTTCCCAGAAATTCCGACCAATTTTCTAGTTTCCGGCGACGGCGACGGCGGCGACCGGAAAAAGGACAGGGATGACCGGCGCTGACGTCAGCGTTGACCGTTGACCGGGGCGTGGGGAACTTCCAGCCGCGCGTGGAGGCGCGTGTGACCTCACAGCCGCGCATGGCAGCGGGTGAGGCCATTTGGTGGCGTGTGGCGGCGCGTGCGGCGGCGCACGGCGGCGTTTTCGGGTTTCCGAACGCCGTTTTCTTCGTATTTTTGATTACTTTATTAATTGTGGGTGTTCTAAAATAGGTTTGGCGACCCGTGGAGTACGGAGAGCGTACAATTGGGCTACTTCGGCATCGGTATATGTGAGTGGGCCCCTTCCTTATATATTGAAATATGTTTTGTGCTTGGGAAATTATATTTAGGCTATGCCTACACTTTTAAAATATTATTTATATTGTTATACTTAGTAAACTTTAGTATTATATTGTTTATACTCGGTTTACTAGTATTGACCCGGCTATATTTTTAGGGGTTTTGGAAATTATTATTATATTGCCTATGCTTCCAAATGTGGTTTATATTTATACTTGGTAAGCCTTGGGATATTTTTGGTGAACCTTGGGTTTATTATTTATATCGTATTTTGGTTCACTTGTATGTTATTAAATTGGTATTTGTACCTTGGTACCCTTGTGGTTTATGCTTGGTATTTTTAAGTATTTTGGTATATACTTGGTATTCCGGGTACGGCATCCATGAATACCTAATTATACGCTTACCTTGAGGTTTATTTTAGAAAGGAAATTACCCCACCTTATTTTATTTAGAAATATTCCGTGGTATGTTTTTACACGCTCAATTAGGAATGCTTACACGGTGTCAGTAGTACTGTCCGGGGCCAGGACCAGCTTCACGTGGATGTTCACACGCACCGACACGCTCACTTTGGATCCATCGTAGGTGCCAGCTTGTTCTAGGTCGCCTTAGCGACTCGAACTCGTTGTGATGCGCTTAGCGCCAGCTTCACGTGTATGTAGTACATGAGCATACCATTATTTATGCACCCAGCCTGTTCATGACAGAATACCTCTGTATGAACTCGTGTGTTTGTCATACCTATCGAGCGTATACATTACTGTTTTATATTGTGACTTTACTATCGGATTTCACTGATGCCACGGAGGCTTCTACTGTTTTACGGGTTTCCCGTACTATCTTATTTTTATACGGTTTTTCTAGTAAAGTATTTTTACTAAGCTGTGGCTTTCTGCCCGTTTTGAACGGTAAGTACATTTCCGTACTTACATTGTTTTTCCACCTACTACTGTAGTATGTTTTCCAGAAAGGTTTTCCGAAACTATTACTTGTTTTGACGGCGAGGGGTTATTACTTTCAGAAAGGAAAGGTTTTACAAAATAATTACTTATGGCCCACTCACCCTTCTATTTTTGCGCCCCTCCAGGATAAGTGGCTTGGAGCTGTCGACGTCGAGATGCGGTGGTATGACAAATGTAGGAATTTCTTGGTACTTGTAATTATTCAGTATCCCGTACCTTGTACAACCAGTTATTATTTTATTAGTTCTTTCCGCCTGCACATTTTCGTGCACTCTGATCCTTCTTTTAATTCAAATTGCTTTAATTATCCCTTATTTCTTCTAAATGGCTTTCGTCACCCCACGTGGTGTCGGCCAGCACACTCGACTTTTGGGTGTCCACCTGTACATCCGGGTCAGGATGTGTCAATGAGTGAATGAGGTGAAATAGGGTTTGAATGGAGGAATTAGGACAAAATAGTTGTGGCCGTCGGATAGGAAGAAGGGATCTGAAATCTCAGCAAAAATGACATGTCATTTTCTTTCACTTTATAAATGCACATGTCGTTTTTTTCCAGGGTTTTAAAGAAAAAAATATTTTTTTTCCTCCCTTTTCTTCTTCCTCGAGTTGCTGGGTTTGAGCATCCACCAATTCTGGGGTGGGAAAAATGAGTCTCAGTAGGGGGTTTCGTTCGGGGCTGGGTGGGCAGCTGCCCACCCTTGCCATGAGCTGGATCCGCTCATGTCTACCAATGCGAATCTTAAACATGCATTAAGAAGGTGTTGATTAGAAGCATTACCTTCTTCAGGAACGGCAAGAAAGCGTTTTGGGAGTAGCAGATCTTAATGAATTAGGAATGGAATTGCCCATATCAACATGAGCAGGCAAATTGGATCTCACAATCCCTTTTACTATAAACTTTTCTATTTGGTCCCTCAATTAGGCTTTACCATTTATTTTTTTGGTGAACAACAAACAAAAAGGTGAAATAAAATAATATAATACAATTTGCCTAATTCATTAGAGTAATTAACTTTTTTCATGATGCAAATGAGTAAGTAACAAGCCACATAAGCCAATATAGTATAATTTTACCTATTTTGTTTGCAAACTCCAATGAAGAACTTCATTTTCTGTCATTTCTCAATTTTTCTATGATGAGGTGATTACTAAAATAGCTATGATTTTTCAATTGTCTCACATTATACTTTGAGGTTTAAAAATCGAATCAATTTATACATTTTGTTTTGTTTGAACGTCCACTATTCCGTTAAATTGATACATGCTATATACGAGATAGAGTTGTCCCCCTCCAATCCAATTTGATTAATTTATTTACGCAAAACATACTTCTAAATAGTGAGAGTTTATGGTACGAGCATTCTCATAGTGTGCGAGTGAGTTTCCGCATATTTAGTTCAACGAGTCTTGTGAATTGTTGTGTTACTTTCACAAGGAAATGCAGTCGTTGTATTTGGGAGGCGAGCACTGATAACTGTAACTCTATAAGCACTATGTGCGAACCGTATTTTACAATATATAAAATATATATTCTTATTGAGTCATCCTACTTATATATTTTTATATATTCCTTTTGTTTCTACAAGCTTCTTAGTTAGCTTTCTAGTTTCTACTAGGCACTCTACTTTGCTGATTAACCGAAGTTATAATGTGAACGTGTCAAACTAAAGTTGGAAGTGCAATAGATTAGCATGAGATGGATATCCATTTTCCCTTGCAAATGACACCATGTGCATGCAAAGGCTTAGTCACAACTATACGTATATATCCACTTCTTCAAGTTTATCTACTTATGTTATTTTATTAATATATTTACTTAGCTACTAAGGTTTCGAACCGCCTTTTGCTAGTATAAATCGGTGCCTCATCTCATTTGTTTTCAAAGCTCAAAGGTTGGTTTGGTGCTTTGAGATTTTTGGTGGCATGCAATGCATGCATACGTAGAGAAAAGGTAGAGAGAGGAAATTCAGAGGAAAAAAGAGTGAGAGTGTTGGTGAAACTCTGTGGAGCATAGCTAGGGTGGTAGCGATGTGAATTTTCGTTCTAGCTTCGAAATTCAGGTAGGGGATTTCTTGGGAAACTTATCACTATTGGAGTATTTGTCTTATTTAAGTTTTGTGAAATATGTGTTATACTTGATATATCTCTATAATTGATATAAATGTGTATTTTAGAATATGAAATATGAATATCATGTTAATGTTGATTATATGCATATATTATTGCATACTGGAGCGGAAGGATTTTATTGGAATATTCAAGATTGGGTTGTGGAAATGAGGGTAGTGGAACTATCTTTTGTGTAGTTGAGTTTGACTTTTGGTAGGTACCAGGTCTCAGGTCAGCTCAAAGTGCACATGATTTTTATCATGTAATTCAGGACTAGCGACAAAAAGTTAAGCAAGATGACTAACAAAAGAAGAAATTGGGATGATTGAGTTATGGTGGTTAATTTGTATAATAGAGCAATCAGATCACCACTGCAGTGGTAAAATGCATGGTATGGGACATGCAGGTCCGCTTGTTTTATTATATAAATTAACGGGTTGGGTAAATGAAGTTAAGCTGCATTCATGAAATATCATTTATATTGTTGATATTTGAGAACATATTATAATTGATTTATGTGTTGCCTAACACTTGGTTTAGCCTTGACAATTATTCTTGACTTATGACCTTACTGAGCTGTGGTTTCGCTCACTTGCAACAAGATTAACGAAGGGTAGAAAGAGCTAAGGTTGTGTTAGTCGAGGGATTTAAGGAGTTTTATTTTATTTTTATACACCATGTAAGGATTTTCGAGCTATTTGTACAAGAGAAATTTATTTTACACCCCATTTAAGTTTTTATTTATTTATTTTCATTTTATTTTTCTTTTATTTGCTCACCGGGTGCGGAGTTAATTTTTTTCACTGACTCCAAATCTGGAGCGTGACACACTAGTATGAGGTGTAATTCATCTTAACGTTAGAATGTTCGAACGCTTGCCTCGACTTTTCCAGGTTTTTCAAACCTAAATTGTATGTGCTAGCATTGTTTATATTTGCTGATACGCTTTAGTTTAAATTGTATCATAAATTTCATTCTTTAATTTCTGATATAAATATTGTATTATAGCAATTACTACGGTCTAGTAATATTTATTTTCACTCGTTGTATGTTGTAAGTGAGATGTCTCAGGTTCGACTCACATGGATGACGAAAACGTGTTATATTTGTGTTGAGTTTAATGCCTAGTTAGTGGCTGACCCATTGTGTGGTCTAGCCCCATCTCTTTAAAAGTAGAATATCACCCTCCCCTTGAGTAGAATATAATTGTAATTTGTATCAAAAGTATTCATTTTCACTTGTAAGTGCGAGATCTCAAGTTCGATTCACATGGATGGGAATAATGTATTGTATTTGTGTTGAGTTTGATACCTAGTTAGAGGACCCATTGTGTGGCCTACTCAACGCTTTTGATAGTTGACCCTGTTAACGCTCAAAACTGGGAGGTCAACAAAAACTAGTTTGGTCAACCCTTGAGGGCTCGGGATAAGATATATGAATAATGAACAACAAGGTTTAAGTGGTTCACCCTTAAAACTAGGTTTCTGAAGAGTGGATAGTTTTCTGTTCTTTACTTGCTTTAGTGTTATATGTCCTGAAAGGATTATTAATCACACTAATACATTGCATGTAATCAGGTAAATGATTCTTCTTTGCAAAATAAGTAAACCAATAAAAGAAACAACAATTATAAACCAGTCTACAAAGATTGTTAATAAGAAGCCCACCTATAACGGTTAGGCTCTTATATCAAATACGGCCCAGGTATACAGATCGATAATAAATCAGAGTAATTGACTAATCTTGCTTGTACTTATGTACATGCGTATTCGAGATTGCAGTTAAGATGAAGAGAATCAAGAATATAAACTGAAAAAGGCAAATAAAAAACCAAGGAAAGTAATAACAATCAACAATCAAAGCCAAAATGCTGAAAAACATCAACTCACATTTATAGAATTCTTCTTCGGAGAAGGAAGTACAAACACGAGTCTTTGAAAAACAAGGTCACACTTGCAGAGAAATAAACACTCACACTTGCAGAAATTAAACACTCTCACACTTGCAGAAATTAAACACTCAAAGCTTAAAGAAATATTACAGTAGTTTTCACTCTAAAATTCTTGCTCTTGAATTTTCGCTCTCTTGTAATGGAAGAGGAGGCTTCCTTATATAGGTAGAGAGGAAGGAAGGTCGAGGCTCGGGATCAACAAAGGCAGCCTACGCATGTTGGGCGACATCTTCACCTTTAGAGACAGCTGGAGAAATCAACGGTCCAACACTTGCCGACACTTGTGGAAAAAAACAAAAGAAAAGTAGCCAACGCTACCAAACAAAGAACAGAAGAAAATGGCTACAGGAAAAGTAGCCGAAAAGGTAAAGTAAAAACACACATCCCTTTCGGGTAAAATATGTCTCTTTCGAGTTATAAATCCAAAAATTATTTCTTAATTGGAGAAAAGATACCATAGCAGTCGTCTTCATTAGCATCATAGTCATCCTCCATAGCCTGAGATGAGGAGGATTCAGTGGCTATTTCAGTATCTTTATCAACTTCAAAGAGCTCAAGGACTTTCTTTTTTAAATCTTCCTTTGAAGTTGAGCCAGTGGATTTCACCAGGGACATGATTAGATCTTCTTTAGAGGTTGGAGTATGAGTTGAGGTAGAAGGAACATCCGGTTGGCAAGGTTTGTAGTCCAACAGAATTTCCCTGCAAGAAAAGTTTCCGGGCTCTAAATGTGATAATAAAAATTTATCTCACCAACGAACATGGATATTTCGGACCAAGTGAGGTAGAAAAATAGAAGATCCATCTTCGTTATTATCCAGCCCATAAGACCATTTCATGATCCAAGGTAGTTCGTAAAGGATTACAAACCACATAAACACAAATCCTTTATCAGGAAAACCTTTATTCCTTTTTAGAAAAATATTATCATAAGAAAACATCACCTTTTTCAGTAGGTATTCAATAATAGGTCCCCACACCAAAAACTAGTTTTTAAACCAGTTAGAGAGTTCTTTCAGAACTATCAGCTTGAACTGCAAAAACCAGGTGTGAGAATATTTAACATTTTGAAAACATAGAACATTTTTCCACGCATCAATATAATCCCAGAAGGTATAACTTCGAGGCCTAAAATCAGGACTTGAAAGAAAAAAAAAATTTCTAGGGTTTCACCCCATTCATCAATGGTAATAACCTTCAAAAGAATCAGTTTTGAAAAAGCAATCATATGTTTATTATCACTTCTGTACCTGTGTATAATGTCTACAGAGTTCGTTTAAACCAAGAGACAGTCATACCAAAATCGGGATTTTAAACCTCGCCTTAAATGATCTTTCAGATAACAATCAATGATTTGTCTAGGCTCTATCAGACAATCACTTGTTTCAATTATTTGCAATGGAATTTTCTATGTCCAAAGAAAAGGATTTTTATCAATTGCCCTTTGATTTCCTATATCATAGGATTGAGCTTGTGACAGAGGATTAGGAGATCCTCCTTGTCTGCTGGTTCCAGAAGAGGATGAAGGTTTGTTGATTTTGATTCCTCCAGAATAAGGAACTAATTGGCTATTTCTCCCCCTGCAAAATTTTTATTCAAAATTAAAAACGTAGAAGGAAAAATTTTATAAAAATAACTTAAACAAATTTACAAAATACTTGGAGCTGAAACCTTTTACCAAAAAGATCACTTTCGCAATTAGTGACTGCATGCACTATCGAAAGTAATTCCTTTTCGATCAGGTTTACAAACATCCAAAGTAACTTAGCAGGGCTACCTTACTGTTAGGATTGGCAAGAACACGACCAAGGAGTCCCTAAACAAAGCAAAAAAACAGTCTACAAAACTAAGAAGCAAAAGAAGAATAACTAAAAGATAGTCAGCTTTTTGAACAAGCGTCGGTTTTGTCGAACTAGTATAAGACGTGTTCCCTTAAACCTTGACCTGAGAATAAAAATGGAGTCTCAACTTCAAGTCTACTCTTCCCATATTTTATCCATTCAAGTTTTTCCAATTTGTTTAAAGGAGCTATTCTATGAGGGTTACAACGAAAAACTCTGACACAGAAAATAAGACAGATCTTGAAGCAAAATTCAAAAGCCATTGCCTAAACTCTTTCCCTGCAAAAATTCTCGAGTTAAAAAGTCTGGGAGAGAATTCAAATCGCCTTTTAATATTCAATATCAAAATCAAAAGCAGAAAATATACCTTGCCATCTAGCGAAAATTTTCTTAGAGGCAATATTTTTAACATCTTTGAGCAAAATATCTTTTGCTGACTTGCAATCAACTCTGATAAGAAACCTTTTATTAAGAAGATCACTTTCGAATTTAGTAACGACATGTACTATCGAAAGTAATTCCTTCTTAAATGTTCAATAGTTTTTCTATGCAGGTTTCCAAATTCTCGAAGTAAATCTTACCAGGATCTCCTTACCATCAAGGTTCCTTTGTTTCAGGATCCCTCCATATCCTTCGTCTGAAGCATCTGTTTCCACGATTTTGAAAGCATCTGGATTAGCTAAAGCAAGGCAAGGAAGTTCCTTGACCTTTTTCTTGATTTTCTTGACTGCTTCAGTATGATCCTTAGTCCAGGGGGATGGGTCCTTTTTAAGTCTTGAATATAAAAGCTTACTATCAAGGCCAAGATCCTGATAGAAATCTTTAACATAATTAAGACTTCCCAAGAACCGCTGCAATTGCTTCTATTCCAAAATTTCATGTGGAAATTTGTCAGAAAAAGAAATGGCGCGGTCAATTGGCACCATTAAACCTTTATGTATATTATGGCCAAGAAACCTTACCTTAGTTTGGAAGAGTTTCATCTTCCTAGCGGAGACAACTAATCCTGCATGCCCAACTACCTCCAAAAATGTGTATAAATGCTTAAAGTGTTGATCTAAAGAGTTAGAGAAAACCAACACATCGTCTATATACACAATAGTAAAGGAAGAATAAGGATTAAAGATCTCATTCACAATATTTTGAAATTCTGAAGGAGCATTCTTCAAACCAAATGGCATAACATTCCACTCATACTGTCCAAAAGGAACGTTTAAAGCAGTCTTATATTTATCCTTTTCATCAATCTGGATTTGCCAATATCCAGATTTCATGTCAAACTTGGAAAATATTACAGCACTACAAACCCTGTCTAACAAGTTTTTTTTTATTATGTATAGGATATCTTACCCATCTCAGTGCCTTGTTAAGAGGTTTATAATTTATTACTAACCTAGGAGCTCCTCTTTCGAGTTATGCTGCGTTTTCTACATAGAAAGCCGAGCAGCTCCATGGCGACATGCTTTTCTTTATCAACTTCTTCTCAAGAAGTTCGGCAATTTCTTTTTTACAAATTTCCATTAACCTGTCGTTCATTTGAATAGGTCTTGCTTTCATTGGAATTTTCCTTTCTTCAAATCCTAGCTCATAAGGGAGCTATACAATGTGTTGCTTTATATTCCAGAAGGCGCTGGGTATCTCCGCACAGACCTGTTCTTCAAACCTTTTTTGAACATAAGCAATTTTATCAATAATTTCTTTACTCATCAATTGTTCTTCTATTCTTTGAAAATTTAGTTCTCCTTTCAAAGAACTTAAGAAATCTTCTTTATTTTTAATTTGTTGTTGAATTGAATTAATATATTGTTCTTGAGGTTTTTTCGAAAATCTGAACAATACCTTAATTCCTTCAACATTAGTTTCAATTCCTAAATCAGAAACTGAAAAGGGATACAACATATTGATGAAGGGAATGCCAAGAATTATAGGATGACTTAAACCTTTCACCATTAAGAATGATGTTTCGAAGCAGACATCATTATGAAGGACAGCATCATCTGATATTTTGTATTGAATATTCATCGACTGACTATTGGCATTCTTCGACTCCTGCTTAGCCTTCGAGAAGTATTTTGTGGGTATCACCCCTTCTCTCATGCAATTTAAGTCTGCACCTGTATCAATTAAGGTCTCCATAGAAAACTTAAAAGATTTGTTAATAACAAAAGTAACAACAGCTAACCATTTCTGATTAGTTATCGTATCTATGTTGTTAACATGTTTGAGTGCAGTCTTACCTTTCTCTTCTATCAGAGGTGACACAATATTCTTACCTCTTCTATCAGAGGTGACACAATATTCTTACCTCTTCTATAAGAGGTGACACAATATTCTTACTATTAAAATTGGTAAAGCTTTTCTGATCCTTTTACTTTTCTTTCAAAATTTTCAAATCTTTTTTAATTAATCTAATTTCTGCCTATAAATCTGCCAAGATTGGTTTTTTTTCCTTGTCTGCAACAATTGTTAATTTAATCGTGGGAACTTGTTTTCTTGTTACCACAATATTTGCCTGTTTTTCTTTTACCTTAGAAAGGTCATTTTTCAACTGCTCTTTTCTTTCTACAAGTCCATCAATCCTGTATAAAAGATCAAGAATCAGAGTTTCTTCATTGGTTAAAACACAAATACATAGACTATTAAAATTATTATATGTGTTGTCTAAGCTACTATTAATAAAGGATTTTCCAAACTCTTTATCATCAACTTTCTGGATCGTTCGTGATTTAGGGCTTGATGACTTCTTTTTACGTTTCTCCCCCAAAGATCTCTATATTGACTGATATCCAATTTGTTCACAGAAATCTCCAAGTTTCTTACTACCCTCAATTTTTTGTCTCTTGAGCTGGCTTTGAAGTTTCCGCCTATTGCCTAACACTAGTCTTTTAGTGCAACTAAGGGTATTGAACGCTTCTTCGATCTCTTTTTGTACCTGGCTAAACATATCATTTTCCACAATCACCGTTTCTGGCAAGTGGATAACTTTATGTTCTTTACCTGCTTTAGTGTTATATGTCCTGAAAGGATTATTAATCACACTAATACATTGCATGTAATCAGGTAAATGATTCTTCTTTGCAAAATAAGTACAATAAAAGAAACAACAATTAAATTGCTTTTCTTTCATGAACTTATGATGCCTTTTATGAAAGCTTCTAACAAGGTCAAGCCTATAAGTCTCTTCTAACCACTTTCTCATTTCTATGTTATCAACATGCTTATAATTCTTTGTATGGAAAGCATAGTCAATTTCAAATTTTGAAATAATGCTAATGGTAGAGTCTACATCATTCCAAACCAGTTCCGGCTAAATCGGGTTTCTCCTAGCCGATTGTTCGAGAGGTTCTTCTTGATAGCAGGAGATCTGAATCTGTTCATTTGTTCTTCTCAGTCCTGCTAAAAGATTCAAATCTGGTTCTGCATCCAAAGGATTAGTAGTTCTGGACGAAAAAGATCTTAAAAGAGACGGGTTAGCCGTTCTAAAAGAATCTGTGCTTCGTCTGGAAGAATCTATACTTACTTTGGCAGACCTCGTATTTGAGAAACGTATTTCTACGTCTCTGTCCTCGAACTGATTGAATTATGATGGCTCTCTGTTCTGGAGAGGTCTCACAATTGCTGCGTCCTGCAACGTCCACCTTTCAGGTAAGGTGACATCATTCCACCTTATGAGTTTTGGTACCACCGCATTTGCCCTGCCAAGGTTAGCTTGAAAAAGCGTTGTTTGACCTTTTCGGTCCATAATCTTAGCTCTGGGAGCTACCGTATTCATCACTTTGCAATAGATACGATAGATCACAGCAAGATTTTGAGACCCTTGGTCCCTTGCATATTTATACTTAAAGTAAGGGCTTTTAGCACACCTAGGTCAGTTAAAGAGACAAAAAAATTAGGATAACAATTAAAATATACGAGTCCTTCACTAAGGGAGGATTCAACCAACCCTAGCATAGAATCTATATATTTTCTGTGTCGTTTGTCTCGTAAACTGACTAAGATAGAGGTGTCTAAACCTGTACGTGTTAACGGTTTCACCGCCACTTGTACCAAACTGATATGAAGGTAATTATGCCCTCTGCTCAAGGCTTCGTTTACCTATCTTGGAGCTATCATAGTAAAATCAGCAAATGCGTCAGTAACATATACGATTCTTTCAACCGTTTTAATTGCATAATTTGAGCGAAATTCAAAAGTACATTTTTATAAACTTCATAAACGGGTACCTTAGGTATATTCCAGTTCTCCAAATCTTTCTCGATATTGAAGATAGTTGTTTCCTTTGTGTTATTAACTTTCATAACACTTGGGCTAGATCTGCTAGTAGAGCATTCTCCATCACGGGAAGATATATATAGATACACAAAAGCGCTTGGTAGTGTAATGTAATGTAATTCTATTCTTGCGTTCGATCCCTTATAAGAGGTACTTATCCCTCTTATATAGGTTTTGAGTGACTCCAAAAAGTCTTAGACCGTTGAACATTTCACCACTCTAGCATTAAATGAACTTAACACGTAAGCATGGGGTGTTGGGTACTTCTCCATTAACTAAGTGACACATACAGGAGAAGTGGCAGTTATTCAGAGCTAGTGGCATAAATATCTAAGCTAACATCCATCGACCACCATGCTCGGCCTCAAGTGGTTAGAAAAGTCCTCACCCGAGTGCTAGGTCTAACAACCTTTAAGTCCTTTCATAGACCTCTGTTCTCATTGATGACCAACGCGTGGCTGAGAGTCGATGTCTAAGCAGCTCTATGCTTGGGAGTTCGTGCCATAAAGTTGTCAGGTATGCCAATTGTCTTGGGTGGTCGGAAAGTACTTTCTGACTTAAGCGCTCGTCTTCTTTGTCGATAGTGAATCCAGAGCGGTAGGTGGTCGTCTGTAGTGGTTGGCGTCAACATCTATAATGGTGCTCTGTTAATTGGTCTCATTGGGCTGACTAGTGAGCCCAAGGGCTGTGCACTTCTCTTTCTTCATTGGGCTTCTTCTAGGTCCATATTAATGAGTCCGGTTACAACTATATATTATTTTTAAGGACCTAAAATGATTTTGCGTTAATAGACCTATTGTGTGGCCTAGCTCAATCCTACATCTCCTTAGAAAAAAAGTCCTAATTTTTCAACAATACTATTTTTACTTCTATATTTTTTTTTCAAATTCTTATTACATTCATATTTTTATTCTATACATTCTATGTACATAATTTTTTTCCCCTTTAGTATAATGCCAAACATAGTGCAAAATCCAAAAATAATTATAAGAAAAAAAAAAACTATTCTCCAAATAAAAATCCCCCAGATGGAATGAAGTTATAAAATAAAATTTCCAAAAAAAAAAAAAGCTAAAGCAAACAATACCAATGCAAAAGTCGTAATTCACTTTTAAAAGAAAAAAATCATAGCAACCTGCCCGGTTCACACTCACCGACCACGAAGTCGATTCATCTCACTCGACCCATTTGCATTTGACTTTTTATAAAAAAAAACGCCGGAAGAGAAGAGAAAGAAAAGCAAAAGCCACTCATCAGACCTGAATTTCTCTCTCTACAAAACAAACAACAATTTTATTTGGAATTGAATTTTCCAGGAAATCGCTTAACATAAAAGTGCTTCTTGATTTGTCTCTCAATCGCAGAAGCAGAAATTCGGAAACAAAAGGAAAGACAAAAAAAAGGAAGACAGAAAGATACATCGAACTTTCTCGGCGTCATTGTATTTGTCCCCCTCCCTCGTCGTTCTTATCCTTTTCTGCTTCTCCTCCTCCTCCTCCTCTGTCTCTATAAATTGATTTGGTTGTGTGCTAAGAACATTTCTGTCCTGCCCATTTCGCTGTTCTCCTTCTCCCGGTCGGTAAAGGTACGATTTTTTATTTATTTTTCAAAGTATTTTCTTGGGTTGAATCTTGATATTCTTGATGGATGATTTCTGGGTTTTGGGTTTTTTGTTCGTTGGATTCATGGGTATTTATTTTCCAATTTGCATAGATAACATTTACATGTGTTTAGAACTTTGTATGTATATGTATGTATGTATACATGTATGTATCTGTGTGTATATAAATTTATAGGTGGATTGTATCACTATTGTTTGATCGATTTGGAAGGAACATTTTTTGCGTTTAAATCCCAATTGATTTAATCACTGAAACAATAAAAGGGCCTATAATTGAATCTTGTATTATAATAAATAATTTTTTTTTGTATCTAAAATATTAAACTCAAGAGAACCCCCTCTCTTGCTTACAATCGAACAGTAAAGCATTCCTAGCAGCGCCAGGAATCAATCTATCCCGTAAGTAAGAAGCAGCAACATCATGACCTTAGTTGGGAATATCATTTCCCTGGTAAGCATGGTTCCGAGAGATACGTTGAAATTGTGTTCCAAGAAATCTGATATTGACAAGCGCCGTTTTTAAATGAGATTTTGTTTTATGGTAGCTTTGTTTCAATGGGTGGTGTAGGTGTCTTTCAGATTTTGTGTTTGATTTGGATGACTGGATCTAATTGGACTTTGTAAAGCGGAAAATGTATTTGAAAAGTCGAAACCATAGGTTGATGATCATTTACATATTGATGTTCTCCCATATATAAAGGAAAATGTTACATCTAATGGAACTTTTTCTGCATGTTGTCTTACTTCATGATGTGGCTGCTTACATGACTTGTCTCACGTTTTACTCACACCCATCTGTTCTGTGCATGTGTAGCACATAGCGCGAATCCCTTTTCGCAGAAGCATGGCCTCACACTCATTGGGGCAATCTACGGAATGGAAAATGAGGAATTCTCAAAGGGGGAAGATGCCACTAATTGTGGACCTCAACTATCCAGCTCCTTGTGAGGACATGGCTCTAGATGCTAGATGTTCTTGGGCCAATAGTCAACAAGGTCAGGATGAAATACATGGTCGGTCACAACCACAAGCTTCAAATGATTGTGAGGTTGTCGATGATGAAGTTGTCATAATTTCTCCAAGGATATATGCTCAAGTATGAGACTTTAGATTTTCTTCTGTGATTCATTTCTTTATATCTTGCATGATTTCTGTACGAGAAGACTTATTGATTCTTTTTCCTGCTATCAGGCCAAGAATAACTCCAGGAGAAACCTTGAGGTGAGAGACGTGCCTTCTACCAACACAGAAAGGCAAAATTGCCATACAGGTCAGTTTTCATAATTTTTTTTATCCTCAAATTGTGTTTTTATTTGGTTTGATTTGATTTGATTATTTTTTGGACACGTTTATAAGATCCCTTTTCATGTGACTGTCATTTTGTCCATAAACAAAAATTGTTGTGCTGGAAACCATGAATTTTCTTGCCTTTGTTTGCCTGTGATTTTGTGGCAGCCTAATTTTACTCAAACATGAATAATTTCTATTAGTTCCTCTAAACTCCGTATAAATTTTGAAAGAGAAGATCCTTGGGGTCCCATTAAATTTTAATGTATAGAGCAAGCTTTTTAAGATCCATTACTCTGCCATTATTCTGCGTCTAAGCCATTCAATCATCTATACGTTGTTTAGCATTCTGATGCTCGAGGTTTTAATTTCTCAAGTTCGTTTCGTCTGACATCATTCACTCATTTGCCTCTAGGAAAGGACAAATAACTAGACATTCCCTCTTAATCTTTTCCTTTTTCTGGAAAGAATTTCATGATTTCTTTATGGAACCGATAGAATTTTGTATGAGCACCTCATAGAAAGCATTCAAATTTGGTTAAGCAGTTTTTTGCCTTGCTGGTTCACTCTTTACACATTTTTATCTACTTTTCATCAATATTTGAAGCAATCATTTCAAAGTGAATTTAGTGTTTTTTTTACATCAAAACCCTGAACCTGATGTGATACTTGTGATTCCCTGTTGAATTGTGTTAACAAAGGAGGTCTTGGGCCTTGCTTTATTCTGCTCTGTTACTCTATAAAGTTATTTCGGGCACTTCTCCATTACTTGAAGCCTCTTACATTTTCATGTTTAATCATCAGAGGTGGCTCCTCAATTACCTCTACCTCTACTTCCTCTTCATTGCCACAAGCGTAGAAGAACTTTACGAAATCAAGCAGTTTTGAATTGGGAGCATCATTTTAGCTTGGAAGACAATGACGAAAACAAGGTGATGTGACAGTTTCCTTTCATGATATATCCTTATGTGGGATTCTATGTTTTTAATCTGTATTCATTGGTATCTCATAAAAGTTGTCTACATTGGTGTCACTATCTTCCCTTGTCTTTTGTTTTGTTTGTATTAGTAGTTAGGTTGTTTTCTAGATATCTCTCTAACTTACAGATATTTGATTGAAGTGTAATTAATTTGACCGTGACATTGAAAATATCCTTGGAAAAGAAATTCTAAATAGAAGCTGCAAGCTTGGGGGTACTTCAGCTCTGAAACTGCAATGATGAACACAATCCTTAACGTTAATTTCAAAATATTTAGTCTCTAGAAAGTGTTAGAAGGCCTCATGATTCACTAGTTTACTAAAGCGGAAAGTAATGGTCTCTAGAAAGTCTTAGCAAATTAAATAGCCTCTAGAAAGTGTTAGAAAGAGTCAAGTTCTGTAGAAATTCTACTTTTGATTAATTGGTTTCGTGTGACCACTTGATCCACACAAAGCTTGGTGAGGCGTTCAATAATTATAGTTACAAACTCTGAGTTTCATAAACTTCTCATTCTTAATCAAGTTGCTAATTTTTTGTCAAAGTTCTATTGCTAAACCCATGAACTGTCCTACTGCAGACAAAGGAAGTGTCTATTCCAGAACTTCCTGAGAGCACGCCACCTCCAGAGACACCCTCCTTCAGCTGCCCAATATGCCTTGGCCCGTTGAGTGAAGAGACCTCAACAAAGTGTGGTCACATCTTCTGCAAGATGTGTATTGAAGCCTCAATAAAAGTTCAGCACAAATGCCCAACTTGCCGTAAAAGGCTTAGAATGAAAGACACCATCCGGATATACCTGCCTACCAAATGATTGCAGGGTAAATTTCTTTCTTTAACGAGGCTGATTATGTTTCTGACCTTTTAACTTCGAATAGATGATTTTGTTGTAATATATTTGGCGAAGCCTATATTTCAAACTTAGGGTTCTTTATCAGCATTTATGTTAAGAAACCTATACGTATTTAAATGTCTTTCATGGCAGAAAATGAGGGAAGACGTTCCCCTTCCCCCTTTGTGTTTGTATTTGCATATCTGTTGGAGATACCTGATCGATGCTCCTAATTTTCATTGAGTACGGCTAATTGATTTCCCCCCGTTTCATGCAGGTGGCTAGGTATCACGGGGAAAGGACAATTTGGTGAAGCTTGCAAAAGATCTATAGATTTTCTAAACCTTATTAGGTTTGTCATTTCCTATGGGTCTTCTTCTTGTATTGGGGCTGCTAGTTCTAGAATTTATAGGTTAGCTAGCTCAGGCATGTGTAAAGCTCAGAACATCTCACATTTGCCAATATTGTAGGGGCGGGCTTTGTCGAAAGAGTTCCTTTATGACCCTCGTCATGGCATTTTGATGTTTCTAGATTGTGCTCGTAGGATTCATTTTTCTGGTTGGAGGTTGAGGAATATTAGATTCTAATTTTTTCGTATTCGGTTAGCAGGCAGCAATAGTAAGGAAATGTTTCATCAACGTATTGCTGCTTCTTGCTATGTTTCTGAAAGAAAAATAATCTGTATCTGTGTATTAGATTCTAATTGGACAATGTGCTATTTTTACCGTTATGTTTTAGTTTCGTGCCTGATTTATTTATTTTAAAGTTATGATTTTTGCACTCTTTTAACCGCATGCACTCCAAATTGAATATTTTACGACTTTTTCACACCTCCGCCATATTTATGAGGCGATGCTGACGGGAGGATATTTCATGGATATAAGGCGCAAAATGATTTATCATGAATGTTTTGAACTATGATTTTGAGATGTTTTTGGGTTTTCTTGCCCGTGTTTCTTTCTCGGGTTAAAAATCTTTTTGGTCACTTCATTTATACATAAAATTTATTTTGGTCACTGTGTTTAATTTTTAGTCAATTCAAAAATTATGTCATTGCGTTTAAAAAACGCACGTGATGCGCACTCGCAGAGGCAACCATGTATTTGCCTTCAGCCCATCGTCTCCTTCCCAGCATTACTCAAACTTCTTTAGCTTTTTCACTTCAAACTACGTGGCACCATCTGATTGGACGTGGGGGCCTAATACTTGTGCCACATCATCGATAGTAGACTTTATCATGCCACATGAGTGAACTTAACCACGTAACAGATTTTAAATAATATGGAGTAAAAATCGATGTTAAGTTGCAAAATTTAAATTTCAAAAGAGAAAATGAGAGGCATGACAAAAAAGGAGCGTAATTTATAATCTCATAATTTACCAATCTCAAATACTTTCTCTATTTTCTCATTCTCCAACAGTTGGAGTTTTTTACATACAACATGAAATGCAAAGTTTGCTAAACCATGACTGAGCTGCATGATAAAATTTGAATGTCGGGAACCAGCATTAGCAGCAAGAACAACCCTTTCCATGGCGGCGGCGGCGTCGGCGTCCTCCTCCTCTCTCTGCTTCACAAACACACGACCCTCCACCATTTGAAGCAAATTCACTCCCTCCTCATCACCTCTGGCCTCTCACACAACTCTTTCTTCCTCGACCAACTCCTGACTTCCATTGCAGCATCTCACCCTAGCCATGTCGCCTACGCTTCGCTACTCCTCGACCGCATCGAAGCACCCGCCACTCACCTATGGAACTCCATCATCAGAGCATTCTCTACGACTTCAGAGCCTCACAGGTCACTCCTTTTCTATGCAAAAATGCGCACGAATGGCGTTGCTCCCGACAAGCACACTTTCCCTTTGCTGCTCAAGTCATTTTCCAAGTTGAAAAACGAAAACCCATTTCAGTTTTACGCTCAAATAGTCAAGTTTGGATTGAGTTCTGACCAATTTGTGAAGAATTCGTTGATATCTGTGTTTTCTGGCTGTGGGGGCTTAGAGTCTGCCTGCCTGGTGTTTGATGAAAGTACACAGAAGGATGTGGTTTCTTGGACTGCATTGATTGACGGGTATGTCAAAAATGGTCGGGCTGTGGAAGCAATGAAGTGTTTTATGGAGATGAGATTGGTGGGAGTTAGAGTCGATGAGGTGACGATTGTTAGTGTTCTTTGTGCTGCCGGAATGGCTGGCGATATTTGGTTCGGACGCTGGCTTCATGGGTTCTATGTGGAAGCAGGTAGAATACAATGGGATGTCTACGTTGGTAGCGCTCTTCTGGATATGTACATGAAGTGCGGCTACCATGACGATGCTCGTAAAGTTTTTAAAGAATTGCCAATTAAAAATGTAGTTTCTTGGAGTGCTTTGATAGCCGGTTACGTGCAGTGTAACAAGTATAAAGATGCATTGCTAGTTTTGAAATACATGCTTTCAGAACATGTTAAACCTAACCAATCTACATTGACGAGTGTGCTTACCTCTTGTGCTAACTTAGGGGCACTGGATCAAGGAAAGTCGGTTCACGGCTATATATATAGGCATAAAATACAAGTGAACTCAGTACTTGGAACGGCATTAGTAGATATGTACGCAAAATGTGGGTGCCTTGGTAAGGGTCTATCTGTTTTCCAGAAGTTGCCAACCAAGGACGTCTTTGCTTGGACTGCCGTAATTAGTGGTTTGGCAATGGGTGGTAATGCTTTAGACGCTTTGAACTTCTTCTCGCGTATGTTACAGAGTGGGGTTCTACCTAATGAAGTTACCTTCATTGCTGTTCTTAGTGCTTGTTCTCATGGAGGTCTTGTAGACAAGGGATGTAAGCTTTTTGGATCGATGAAGGAGGTTTTTCATTTAGAGCCAAATGTAGATCACTACGGTTGCATGGTTGATTTACTCGGTAGAGCTGGGTACTTGGAGGAAGCACGAAAAATTATCGAGGACATGCCAATGGTGCCTTCAGCTGGTGTATGGGGAGCTCTGCTTGGTGCCTGTATAATTCACAAGAATTTCGAGCTAGGAGAAGTTGTCGGAAATCATCTGATCACGCTGCAGTCCGATCATAGTGGAAGATATGTACTTCTGGCAAACTTGTATTCGACATGGAATAAATGGGAAGCAGCTTCTGGCATAAGGAAGCTCATGAAAGGGAAACGCGTCGAGAAGATAACGGGTTGTAGCTGGATCGAAGTGAATAGTGCAATTTTTGAGTTTGCTGCATTTGACAAATCGCATTCGGAATCGGATGATATATATCTGATGTTGGACAACATGTTCTTCCAACTGAAACTGGCTGGTTATGTTCCAGATATTAACCTATTTGGGTTTGACATTGATGATGGAAGTTGAGTATAATATATCATTGACAAGGATCGTCAGATTTGAGCTTTTGTCATAAATTTAATGTGAGCTTGATAACATAAAAGAAAAGAAAAACAAAGTGAGTGTGAGCACAGCAGAAATTTTTACATTTTTTGGGGATGAAATCCCTAATACTAGTTAAGAAAGATTAGAAATAATCAATTTTTGTAAGGGCATAATAATCAAATTTTCTTAAAGAAAAACATATATTTGAAAAGCATTGCAACCAAATGTGTATTTACTCTTTTTTGTCGCTTTAGTATGGGTACTAGATGCGATTTCATAATTTTGGTTTTCAAAAGAATCATTCTTGGATTAAACTACCATGCGCATTCTCGGGTCTTGAAAATTCAAAATTCAACTTTTCATTTTTGTTTGGAGTGAGTTCAAGCAACTAGCATTACTGTATATGGTTTAAAACTCCTCACCACTTGGAAGTGGGAGGTTTCATGTTAGCCTTGTATGGATGGCAAATTTGATACCTAACTATTATGATTGATCTCATTGTGTTGATTAGCCTAAGTATTCCCTTTTAGAGTAGAATATCGTTGTGTAAAAAGAAAAATATGAAATTTTAGACATATTCAAAGGCTCCAATATGACCAGGACATCTTAATGCTGTTTTATGAATATTTGCTTCAGCCAATCCTTAGGAGTAGCATCATTAATATTTCTATAATCAATACAAACTCTTATTGCCTTCTATAATCAATACAAACTCTTATTGCCTTAGTCAAAACTTTTATTACAGGTACAATATTAGCCAGCCATTCTACATACTTGGCCGGTCTAATGAACCCTGCCTTCAGAAGTTTCTTTATTTCTTCATGTACTTTCTCTTCAATCTCCTTGGACATTCTCCTGGCTGCTTGTTGAACTGGTTTATATCCTTCCTTGATTGGCATTCTATGTTCTACCAAGGTTGAATCCAACCCTGGCATCTCATCGTAATGCCATGCAAAGGAGTCCTTGAACTCTGTCAGCAACTTGATCAACTCAATCCGATAATCACAGGACAACAGGCCACTAATCCTTATTGTCCTTGAATCACCTTCGGTCCCTAGCTCAATAGTTTCCAAGGAATCCTGGACCTCTGGTATTGGTTTATCCGGCTCGCTTGAAACAAACTCCGGCATTTCGAAGCTTGGTTCAAGCTCATCGAGCCAATCCAGATCATGTGTATTATGTTGTTTGTGCCATTGTATCAATGGTTGATATGTCCAAGGCTTGAATGGTGCTTTCCTTGGTCCCCGAGGTACTAGCATTGTCACAGCCCGTTCAAAATTTAATTTATTTTATTCCCGGAGGTGCAAAATGACGTTTTTGCCCTTGGTTGACCTTTTTGGTTGACTTTTGCGTCGTAACTCGTACGACGTATCCACTTGTATTTTCTTGACGTGCTCGTTGATACGAACGCGTAGACGCCGGCCGTACGTCGTTCGGCCTCCGAACGAATATTTTACGGGCGTTGAATTTCGACGTTTTCCGTAATTCAAATTTGGGCAATTTTGTCTTTTTGGGCTGGGGCCCATTTGGCAGCAGGCCATATGGCCTATTCCACGATTTGTGGGATGTTGTCTGGGCTTTGTCCCATTCAATGAACCCAGCCATCATCTCTCTTTTCTTCTCTGCAAACCGAGCCATTTTTTCCCCCCTTTCTTCCTTCTCAGCACAACAACATCAACCACCATTTTTGGTGCAAATCACACCGTGGCCCTCAGCAATCTCTCACTCTCTTCTTCTTCCCTGCAAGCAGGCCACACCCAGCTGACCAAAACCAGGAAACAAACTAAACCAGGAAATCCAGAATTCTCTCTGGACACCCCGAGCCCTTCCCGACGAGCTTTCTCGTCGATTTCGAGCCCAAAACTCATCAAACTCAATCACCACCGTGTTCCTGGATGTCCATTGTACCTTGCTCGAGCCTTGGATGGTGGTGGTTGGCCGAGAATCGAGGAGACCGTGATCGGCTTTTTGCACCGTGACTTCTCCCTCAATTTCAGGCCACTTCTGGCCAGTTTTTGGTCCCCAAAATGGTACAATCTTGTTCTCCTCATCTCTAGCTTCATTTTGGTACTTGAATCGTCCAATTTGGACTTAAAACGAGGAAGTTATGAAGCTTTGAAAATTCCCAGAATTTCCGGCCATTTTTCCAAATTCCGGCGACGGCGACGGCGGCGCTGACGGCGGCAGGCGCCGGCGCCGGCGACCGGAATCCTGGCAGGGATGACCGGCGCTGACGTCATCGGACCGGGTTGGACCGGCCTTGCTGACGTCAGCAGACCGGTTCAGACCGGACTTGCTGACGTCAGCATTGACCGAACCGGCTTGAGTCGAGCCGTGTTGACCGGCTTGAGCCGAGCCGAGTTGACCGGCTGACCGGCTCAGTTGACCAGCTTGCGCGTGGAGCTGCGCGTGGAGCCATAGGCTCCGATCTTCAAGCCGCGCGTAAGGGCGCGTGGAAGGTCCAAATTGAGTTCTGTTTTCACGGGTCGACTCGTGACGACATGTACTACCTCGGGGTAGTATGCATGTTAATTTTTGAGGTGTTTTGGACCTCCAAATTGAGAAAGCAAGGGATAGGTGTAATTAATTCGTTAATTCGTTACCTTTTTGAGTTAATCATTGTACCGGTGATTTCTCATATAGGTGGGGCCTATCCAGAGGACTACCGGGGCTACCCAGGACGGGGTACTTCGACCCGGCTACCTACAGGTGAGTGAGTGGGTCTTTGTTTGATAAATGTATATATATACGTATGGTTTTTCAACGCTTTCTTTAACTGTTAGCGTAGTTGCATATCATATACGTTTGTTGGAGGTAGAACATTCGTATTATATTGCCATGCATGTTTTCATACTGTTGCTCATCAGTAGATGTATACACCCCAGGTATTAGTACTCAGTCTTGTGGCCAGGACTAGCCTTGACGTTTGGAGTAGTCACTATCAGTACCGTTACGTAGCTTTGGATCCATTGTAGGTACTAGCCTGTTCTAGGTTGCATTAGGCAACTCGAGCTTGTGTGACTGCACTTTGTGCACCAGCGCTTAGCGCTAGACTCGCGTCATTGTAGTACTCAGCGTATTACTTGTATACCTAGCTTGTTCCTTGTGGGATTTAGCCCCTTGGGCATGTGTGTTTACATATGGGTGAGCAAATATCAGTAAAGTATTAGCGGGGAGTACCCGCACGTTTTCACGACAGTATTTTGAGGTTCATGCCTACGGGTATGACGTATTTTCTCAAATTATACTTGTTTTCAAACGAGGGGTTACTAGACTTTTGAAAACAACGGTTTTATCAAACTTTGCTTTTTGACCCACTCACCGTTTTATGTTTTGCGCCCCTCCAGGTTAGTTGGCTGGGAGCTTGCGACGTCGATGGCGCGGTGGTATGACGATGTAGGGATTTTTATACGTTTGTATATCTTTGTATCCCTTACCCTACTCACGTTGTGTATTCTTTTAATTCTTTCGCACTCTGTTCTTACTATTCATTCTTAAATTTCTATTTGGCTTTCGTCATGCTAACGCGTGTCGGCCAGCACTTCCCGACACCTGGCGTGTCTGGGATCGGGATGTGTCAGATTGGTATCAGAGCCACTCTGCCGTTCGGTACAGATGTGCCGGCGAGGACGCCGGGTTCCCCTTAAGTGGGGTGGATTGTTATATCCCACATCGACCAACGGAGAGGGGGTGATGTGCCTTATATGTACATGCCCACCTCCAATTAGCACGAGGCCTTTTGGGAGCTCACTGGCTTCGGATTCCATCGGAACTCCGAAGTTAAGCGAGTTTGGGCTAGAGCAATCCCAAGATGGGTGACCCACTGGGAAGTTGCTCGTGAGTTCCCGAAAACAAAACCGTGGGGGCGTGGCCCAAAGCGAACAATATCGTGCTACGGATTGGTATCAGAGCCTGGTTTTTCGTAACCTAGGCTCTTCTTTCCGTACTCCGTATCTGTCTGTGGTATCAGACTTCGAATTTCGTGAATTCTTTGTTCTGGAATCGAGAATTTTCCAAACTTTACACCATTGGTGTATTGTTTTCCTTGGGTTAATTCTAAGTTCTTCTTAGTGTCATACCACCTCGACGTCATGTTTTATGCAGTTTCGGGCAGTTTTCCCGATTTCGACAGTTTTGTCACTACTTTTCGGTACGCGTAGAATTTTTCGTACTTTACTAGTACGACCATGAGCTTGGTTGACGAGGAACTTGGGTGTTACGTGTGACGTTCAACGTTTTCTTTATTAACTTCCGATGGAATCGCACTGAATCGGGAAACTGGTTCAGTTGTCGTATTTTCGAAGTGTGGGGTCAGTTTGACACAACGGATGATTTTTCATCAAGTACTCTCCCCTTGGGACAATGCTAGGCGTTGATGTTGGTGGAACCTGTCGACTACTTTTCGTGTTCGACAAGTTCCAGTGGACTAAATTCGTGAGACCTAGTTTCACAAATTCCGTCGCCCTGCTAGTGTTTTACACTTAAATCAACGACTTCTACCTTCGGGTAACGCGTATTTTTTTGGCGTTGCTTGACTGGACGCGTTTTCTACTTCTTGTGGTAGTTTTGGCCATCGCTGAGTACGTCAGCGGATGTTCAAACTGTTAGCAGTGAAGGCTTGGAGACGGATTTTCCTCTCAACTGTTTCAACCACTTTCCATTTTCATTCGGAAATGGAAAATTTTCACAGTGAAATTTCTTGTTTCTTATTTTCCGCACGTGGCGACTGCAATAACCTTTTCGATGATCGTAAACCGAACCTGTCGGTCGACCTTTCTCGAACAATTCGTGACTACTACTTTTCGGTAGTTTTGGACAATATCCATTTTCGTGGTGTTGTTCAACCGTGTGGAGTCTTTACGACTGTTTTGTTTGTCGTGACTCATTTCCTTTGAACGGGCTGTGACAAGCATGATTTTCATCCATCTCTCTGGCTGAAATATCTTTTAGTGCCCTCATTTCCTTTCTGTACTCCCCCAGCCTTTGGATCAGTGATCGGATTGCCATCACTTGATCCTTTCTCTTGTCTGTTGTACTTATCATAAGGCTTGTAGGCTAGGGATTAAGAATGATCGGTCTTATTCTTCCTGAGTCAACGATGTACCTTCTGCCAGGAGCTTTCGGGTCGTCACCTGTGTAGGGCGGCCGTCTTTATCAACTCCGGTACATCGGAATGTTCCCATATACAGATTGTAGAAGTTCGCCTCTGATATGCTGGCTGTCGGAAAGACAGGCCATGAATCGGCCTGTACCAGTTCCCAGAATCCTTCCAAACCCTCTGAAGGTTCTTCGTGATAGACGACAATCTGTTGGTGGAGAGTGGATGATATGCACAAGGACTGATGTATCTAGTCCCTTCCTAGCAATGCACTGTATACCGAAGTGCTTTCCACCACGAAGAATACCACCATGATTTTCTTCGATCCCAAGTCTACTTCTAAAGGTACAACACCATAGGTCTTGATGATGCCCCCAGAGAAGTTTGACACAGAGCTCTCTGTCAGCATTAAATCTGCTTGGGTCAGATTTAACCTCTTTAGCATTTTTACTAGCAGAACATTTACTGAAGCCCCACCATTGATCATTATCCTAGACAAAGGGACTCCCTCTAGACGAGCGGTAATGTAAATAGGCCTCATATGCGCAGCCATTTTCTGGTTTGGCTTTGCAAATATCATCCTATCATCGCGTATCCGCCAGGATCTATTTAACGCTCCTTCTGAAGATTGAGATTTGATTCTCACATCTTCTTATTGGCCTTCCGAAACGGTGATTAAGGATATGGAAGGACTACTCGCGATGTAATCTCCTTCGAGTGTTCCTTCCTGGTCGGGTTATGCATGGAAGAATGACGAGAGCACATAAACCATGTTGACGTCAAAACTGGGCTCCTCGTCATTGGTTTTGTGATCCAACTCAGCTTCCCGACTTGCTTGCCCTGCCTCGCTCTTAGTAGTCAAGCTTCTTAGCCAACGTTCCGACTCTTCATCCTCAATGGCCCTTTGAACAGTCTCCTCGTTGCTCTGAATTGGCAGCATTTCTTCTGGCTCAGAGCCATAATCCACTAGTTGTTTGTTTTTAGCGGCAACCTTATCCATCATGTCCACTGATCCAAACTGGATATCCACATTCATTGCCTCTGGTCGAGAAGCCTCTCCAGTCTCGATCACCACTGCCCTTTTTCCGATCGAGTTAACATGTAGACCATCACTTGGTCCCTTGTGTTTGATCGGGTTGGCCTTCTGTCCCTTGACAGGGACATAAGCCTGAGTCACTCGGGTTTTCTGGCTAGCACTCGAGTTAGCAACAACCTTTCTAGTAGGTGGCTCGTTCATGTCAGTCTGTGTCCGCATGAACGCTCCATACTTTCTCTGTATTGTCCTCTTGGCCGTTCTGGATAACTCATCTTTGGCTCGTCCATTCTTTCCAGCCCAGTACCATTTCCCGTCCACCTCAATCAATTTTTCTACTTTGTTTGGGGTAGGGGCCTTCATGGCTTCCTTGGGAATCCTGACTTTCAACGCTTCCTCTATGAACGTCAGCCTTTCCTTCATCGGCTTAGGAACCCATTGCCTGGTTTTCGAAGTCGGCAGCGGTCTTCCCGATGGTTGGGTAGTTTTATTCTGGGCTCTCCTCCTAATGCCCCCAATCCGATCGAATATGTTGCTCCGTGGTGATGGCTCTCTAGGGCTGTGAGGACCATAATTCTTGGCTGGACTTTTCATAGCCTTGAGTCTCAGCCCTTCTTTCTTTTTGACCAAGTCCTGGTCAATGACATCCCCTGGAGTTGGGATCTGGAGCTCACATTCGCACTTCCACCTTTGATGTACGCCTTTGGTCGATCGGGTTGAGATTCGATTCTCACATCCCGACTGGCGCTTGCAGGACCCTTTCCCCTGTTAAGGTCCAAGGTTTCCTTCCTTTGGCCATTTCTTGGCCAATTCAGGTTTACCATGTTAACCGAGACCTCTGGGAAAGGCTCCGTGTCTACCATCATGTTGGCTTGGGGCTTCTCTAAGACCAACTTCCCCTTGTTTATCATCTCTTGGATCCAATCTCTGAACGCCATGCAGTTGATGGTATTGTGATTCCAAGAGCAGTGGGGCTTGCAGTACTTTTTTCCCTTAAGCTCCTCAGCTTTGGGCATCCTTGTCGAGGAGTCCAACCTGATGCATATGTTTTTTACTAACTCATCAAAGATTTCTAATGTTTTAGTGATGTCGAAAGTGTAACTTTGGAACTTAGGGGGCTTGTTGGGAATATAGCCTCTCACTTCCATGGCAGCTCTCTGGTCCTTCACTGACTTCACCAACCCTTTAATAATCGTCGGGGAGGTTGGTGGCAGCATCTCGACCACTGAAATCTCTATATCTTCAAACACGTCACCGTTATCATCGGATTGCTCGATGAACTCGAAATCCAAATGATTGACGGCCGGTTTGGCCTTGTAGAACGGCACCTTAGAGGAGTGTTGGTGCTGAGATTCTTCCGCCAGTAGCCTTTCATATTTGGTGGCTGCCATCACTATCTCCTGAAGGTCATTAAACTTGGCATCTCCAAACTTTTTTCGTAAGGAGATTTTCAATGCCCTCTAAGCTATGACCACTGACTGGTCACTGCTTATTGGGAACTTGCACTTCATCTTCGTCCGTTTGAACCTCATTATGAAGTCCTCGGTCGTCTCGTGCTCCCGTTGTTTGACCTCCACCAAATCGTTGATGGTCACCTCCGATTCCATTCTGTAGAATTGGTCGTGAAAGGCTGCCTCCATCTGCTCCCAGTTTCTTATGGAGTTGGGAGCTAGATGGGAGTACCAGTGTGACGCCATCCCCAGCAGAGAGTTGCCAAACAATCTGAGTTTATAGTTGGAGTTGTCCTCGAACGCCACACGTTAGTTAGAGTACTTTCTGATGTGCTCCAACGATGACACCGATGAATCTTCCCCATTGAAAGTGGGGAAGTTAGGGACCTTAAAGTTCATCGGGAAGGGGTTTAGTTCATCAATGTAGGCCGGATAAGGCTTTTGATATATCGGCCTTTGATTGACAACCACTTCTGGCCTTGCCCCTCGGAGAACTAGTCGTCTCAGTTCAGCTATTTCATTCCTCAACCCGACATTATCACCATTTTCTGGTAATAATATCAGATCGGGATCTTCTGGAGAACAATGGAGGGCCCCTGACTTCCGTCTGAGCTTTGTTCTAAGTTGGGGCTTCTCCAAACATTGGGATTGAAACCTCCCCTTCCAGCCATATATGGCTTTTGAGGCTGTGTTCTCCCCCATCCTGCTCTTGGATTGAATGCAGGTCTTCCTCTCTGAGCAAATCCTCCAGGAAATCTCTCAGGTTCTGTCTTTTTGGGAATATACTTCCCTGGCTTTCCTTTCGGAACACTGGTGGTTGCTTCGTCTGTGGGGTTGAGAAATAAGCTATCTCCCGCCACCAGGGAAGTATTTGGCACATCCAGCCTCTCTTCCAATGAGAGATCATGCATCATCGGATTAGGGGTGACGAATCCCTTTCTTCCTTCCTCCATCCTGCCTTTGAGAGAAGGATTCTCCATCGGAAGGATGAATGGTTTGAACTGCTCCATTCCACCCAGATTCAGTATAGGTCTTTCCGATGATCCTTTCATACCACTTATTTGGTTAGAAAGGAATGAGAACGCCTGGTCTATTTTATTCTGAACGTTATTAGAGGAGGTGCAGAGATTTTTGATGTCAGTTCTGCTGTCCAGAGCTATTCTCTCCATGGATTTCATCATTTGTATCATGGTGGACTGCAGTTCCTCACTTCTGTCCTTAGGTGTTTGGTTGGAAGCCTGGGTCTCAGGTGAAGTTCCACCCTTATCAGTAGGGGGAGATGTAGAATCTTTCCATGCCATTGTATGAAGCTCTGTTTGGAAAAATTTGCTTCTTTTTCTCTCTCTTCTATGCTTGGGCATAAACAGTAAGAAAGAGTAATCCCACCGGGCGTGCCAAAAATATGTTTGCAAGCCTTTCCTAGAGAGCAGGCCATGAGCACATGGGTCGGCCCGACTGCTGGTCCGAGCCTTTCTATTGGTGTTTGCTCCAACAGGCTTCACTCCTATCCCTTCGGAGGGATACTCGTGAGGCCTTCTGTTGTATAGTTGTTGTCAGGCGTGCCACTATTGGCTTCTGCCAATAGAAAGATGCAGTATGTGTTAGGTACTTGCGCCACAAGTAATATAACTTCCGTTCATCGGATTGGGTGACTTAGTTAAATAAGTGTAGTTAGGTTCTTTTTATTGCCTTGCTTGTTAAGGACTTTATTCTCTCTCGATGTTTATACCAGAAATCGCTTGAGATGGGATTTTGTTATAAACTGGTTATAGCCAAAATACTCCATGCTCGCGCATACACAAAAGTAAAGACGATAATTAAAGACGGAATGTAAAGACTGTAATTGAAGTGCTTGAAAGTAAAGATTGTAAGAAGTAAGAACGGTAAGTAAGTGCCAGCACAGTAACGAAAGACTTTAAGCAAAAGATCAATGTTATTACATTTTAAGTTCGTCACAGACTAAACAAACGTCCATCGGATTGGTTTTGTTCATTAGAGTGTTTCATTCTATCAAGGATGGTTTTCAAGGCTGGTTCATAGGGGAAACAATCAAAAGACTCTCTGGCCTAAGATTCTCAATCGATACTATCGCTGGTTTGGCTGGATAAGCGAGCTAAATTCACTACTCCTCGGGGGAGTTAGGATATATGATCCCTAGGTTGCTGGTATTTGGCTTTCTCCCGGGGGTCATGGCTACACAAGTAGTGCGAATGAGAGCAGCAGATAAGAAAGATGAAAATCTTTATCTGTGAAAGACTGAGAGGATTTCCTGGGGTTTCTTTCTGAGCGTGTGAGGATTCTTTGTTTTGGTGATTTGAGAGTGTCTTCATCTTGATCTCTTCTTGTTTATATACTACCAGCCAGGGAGCCCACGTCATAGCCGTCCACTTCTCTCTGCTTTTTGAAGACTCAGTGAGGAAAAGGCTTAATCTGTAAAGGCACAGGTAATATCTCTAGTCCTTCTCCCACACTGAGAAAAGATTTCTTTATTCATAGTCTGGTTCCTTCAATTTGTCTAATACTTTGCATTAGAAATGCTGTGAACTTCTTTTCTTTTTGTCCCTGAAACTTAGGTTGGTATTCTCTCTTAGGCTAATCCATTACCAGCTGTAAGTTATATTTAATGGATATTTTCAGTGTAAACATTAGTTTCCAATTCCTTTGTGATTTAATTATCTTGTTTTGCATTGCTTTGCTACAATGGAATAGGATTTATGCTGTGGGCTTATATATGTTCAGGTTCCCGTGGCTTAAACAAGGTGTGAGCCACTACTTTAGGCGCTAGAGTTTGAGGTGGAGAATCCAACGTTTGTACCAGTAGATTTTTCCGCCGTCCAAATGTTGACTTCTATGCATTCATGATTCTAATTCAAGTGTCCGTGCAGGGTGGCTGTGGAGAAGGATGCAGAGTGACGTTCGTAGAGTGACGTGAGAGAAGTTAGTTATCAATTTAATTATCTTGATTTGGTTATACATCGGCTGTCTTCGAAGATCAAAAATCATATGAACATGTGCCTATCCTTTATTTTTCTGAAATCTGAATGCCAGATACCTTGTCCCTGCCTGATATACACTCTCAGAGAGTTGTTGAATTTGTTCGGCGGAGCACATCAGGATCAACCGTAAAAGGCTTTGTTCGTCGTTTTCAAAAACTAAACACTCCCACCGTTAAGATGCAACTCAGTTTTGTTTTAGGCATAATTTTCTTGTACTCAAAGTTGTGGCTGTTTGTTTTTAATCATTCGTCTAAATGTTAGAAGGTGCGTTGATGTCTGCTATCGACGAGGAAAATGGGGACGAAGATAGGTTTCTCCGCGTGACCTACAGTGGAGAAAATGTCCTGGTCGATGAAGACTATAAAGACTGCTCTTGAAGAGAACTTAGTAAGTGTAAGCGCTCTGAGAGGCGACTCAATGATATTCAAGGGATTATGATGTATGGAGATAGAAATGAGTTTTTTCGGCTTGCACCAATTTGTTTTATTTTTTCATGCCAAAAATTGTTGGTAAATCAATAAATCTTTACCTGTTTGATTATCCTCGTACCATTTCAGTTTTATCTAACTAATTTGATAATAATTTGAAGAATAGGTCTAATCGTTGAAATGTCGTGGTACCCTGCAAATCATTATTTCTTGGCACAAATTAGTTGCATGGGTTGCATAACTAATCATTCATAATGGATGAGTAATTTATACTAATCTAAGAGCACAAATTGTTGACATTAAGCATAGTAAGCTTACGGTCAAAACAACAAATTAAAAGTCAACTCTTTCGACTTTCCAACATGATGCAACACTAAATGATACAATACAGCACAATTCAATATGATACACTATAAATACTACAGTCAAATATGACATACCAAATAAAATATGCCATATTTGGTTGACTTCTGAGTGATGAACTACTTTGAGCATGTTGTGCATCGGGTGTTCCAGGAAAGAAGACGTACCACATCTTTGTGGGGTAGCAAAAGCGGGTGTGACGTAACTTTCCCGACCCTGGCGCGCATTTGGTAGCGACAGCAACAAATTCGGAATTGAGCCATAAGAAAACATCATTATTACCAGAATTTGGCGATATGGAAGATTTGATAAGAAACTAGCAGAGTATGTTGAGCAATTACATTACTGAATACATTAGTTCCCAAAATATTGCTTCCCGACCATCTCCTTGTCGTCTTCCACGCCAGCCATCCGCTCCTTGTTTCCTTCCATCACTTCTGCTCACTGCTCGTACTAACGCCCAGGCTTGCTGTTTTGCCATACAACCTTCCTCTGCAAATTAACAACTCATCCTTTGCCCACCGCCTCACTGCTTTATTTTTGGTGACCATTAAGGAAAAGAGAAATGTTAGCTTCAATTTCATCATTACTTTCAGTATCAATATGCCTTAAATAGTCACCGAGTCCGCGCCAAACAAAAGATCAACTTGTGTCCTTGCATCTGGTTGTCAGAAGAAAGGCTAAAGGTGACTAAGGGAAGAATGAATACACCTATATGTCCCTTTAAATTGTTCTCTTCCCCTACCGCCTTGCAACATTTTGAGACGGATCTGTGAAATCCCTCAGCCTGTCCCGGAAAACGTGGTTCATACATACATAATATGGGCAACACTTATAATCTTTATTTGGTTTCAAAGGAGATGGAGTCATGTGAAGTTACACTATAGCATTATGCTAGTATCCCGCCAATTTTGATATTCAGCATCGCCTTCATACAGGCTTGCACATGAACCTTTACCAAGATTACATGCTAGATGCCACCTGCACTGTTAGCAAGCACCAGTACAAACTTCAGTTCGGAGCACCGTCATCTTAGGCCTCATTTGGTGTCTGCGATTGGAGTTGGATTGGACAACTCACTAGATTTAATGTATATTGATTGTTGAATGAAAAGTGGATGCAACTTCTCTAAATTTGTCAAGTTGAAGGTTAGTCATGAAGGAAACTTATCTCTCTCATCTTAACTTTATTTTTATTGAGAGGATCAGGAAGGGATAGTTTCCTTCATGCCTAATCCTTCTTCTACCTTCAACTTGGGCAAAATTTGGAGGGCTCATCCTTCCCTACGCTATACAGTAGTCTAGTGAGTTATCCATCCTCCAAATCGTGGACACTAAACTGTAGCCTTAATTGTATAACCATTATGATTTACCAATTTTGCTCAGCAAGAAGATTGGCACCCATAATCCAACCTTTTCTACATATCCAACTTATCTGCAGGTCAAAAGTACAGAACACCTTGACTAGGGTCTGAAAAAGATCTGCCAAGGATTCTTTATTTGCTTTTTCCAAACTCCAAATAATTCTTCACTCTCTTGAACACAATTGCAGGTCTGTTCTACTTATCTGTAACATGCAAAAGAAAACTAAACTGCCAAAAACAAAGTGAACGGAAATGCCACCACTCTTTTAAGTTTTGAAACCAAAGAGATAGATGATGATGGCCACCAGCCGCTATAGAGAAACAAGCAAATGGGGAAGGATAACGTAACAGTCTCGGCAACAAAAAGCATATTGTTAACTTACTAGTGAATCCTTTCTATGGTGTTAGTTCATTGACTACGGTTGTTCCGCTTCATGTGATAGGATTCAGCGTCATTCAATCATAGGTTCGATGATTTACCACTTTCCCCAGCTTACGCCCAACGAGCCAATACGGGTAACATTTTGCACCCTTTAATTTTGGTGCAATTACTAATACTCTCATCTTTAAAACGTGCAATGTCATACACAGGATTCGCAATGTCATGCACTCTATTACATAATCTGTTAAACTTACCGTTAAGTGATGATGTGGCAAGAATGTAAGAGGCCCGCTTTTTGCTGAATGAAATATCTATCAAATTTGTGCCATGTGGACCAAAAATCAAATTTTAACCAAGCTTCCTACCCTTTTTCCCTGATAAAACCAAACTTTATGAATTTAATTATTAAAGAAGATGGGACTTATAATCTGAGACAGCTTTTTCAATACTGCGCGACATTCAAAAATTTTAGCCAAGCATTAGTCTGCCCTTTTTCCCTAACAAACCAAACTACATGAACTTTTATGCAAGCCTCTCTCTGCTTTTGACTTTCTCTCCATCCAATGTTACTAATCCCTGACCCATCTTCTTTTCTCTTCTTATATCACCTTTTAATTGACTAAATCCCATGAACAGTACGGAAATACTCAAGTTTATCATCATGAATCATTATGATAAGAATGATAAGCTATTTCTGTGTAGGTTGCCACCTGCAAGCCACTACTTTCAGTTCTTTGTTCTTATCAGGAAGAACAAAATCGCTGTTGCCGTCACTGATCTCAGTGCGGTATACAGCCAAATTTATTGGTCAAAGGAGGGTTGTCAAGCGCTACTACAAGTCTTACTCAAGCAATTAGTGACAAGACAATTGAACAATTAAGGTGGTAACCCTTTGTTATTGAAATGTAGAACCATAGAAGTTCTAGTATTTGAAGGAAATATCTTTCTCCGAATTTTTTGTAAAGATATCAGTCTAAGAGTTGGACACAATAACTGCGTTTCATTAGTTCTATCATTATAACTTTTTACAGAGTATGGTTAAGGTTTATCCTGCCTTCCGAAACCAAGAAGTAAGACAACGAAGGTATTGGTGGATCTCGGTCTGCAAGAAATTTAAGAAAATAAACGGTAAATAAGTAAATAAACATGGACATTTTATGACACCTGCCTTCAAACAGGCATAACTGGTTACTGATTATAATAAAAGTGAAATAAAAAGATTGAAGACGTAGGACGGTAAAGCAAATTTACTTTGATAGGAAACGAAATTTCATTAAATGGAAAATGAAGTACAATATAATTGAACCCAAGATATTCCATTGAGCCTCAAACTAAGATAACATGCCCAAATACAGCAACAAATAGAACATCTGATATGCAATAAAGGACTAGCATAAACTCAGAAAGTTGAAGCCCATAATGCTGCCGCCAAACTCTCTCCAACAAAAGTGAAGGTCAGCTCCTCACCTTACGTCTTAAAGAATTTGTTTTGTTTCTCAGCATCCATTGCAAAAAGGCCAGCCAACCTGCATTCACTCCCCACCACCAAATTGTGCTTCTCTATTGCAACAACACCATACAATGACCTCACACAGCTGTCTTCCTAAGAAAGCAAGCCTTGGCCAAGAGCAATGTTAGCAGGACAGTGCAAGAACATATGATTCGAACTCTCAGCCCCTCGCTTTGCACATCAAAAACCATTTTAGCGGAAAGATGAAACAAGTCTTCTCTTCTCAAGATCTGGGTATGAACAACTCCATGAGCAATAATTCAAGCTAGCATCCACACCTTAGGAGATACTTTACCCTTTCATATTACTGAAAGTGAATGACCTCTATCTTTACTTGAGACACCAACATAATTGGTTTAAATCCCCAACCCTGGTTGCATCCACTTCTTTTTCCCGTTCCTTTCTAGACCGTACCTTGACCTCCAACACTACACACCATTCTGCCCCAGGATGTGAGCTGAAAACTTGCAGGACAGATTCAGCAACCATACCAACCTCATTGTCCCACAAAACTATATTACTCCTGATCTCCCAGTAAAGCACATACACCAATCACTTATGCCTTCCGCCCAAATGCTGCTCATTAATTAGTAATTACCTATCTATTAAGCCTCTTTGTTTGCGACATCAACTCTATATCTCAAATTTCAACTATCTGTTCTCCTTGTCTTTCCTTATCCCTCTTCACTCCCTTATCCCAAACTACCAAGTCTTCCAGTTCTTTTAATCTTAGTGTTACTCTGTGTTTGATACCTTTTCGGCATATAAAATCTTTCAACAGTGAAAATTGCAGCTCTATCAATTGGAAATTAGCTAAAATGAAGCATGCTACTATAGAAACATGGGCATGTTGATTTACCTGCAGATGGAAAGCAACCAATTGTATTATGCTTAAGAACTCAATGTTCGATCTTTTAGGACAATTGATATTATGTGCTGCCCAGGCTTTCATCTGAAACAGGGTGAAAAAGAAGATATGGGTATGTTTCGTGCCAATAAGATGCTAAATATTATTATAACCTGAACAACATAACAAAAAACAGTGAAATATATGCAAATAAGATATAATAGACTATCCCTCATCAACATTAAGCCCACTACATTGCAAGAGCAATTTTGGTTTTCAAATCATTTTGTTTGCATTGTCCTTTCATTTTGGCTTTTTGGTCACTTTGCTATTTTGATAGTTGAAGCTGAACTGATCATATTGAATATTTGGATGCAGGTTTGGCCAGAAGTGACTATACTTTTGATACGCATTGATCATTTGAGGTTTAGGCCTAATGAGGCAATAGTGCTTTGGTTACGTGTTGTCTTAGCATATCTTTGAATTATTTCAATTGGAAGGCAACAATAAGGGGAAAAGCGTGACAAAACTTTACCTAGAAAAGCAGTGGATATAGCAAGAAAGAAAGGAGAAAATGTTACTTTGTTTTTCTAAGTACTCTACCTTCCTTACATTTCGACAGAGTTTGTTCTTTAGTGCATCGGCTTGAATTACAAAGTGTATGCTTCATCCCGCAAACAAGGAGACAGATTAGTATTTATTCATGTCTGGGTTTGAATTCATATTCGTATGCTATATATATATCGTTGTATTAAAAACAAATAAGGAAGTTTAGTTTACAAATTTCTAAATTTTTAAAATCAGTGGGAGGCTAAAATTTGGGAATTTGAAGACGTAAAAAAACTTTGGTCTACCTAGATACAAAGAAAGCATTAGATGCAAATGTTGTCGGTTGTGGAGTAAACAGTAAGGGAAAAAATGTTGCGCCACCAACGGTCAGAAATAAGGGATCAGAAATGTAAATATATTTCAATTGCCAAGAAAGCCAGTTTCTGGGAAGCCTTTCGTCGATTCCAGAAATTATCAAGAATCTGGGATTTTGAATCCCATCCCTATTCTCAACTGATAAATCACACTCAATCAGTTCCACAATCAATCAATTTGATAGTGGCACTACTTTTCCTTGATTGTTTGCACACCAGCAACGACCGCACTCCTACAACATAAAAACATATTTGAAAATATTCACCAAGGTAGAACATATGATATTATCATACTTAATGGGGAGTAGGCTACAATGCTGCATAAGCATTGAATACTTACACCGATCACCATTAAAATGAGGGAGGAGAAAGAAAGGAGAGGGAGGAAAGGCCCCTCATAAAAGAATCACTCATGTATATGTACTACACCTTTAGCGGCCTCTTTCTTGATTTTTCTTGGATCAATTCCAAGAGATTATATATCGTGGTCCTAAAGGTTTCTAGGCATTGAGAAATCCATTTATAATAGGTCGCATCATTTCAATAGATGACCTTAACTAGATAATTCTTCCAATATAACATGCAGTCTGACAGAACAGTCCATTACAAATATACCAGTGGATAGTGAGTGAGAAAAGATAGCACACTGTACTACGTAATTCATGTTCCTGATAAATAATAAAAGAGAGTACCAATTTTGTATCCAACGGAATAATGAGATAATGTGGTTTGTTTGTGTATTTGAATGGGATCTTGAACTGTTATCTGTGATTAAAACCACCATGACCAAGGTAATCTGGTGGCAGAAAGAGACGCAAATCAAGATTACCTCCCTAACCCAGCTTCTTATCAGATCCGGTTGTATGTACACAAATTGAACTGGACTCGGTCACATAACAAATAAATAGGATGTCGAAGGAGCGACACAGATAAAGTGTGTGTTTTGTGTGGTGTTTATTTGATAGCGTTTGTGTCGTCCGATCGATGGTACTGCGAGGTAGTTTCAGTGGAAGCAAATGTAGCAAAGTAACAAAATTTAAACATTCAAAAATTACTTTGAAGGTAAAACTTTTTAGCAAGCTTCCGTGAGGTTCATGATCTTCATATCTCGTGGAAATTTGTAAATATTTTGAAGTGGCTGGAATAAAGGTCTCGGTCACTTCCAGCACTGAACATGTCCATTACAAAAGAACCGAATACCTCCACAGCAGGAGGAATTGTCAGGGAATTATCTGAAAGAAATGGTAGATATGTTCAATATCCAAATGGTACAAGAGAGACACAATTAAAATTAAGTGAGATCGAATAAATAGACCAAAGAAAAGTTATAAAGTCCCTTTACAGAAATAACAAGCAAGAAGACTGACATATATGATGAAAGAGACATTCAAGATATAAATGGGCTATGAGATGATATCAAATTGTGAATCAGTTCCAGTGCAACATTTCTTTTTATAATTCTTTTTATAAATAGATGAGAATCAGTACAAAATACAAAAGTAAAATCCCTTAACGTGAATCCAAATTTAATACAAAATTATAGCCATGCCACAACACAGCTGAGCATATAATGAAGCAAGGCAGCCTCCTTTCTGAAGCAAATCACAGTTAAGAGATTTTTATCATGAATCACCAACCAAAGCAAGATGATAAATCCCCAATGTTCTAAATTATTTAACAGGAATTACTAGAAATAAACTCTCCCCCTAGAAGAAACTCCTACACCTTTCTTCTACAAGTCCTAATCTCTCACACACTCTTACAATACCTGTCAAAATGTTGATAAATATAACGTGAAGTGGCAGCTAAGTTGTACTGCAATTGCTAAACATGTTGTACTACAAAACTTTGCTAAACTGCCCTAAACCAAGCAGAGATGGTGGCAATCAAGCATGAGATTTGAGAAGCCATTTTCATAGTTCACGAATGCTAAACAAATGCAACATGCAAGCTTCTAGGGTATTATAAGAATCAGTACAGCACTTGGTGTCCATGAATCTGGAACATCTGGTTCCAAATGTAGATGATTTGGATTGTCCAGCCATTCAATCAACTGAGGCAGTCCAACAAGCGATATAACGTAAATAAAAGCCTAAATAATTCGTATTAATTAATAAACTATAACTACAATGGATACAAGCAGTGGAAAAGCTGGCGTGAACATGAACGAGATAAGAAGAAAAGAAAGGTTACCATATAATTCCTTTGCGATTGCATGAAGATACGAATCAGATCTCTTCGATTACTTGATAATCAATCTGACTTTGAATGACGAAATAGCGTACAAATCGATGATAGATGTAAGTTTAGATACATCCACAGAATCTTATTGTTGTATCTAATTCTAGTAACTCAACTGCTTTGCCTCATTTCGCAGCTCTGGAATCAAATTCACAGTAAAATTCCCAAAATGAATCTTCTTTCGGCGTTACGGATTCGGTTTTGGAACAAGCTGAAGAATAAATACAAAATGAAGTGCATTTTCATGAAAATTAAGGTACTCGTCCATTGAAAAAGCTAAAAAATCCTTTCCTGTTTGGGTTGACGCCATTCTTTCCTTTAAGAGTAATAAACCAGCTGAAAATCAACCGAATTCAACCCTTCCAAAATCCAGAAATTAAATTTAAATCAGAAATTAATAAGTTGATGGATTAACGACGCTGCATCACAAAAACAAATGAACAAGAAGGTAAGAACTCAAACCTAAAAGCAGCTTCTTCTTCTACATACATATGTAAACGCCATGGCTGTTCATTTCTCTCTCTTGAAAAGCGCCCCGGCTGAACAAGGGGAGACAGAGTCGAGGAAGACTTCCGGCAACAGCGCAGCGAAAGTTTACAATGACCTCCCTGCGTTTCTATTTTCTCTTTTTTGGGTTATATTTTCTTTTTTTCCAATACCAATCCAACACGGCCGCAGTCATCTCGATCAACACTGTGGTGACGCACTTCCGCGAACACGAAGCTATGCGTCGTGATATAAGTCATGAGGAAAAGTATGTTTTTAATACGGTTGTATTAACGTGGCGTACCCGTATTTCATTTTCGTACTGAATAGGTTGATCCAATTCCAATCCGGCGGTCGTAGTCATCGAGCTAGCTCTCTCTCTCGAAAACTGATCACAGAAGATGCTTAGACTTCATAAAAACAATACCTTTGTGATAACTCGTCCTAATTCGTTATCTCTCCGTCAATCTAAATGGGTTTTTATCACCCGCGGGCCTTGAACTTTCACTCACCAGGCCGATTAAGACTTTTGGCCGATCCGCGAGAGATATTGAACTTATAAAAGCAAGACTTTGTGATGCTTCCGTCCCAATTCCGTTATCTCTCCGTCAATCTAAATGGGTTTATACACCCGCGGACCTTGAACTTTTACTCACCAGACTGATTGATGCCGAACTTTTAAAACCCGATCACAGAGATGCCCGAACATAAAACAAGGCTTTTGTGATGCTAAAGTCCCAATTCTGGTATCTCTCCGTCAATTAAGAGGGTAAATGTCATTCGCACCATATGTTTGATGAAATGACCTTTAGGCCCTTGATTACATGATGCGATCGTTTCCCTCTTCTCTTTCACAAATTTTCCCTCTCAAATTGATTAAAAATTTCCCCTCTTTGCTTATCATTTCCGTCCAAATTGGTTGAGCCAACCTCTTAATATTCTTTCATATAGAACATTCAATTGATAAAAGGCTACGCCCAAAGTAAATTAATTCGATGAATTAATAATTGATTTAAGTCTATTTCGCCGAAGAAGCTTATGGCCTTTTGCTTTTATTTTGTCTATTTCAGCTTCATTTGATTTAGTCTATGAATTCTTAAGACTAAGATAGTATGATTGGTTAAGTACATTATGACTATTATGATATTTTAATGATATTATGGATCAAGTATGACTATTATGGATTTTCTTATGTATGTTAATTTTATTATGTTCTTATGTTCTCATTTTTATTTTTGTCTTTTATTCAATTTTATACCATGCAAATCACATTGGCGAATTTTGTTTCATTCAATATTTCAATTGTTGATTCATCGAATTAATTTACACGCATTGCATCAAGAACAATATTTCATTCAATATTTCAATTATTGATTCATCAATTAATTTACTTGGGCGTAGCCTTTATACAGTGAATGTTCTATACGGAAGAATATTAGAGGTTGGGTCAGCAGTTTGGACAGGAAATGATAGAAAAGGAGAGAATTTCAATAAGTTTGGGGAGGGAGAAAATGGGAAGAGAAGGAGGGAAAGGATCAGACCATGTAATCCAAACATAAGAGCTCATTTCATCAAACACATGGTACTGAAATACCTGTAAGCTGTTTTGAAATACGGGACAGGCGGTATCACAAAATGCTGACACCTGAAATGCAATGTGATAGGCTGCAAGACAAGAACATCAATCGACTCTGACAATCTTCGAACCTGCCTGGTGATAAGGCCATTTAAGCGGAAGATAACAATTTCGAACGCAGAAATATCACAGTCTTGTTTCACAAGAAATCTGATCTCTCGACTAAGATTCGGCGCTCAATCATTTCTGGCAATGAAAGTTCAGAACATAATTGATAAACAACCATCTCACGTAACACGCATGACGCCAATGTCAAGTTCTGGGGTAACAGATGGACCGACATATTGTTTGGTTGCGGCGTAGGAAGTGGATAGAAAATTTGACTCTAAGTTATCTTTTGAGCTTTCGATTGGGATTGGATTGGCTGCTGCAGTGATGGCGATGTTGACCAAGTTTGAAGGAAGAGTAGTAACAAGTGAATGGACTGAGCTTCCACACTAAGAGAAGCGTGAATAACGGATCATGCAAGTCTTGACGATCGATTGGCAACGCGATGGGTTTGTTGGCGGAGAATGACTTACATGAAACAGGTTCACTTTTATGTGGCATCTCTCGTCAAAATAACGTATTGTCATGTGCAGGATTTTTCTCCACTTGACAATATATTATTTGATCAAGCTTACCACATGACGGTGAACCACATTCCATACGTTGCTCATCTGTTGGCAGCCCACTTCCCGCAAATCTCTCAGCCCCTGCAATGTGCGGAGGTACCAAATTTTTACCTTATTTGTTTTGGCTATATTGATGTATGTATGCATTGTTTTTGTAGGTGGAATTTACAGTAATTTTTGTATTTCTCTCGTTTAATTACTTGATGTTTTGGAGCCCTTCATCAGGTTGAAGGCAATGCAAATGCAAAATGGTGGAAACCCATAATTTGAATTAATTGTGAAAGGGTGAAGTTCACGCCAAGTCGAGGCATATCAGTGCTTTAAACCACCACGGGTGACTAGGTGGTTTAGACGAATTTTAGTCTCATATGCCATACGGTTTGACTCTGCTTGAGTTCATTCACAATGTGGTGAATCACGATGGTGGACCCGAGAAGAAGGCTGCAATACCTCTGTGGTCTTTTCAGCCTCAAGTAATGGTGGACTGTCGTGAAACGCTTCTCTCCTTTTAAAATAAAATTGAATAACGCTACGAGTATCAGATTTATCACAATCCAAGTAAGATTGTAAGATTTTTTTTCTTTTTTACTAATACCTTACTATGAGGAATGAACATTGATCAAAGAGTTTAACTTATTATTCATTTTCAACATTTTTCTTTACTTCGGCAAATTTCAAATCAAGTAGATTCTACTATGTTGTCACTTTTACGTTTTTGTTACATCCATCCCTAAAAATATTGTATTTTATTCTAACTTTATAAATTAAGCTGAAAAATGCCCTAAGGTAATGCATGTGTCTACGATGGACAATTATTTCTATTGACTAATCTCTCATCCACTTTTCGTACTTTTGGGTATTACATTTCTACGAACCCGTAGGCGCGAACGGGATAATTTTCGGACTTGTAACAGACCAAGTTACGATTATTTGGGACAAATTTACCTGTGCGGAATTTTTATTTTTTGTGGGCTGTACGCTCGTGGTTTTCAACCAAACCGGGTGCTCTGCACCTCTACTGTTTTCTGACTGCACGTCTGCATGCGTTTTGACTGCATGTTCACTTGTGGAAATTTTCTGTGTTAAATGGGGCAACTGCGTTGTGATTTTCCATCACACTTCAGCTACCACTAGCTATCTCTCTCTGTCTTATTTTTGTTCCCAGCTTATCCCCCAACATATCCCGTGATTTCTGCAATTTCTTTGCAGAAAATCACACACACACATTCAAGTGCTTAAGCCACCCCGTGGCACCTCACCTTCATTCTCGGCCTTCATCTCACCAAGCAAATTCACAAACTCAGTCCAGCAACTCATCCTCACCTTCCTGGGACAAAAACCCAAGCTTTGGTGCCCAGAAAACCAACCAAAACTCAAACCCAGAAAATCGGAGTTTTTCCGCCGACTTTTGAAAAATTTCCTGAAGAAGAACACATTGATTTGGACCTCGAATCAACTCAAACTCATCACCAAACATCTTCTGGAAGCCTTGGGAACCCAACCCGAGGCCTGCAAGTGAAGAAAACGGCGAGATCGACGACGTTGACTTTTGGCCGGTTCTTTCGAGCCATTTTTCGGCCACTTCCAACCACCTTTTGAGGTGTTGGTAAGCAAATTCGAACTCTACTCGTTCCTAGCTTCATTTTGATATATAGATCGTAGAAATTGGCCTAGAAATGAAGAAGTTATGAAGTTTTGAAAAAATTCCAGTTTTCCAGCAAAAAATTCCAAATTCCGGCGACCGGAGTAATGACAGGGATGACCGGCGCTGACGTCAGCGATGACGTCAGCAAACCGGTTCAGACCGGTGCTGACGTCAGCGATGACGTCAACGTGACAGTTGACCGGCGCGCGAGAGCAGCGCGTGGGGCCGCGGCTTAGCCGCGTTCGAGCCGCGCGTGAGGGCGCATGAGGCATCGTTTTCCAATTCTGTCTTCGCGAGGCGACTCGTGACGACGCATACTACCTAGGGGTGGTACGCATGGTAATTTTCGAGGTGTTTTAAACCTCCAATTCGAGTAAACAAAGGAGATTTCGAGTCGTTTCCTTATTTATTTTGGGATAGACTTGTATAATGATTAGTATAGTGAATTCCCATATAGGTGAGGCCTATCCCGAGGAGCTACGAGCTCAGGCTAGGTACGGCGGCTATGACCCGACAACATACCAGTGAGTGGGCCCTTTCTTTATTAAAATATTATTATTTCTAGTGTGGGTTAAAATGTGATTTTTTTTATGACTTGTGTAGCATGCCATGTTTTATTAAATTTGATAAATATTTTACTTAGCATATTGATGTGTTAATCATCCTTTTTGGCGTATTTGAATAAATGTTGGCATGTCTATACATTTTAGAGATTTATTACTTATCACGCATATTGCACGGTGTTAGCACTGTTCGGGCAAGGACCAGCTTCACGTGTATGTTCACACGCACGGACACGCTCACTTTGGATCCATCGTAGGTGTCATCTTGTTCTAGGTTGCCTTGGCAACTCGAACTCATTGTGATGTGCTTAGCGTCAGCTTCACGTGTATGTAGTGCTAAAGCGTAAATTGTAAACACCCAGCCTGTCATGTAGCTACTTTTTGCATGACTTGTGTGCTTTGATTATGCGATAAGTAATGTGATGTTTTATACAACTATTGTTGATATCTTTTATACCCGTATCCTTATGGGCGCAGTCTCAATTATTGAGATTTGAATTTTATTGTTAGTAAACTTATATTTTGGCAAACTACGGGTTTTACAGCGAGAGTTTATTACCCAAACTTTTGGAAAGGTTTTACAAAACAGTACTTGGCCCACTCACCTTTGTTTTTCGCCCCTCCAGGTCCTAGAATTTAGTTGGTAGACGAGTTTCGGTGGCTGTTGCTGATATTACCATTTTACCCCTCTGTGGATGTATGTAATTTCACTTCAGTTGTGTTTATATCCATCCTATGGGATGGGAATATCCTTTTAATTTCACTGCATCCTAGCTCTGATATTATGTGTAATAATGGGTCTCATCCCACACTACGCACTTCCGCACTGTTTTATTCAAATTATCTCAAATTCATATTATTCCATTATTTAATTCCTCTATTATTTCATCATGACTTCGTCACTCCTCCGGGATGACGGTTAGCACGCCTCGATATCCGGTGTCCACCTGGATATTCGGGTCGGGGTGTGTCATTTTAGTATAGCAGGATGTGAAACAAAAATTGGAAGTTAGGAAATTTTCGTTGATGATTCACTAACTCATAGATGGTACAGTTCATGCGTTAATCTAGCCGTGTTGCATTTTTACTCTTCTCGGCGCCTTGATTATATCTGTACCGTGCAGTTTCACCATGAGTAGCCATGGACTGTGAGTGCCAACGATGACCAGACTATTTGCATATGGAATTGATATTTCAGTGTTGACAGAGCACAATCGTTCTATTGATGCAAAAATTCGTTGTTTGATGACTTGACAATCTTGCACCTACAAAACAAGAAAACACATTTGATCAAGGCCAAGACCATGAGCACCACATGGGTGGGTAGGGGAGGGATGGGGTGTTTGGCCAATGGATCTCCGATGCCTAAGTTAGTTTTTCTAAAAAGAGAGAGAATCGCTAGTAGAAAAAACAGCTCGGGCGACGAAATCCCTATTTCGTCGCCTAAAGTGTCAAAACATTAAGGCAACGAAGACATTCGTCGCTTAAAATTGCAATGGGCGACGAATAAATATAGTCGTCGCTCAAAAAATGGATAAAGTGGCGGCAAAGGAGAATTTGGCGCCAAACTTTTGCGTGACAAAAAAATTCGTCACCTAAAATTTCTTGCGCGACGAATGGTTCGTCGCTCAAAGTGGTGACTGGAGGCGACGAATATGTTCGTCGCCCAAAACCAAGCAAATTTAATCCCTTTCCTTGGACCCAAGAGGCAGTTTTTGCAGAAAATTTCTGCAAATTTGCCTCTCAATCTCTCCCTTTCGGATTTCTCGCTCCAAATCTCTCTCCCTATCTCACTCATCTCCATCTTTCTCTCCCTATCTCACTCATCTCCCTCTTAATTTCTATCTCACTCTCTCTCCCTCTAGATCTCTCTCTCTCTCTCTCTCTCCCCCAAGCTAGCTTCTATTTCCTCCTCCACCACCACCACCACCATCTCCTCCTCCTCCTCCTCCACCACCACCGGGAATCGTTAACGGTAATTTTTATTTTTTAATATTATCTTTTTATTTTTGAATTAAAATTAACATAAATTAATTAATTTTGTATAGGTTTGTTGCATAGGATTTTTGTTGGAGCACCAATTTGAAGGTATTTTCTTGATCATTTTATGTTGTTGACGTACGAATTTATTTTATATGATTTTGTATGTAAATAATTTGTATATGTTGAATGACTTTATGTTGCGTTGTACGTACGAAGTTAATAGTAATTAACTTTGTTCGAATTTATTTTGTGTTGTACGTACGAAGTTAATACTTCGTATGCATTTTTTTAACAAAAACTTAGTTTCCCATTTGAGAATTAATTGGATTTCGCGCATGGATGCAAAAGCGTGACTGCGATCCAATTGATTCTTGAATTGTCCCATTTTTGGACAGTTTGGGAGTGCACATTTGTGTGTCGTAGTTTGCGGTTCACGGATTAGGTTTCGATCGTGGGTTTTTGGTAACATCTTCTTACGTTCTTCGAGTGCATAGTAGGTATTTGATATCTACGTCGTGCACTTGGAGAACTGTAGGGAGATGCTACCAAAATTTGCCCACGTCAAAATGTAATCTTGGTGGATCCGTAAACTATGAGACACAAATGTGGACTCCCGAATCGGATAGGGCCTTTATCGGAGGCATAAGGTGACGAGACATAGTTGAAGTTGTTCTAACGCGCCTCCACACGCGGCTGCTGCCACGCTCCGTTAAAGTTAACTTTAACGGAAATCTTAACGGAACCACTAATGTCGTTAAAGTTAACGACGTCCAGTTAAAGTTAACGGAAATCCTAACTGAGCCGTTACACTTAACGGTGTCAGTTAAAGTTAACAGAATATACCTGAAACTAATGGAATATTCTGACGCCATCAGGAATATGTCGTTACCGTCACGAAATATTCCGTCGCCTTCAACCTTTTGCCGGTCGCCGGTCGCTGTTGTCGGAGCCGCCGTCTGGTTCGCTGGATTTTGGAAATTTTTTTTGAAATTGTTTCAAAACTTCATAACTTCTTCGTTTCCCAACCAATTTCGACGATCCACATATCAAATTGAAGGTATTGAAGAGTAGAATATTTTCATATCAATTTGGGGCTGGAAAAATGGCTTGAAATTGGCCGGAAAGTCTCGATCAAACCCTAAATCCATTCTACTCCAAAACTGCACCAAAATTTCCGCTCTTTGTATGAAATCGAACCTACTCAACGTGATAAGACCAATGAAAATGGTTTCGAGGCTTACCTAGGCCGGGATTGTAAGGAAACTCGATGGATAGTTTGTCGTTTTTGTTCCTGTGTCGGTTTGGCCGATTTGGTTCGAGTTCGAGAATTCTAAAATCACAGTCTTGTTGAGAACGGTGAGACGATCGTAGCGGTTATGGTCTTGGGTGGTGTTTCGACAGTTTTGTGATATTTCCAAATTCTAGGGTTTTGTGTGTGTTTTGTATGTTTTGGCCGAAGACGAAAGAGTGAGAGGGGGAGAGAGAGTGGGTGAAAAGAGAGAGATAGCTGCAAAGCAGCTGGGTCAAAACCCACTAAACCCTAATTAACATACAGGCATAAAATTACTAAAATGCCCTTGGACTTTAAAGTTTCGTAAAATACTCATTTTAACTCCAAATTGAGTCCCGCTTGCGTCCACGTGTTCGTATCGACGAGTACTACTTGAATATGTAAAGAAAATAATTTCCACATGTCGTTTCGAAAAAGTCAACAAAAGTCAAGATTTGTACGCTAGGGGTATTTTGGTAATTTAACATGAAATTTTGGGACGGGTTGTAACAGTGGATACAGAATCCGAACAGATGTCCTGATGAATATGTGGAAGGGGTAGATAATTTTATTAACTTTGCAATGAGACACAACCGGGGTTCAACTGATATCAAGTGTCCGTGTAGGATGTGTAACAATCATATGTGGGACACATTAGAAAAGGTTCGATATCATTTGGTAAGAAATGGGATGACGCAGACCTATACGAGATGGAATCATCATGGGGAACCATTACATCATGCTTCGTCTTCGTACCAGTCACGAGCACAGACTATTGAAGGAAATTTATTTGGTAATGACCAAGTCATGGGTATTGTAAATGACTGTTATCCATACACCTCGAGCAATGACAATGAGGAAGTGGGGGATGACGTGCCTCCCACCATGGACAAGGAAGAATTCGATAAGTATGAAAGGCTATTGAAAAATGCCAAGCAAGAATTATACCCGAGTTGCGAAGACTTTTCGGTTCTGACGGCGATTGTGGAGTTGATGCAAGGCAAGATGAAGTTCTGTATGTCAAACCGGTGTTATGATTACTTTATGGGTATTTTGAAGAGGATGCTTCCAAAGGACAATTGTTTGCCTAAAGATCATAAAAGTGCCCATAAGGTGTTGAAAGGTCTGGGCTTAGGGTATGAAAAAATTCATGCATGTGTAAATAGTTGTATATTGTTCTATAAGGAAAACAAAGAGTTGGATAAATGCGCTATTTGTAATGAGCCGAGATATAAAATCACACCTAAAAATAGAATGACGAAGATTCCACAAAAAGTGTTGCGTTATCTTCCATTAACACCTAGGTTGCAACGCTTGTACATGTCGACGCACACTGTAACTGACATGAGATGGCATAAGGAAGAACGGGTTAATGATGATGTTATGAGGCATCCTGCAGACAGACAGGCATGGAAAGAATTCGATCGGATGTACCCTAAATTTGTAGCAGACCCACGCAATGTCAGACTAGGATTTGCTAGCGACGGATTTAATCCGTTCGGAGTTCTAAACCAAACTCACAACATGTGGCCGATTGTCGTAGTTCCTTATAATTTGCCGCCTTGGAAGTGCATGAAAAAGGAATTTACGATGATGAGTCTATTAATCACCGAAGATCCAGGAAAGTCCATCGATGTCTATTTGCTGCCGTTGGTTGAAGAGTTAAAGAATTTATGGGAAAACAATGTGCGTACATTTGATAAGTCCACTAGGAAGATGTTCACCTTACGAGCAACAGTGATGTGGACGATACATGATTTTCCCGCTTATGCAATGATTTTCGGTTGGAGTACGAAGGGTTATATGGCATGCCCAGTCTACAAGGAGGACGTAACATCTGGTTGACATGCTGGAAAGGTTTGTTATATGGGGCATCGTAGATGGTTGTCTTGGGATCACGAGTGGCGTACGAACGATGCATCTTTCGATGGCAACACAGAGGCCCGCCTAAGACCGAGAGAATGGTCAGGAGATAACATTCGGGCTAAGTTGAACAGTTTAGAATTTGGTCCATATGGCAAAGGTGTTACTGCGCCCAGACCAGCTACACATCATAACTGGACGCATAAGAGTATTTTGTTTGAACTCCCGTACTGGTCCAAGTTAAAGCTTTGACACAACCTTGATGTGATGCATATTGAGAAGAATGTGTGTGATACATTGGTGGGGACAATTCTAGACATTGAGGGAAAATCGAAGGACACGATAAAAGCTCGGCTAGATTTGGAACGAATGGGCATAAGGCGACCCTTGTGGATGAAGAAAGTCGGCGGTGTACTCAGAAAAGGTCATTCGTTTTTCACTGTGAAACTAGAGGGGAATAAATAATTTTTCAAGTTTCTTTCTTCCGTACAATATCCAGATGGGTATACTTCGAATATCTCGCATTGCGTGAACGTGGACACAAATCGATTTTCGGGATTAAAGAGCCATGATTGTCATGTGCTAATCTAACGCCTTCTCTTAGTTGGTATTCAAAGTCTGCTGCCTTCTCCCTGCTGTTGTAAGTGATATAATCAGATTAAAAAACATTAGTCCATTTTTGTACCAACTCATCTTGCACTTGGAAACTTACAGATAATGCGCAAAAAAAAAAAATACAAATTAATCGTAAACAAAAAGTTACAAATAGAACTGTGCATATATATGAAATATATTAACTATCCGTCATCAGCTCGGCTAGAGTTGCATGTCGGCTTGTTCAGTATTCTTCACATATAGGTGACTGTTGTACGTGGTTTGTAAATTGTAATATACTCATGGATTGTAATATACTCTTGATCTGGTTGTTGTAACTTTGTGTGGTACTCTTGTCCTTAGTTAGGTCGAAAGTTACGACAATGTTTTAGTGAGGCTATATTGACACTTCGTCGTACTCGGTTGTTGTAACTTTGTGTGGTACTCTTGTCCTTTTCATTTTCTTTTCCCTCGTACTCGGCTGTTAAGCATTAGATATGGCTTGTAATTGAACTTGTCCAAGTCTTGACATCGACAAAAGTAGTAGACCCACACACCTAGGTTAGCTTAATTCGTTTTTTGTGACTTAAAAGAATAAAGTACTTCTCAATCGTAAAAATGTTCTATACTTTCACATAGGTGTGTGGGGTGAGTATGAGTAGTTCATTGAGATGAATTGTTCATGTTGTGAAGTGAGAGAAATACAACAAATTTGACGCATATTTTAAAGACTGGGAATTACAACAAAGTTTAGAAATTATATTCCATCTTAGTGTTAATTGTTGAGATAGTTGTGCAACTTAAGTCCCCGTTAAGATGATTTCTTCATTTTCTTAAGATGCATAAATGAAGAAACTCAGGACTTGGGTCTTTGTATGCTTTGCGTCTCACATGATTCTTAATATCTTATAGGTGTTTATTGGATTCTCCTTTCCTAGTTATTTCTTTAAACAAACTTTTGTATATGTATGGCGTATGCTTTCTTTGGTATTATTGCTGCTACTATAATGCATATGCAAGTTTCGAATATGTGTGGATAAGGTTCTATGTATTGATTCATGTTTGGATATTGGCTTAAATATAATTGTATGGTTGTATGGAGCGACATATACACTTATATTGTTGATTCCTGATTTCTAATTAATTTGATTATATCATTTTGCAGAGAAAGTTTCGAATATGCATTTTGTTTCTTTTTAGTGTGTAAAAACATTGTGCAGAGAAATGAACTTTATTTGCTTTAGATTGATTGTATAACATTCTAGGATTGTATGATTATGTTGTCTTTGATAGAAGTTGTATTGTAAGTACATTCAATGTTTATTTACAATTTATTTAATATGCATATGTCCTTTTATTTGTCAATTTGTAACTGGCTCAATTTATAGATGTTGGGTTTGATTTCTACACGTCGCCGCTCTAGTCCTAGTTCAGCTCCATCATAGTCTGCCGCTCAGGATGTCTCCGAGGCGCCTGTCTTGTCCACTGCTTCGGTGACGTTTCCTGTAGTGAGTGCTCGTCGGGCTCACCAGCGACATCGTCCCCAGGACCAGGGCCCTCAGGCACCCGGGAGTTCCACAGTCGACGGTGAGGCTTCGCAGACAGGTAACCTTCTTGTTCATTTCTTGATTGCATGTTCCAACATTTGGTACGATTGTCAAATATGTTGGAAATGTTATGTGGATGTGGATGTGGATATGTTGGAATCGTCAAATTTATAGTTTGCAACATGATGTTAGATTTATTGTTCGCAGGATGTGCAAATCGCCCATGAAATCGAAAAAAAAAAAAAAATTCTTAAAATTCAGCTTTTCCACTTTTCTTCTTCCAATTCCTAACACGGGACCAACAAAAAATTGACGCGCGTTACATCTGTGCCGCTTAAATTACGCAAACAAAAAATATTACAAAATTTTTTTTAAAAAAATGGAGGGGGGATGCAACTCGAGGACTTCCCAGGAGGTCATCCATCCTAGTACTACTCTCGCCCAAACTCGCTTAACTTCGGAGTTCTTTGATAGGAGCACTTTGTGCTACGATTTTAATATGTTTATACTTCATTCTAAGCATTGTTTAGCCCTTATCCTTACTTTTCTGAGTCATTTAGTTGATTTAAGAGTGTTGGGAAGTTTTGGCTCGAAATTAGGTTATGATAAGTTCATATTTATGTATATTTTACATCAAATTTACTTGTCTTTTCTTAGTTAGTTCCTTATATTTTTGAGCTATTTACTTTGTTTTTGTGTTTTGTAGGATCTGTCAAGCAAAGAAAAGAAAAATAGCACAAAGTGGATTTTAAGTAACAGATTCGTCAAAACTGCCTGTGCAGATCAGCTGACTTTGGAAGCAAGTTGTGAACAGCTCAGAATGAATTAAAAAACGTGCCTTATATGCTTGGAAAGCTACAGATGTCTATTCTTTGGAGCATTTCACGGATTGTCCATATCAATTTTCTAGAAGAAGTTATGGCCGTTTTAACACTAAAAGGTTCAGAAGATGCTGAGCAGTTTGTAACTGCAACGAAAGCAATAAATCCAATAAATCTGACAGCCAAAACAGATGCAGCCAAGAACAAGCCAGCAAACACCTATTCAAATATCTGAAGAAATGGAATTAAAGATGAGGAGTAAGTGGGAGTAATTGGCATAAAGGCCACCCAAAAGAGTTACACTTGTGTAACCATTTTTCTTTCACTTAATGTCATCAATAAAATAGCTATTAGGGGGATGATTCAAGGTTAGAAAAAGAATTCAGAGACCATTCTATACAGACACACAGATTTCTAAGAAAAAATATATTCTCTCTCCCTCTATCCATCCTCTAGGGCAATTCCACATATTTCAAGCAAGGAAGAAGAAGAGAAGAAGGAGCCGTGAGCAATTCATCCATCATCCACCATTGAAGACTTGCTTTCAAGCTTCAAGAATCCAACCGTCAAGCCTCCATCTCCATCTTCCATCCACGGTGTAATTCATTCTATTTCTTTGTAACCTTGTTTGATTTATGTTGGAATTGTTTCTAGTTGACATTGATGCTAGAACAAAGTTTAAATTCGAATTCTTATGATTGATTAAAGTTTGATTCGTATAATTGTGATTCTTAGTTGCTTTTGTGAGTTTGTTCAATTGAATTTGCTTTACAGAAAACTTTTATTTGTTTATGTTCTTTGGTGGCCAACTTAGGATATATGCATGTAATTGGTGCTAGATTTAGGTAAACGATTCACCTAATAGTTTTGTGAACCTAAATCACAAGTAGTAAGGGCTTTGGACAAAGGTCAAATTCAATTGAAAAGGATTGCAAATAGATGAACTTATTCATACTAGGTTGTGCACTTAAGTTGATAGCCTTTCTCTATGTGTATTGCGTTAAACATGTTTTGATTAGCTAGCTTTCTAGACTTTGATTGCATGTTTAATAGAATTAATCTAGGTGCTTTCATTTAGATTAATTAATTAAGGAAAGAAAAATATGGGAAATCATTTGCGATGAATGTTTCACATGATCAACTTCTTTCTCATGACTTAGATGAACAATTGTAGGGTTGAATCGAATTTGATCATGGAATTGGTTTTGATCTTTGTTTCTTTCATTTCATTCTTGTACCTGTGTTTATATATTTTATTTTCTTTGTTTCTTTTAATTTTTGAAAATCTAAAACAGAAAACCCCCCTTTATTTTGTAAAATATGTTTATACTTAATTTTATTTTTGTAAGTAATATACTTTGTATTTTTATTGACAGGTGTACCCTCAATCCCCGGATTAGAACGATCCCTATTTACCATATACTAATGATGACATTTACAGGGTTAAATTATGCGCTTACTAAGAGCGTATCATTCTTATGGGATCTGGTGCATGTGAGTTGGTATGATCGCATCCATTAGCTTATGACTCGTAATTGTATATAACCATTGCTTTGGCCCTGCTCTATGACCTTACGCATGTGCAAATCGCCCATGAAATCGAAAAAAAAAAAACGAAATTCGTAAAAATCGGCTTTTCCACTTTTCTTCTTCCAATTCCTCACACGGGACCCACAAAAAATCGACGCACATTACATCTGAGCCGCTAAAATTACGCAAACAAAAAATATTACAAAAAATAAAAAAAATATAAAAAAAGGAGGGCGGATGCATTACTAGGAGGTCACCCATCCTAGTACAACCCTCGCCCAAACTCGCTTAACTTCGGAGTTCTGATGGGATCCGGTGCATGTGAGTTGGTATGATCGCATCCGTTAGCTTATGACTCGTAATTGTATATAACCATTGCTTTGGCTCTGCTCTATGACCTTATGCATGTGCAAATCGCCCATGAAATCGAAAAAACAAAAACAAAATTCGTAAAATTCGGGTTTTCCACTTTTCTTCTTCCAATTCCTCACACGGGACCCACAAAAAATCGACGCGCGTTACATCTGAGCCGCTAAAATTACGCAAACAAAAAATATTACAAAAAGTAAAAAAAAAAAAAAAAAATGGAGGGGGGATGCAACACGAGGACTTACCAAGAGATCATCAATCCTAGTACTACTCTCGCCCAAACTCGCTTAACTTCGGAGTTCTGATGGGATCCGGTGCATGTGAGTTGGTATGATCGTATCCGTTAGCTTATGACTCGTAATTGTATACAACCATTGCTTTGGCCCTGCTCTATGACCTTCTGCATGTGCATATCGCCCATGAAATCGAAAAAACAAAAAAACAAAATACGTAAAATTCGGCTTTTCCACTTTTCTTCTTCCAATTCCTAACACGGGACCCACAAAAACTCGACGCGCATTACATCTAAGCCGCTAAAATTACGCAAACAAAAAATATTACAAAAAATAAAAAAAGTAAAAAAAATGGAGGGGGTACGCAACACGAGGACTTCCCAGGAGGTCACCCATCCTAGTGCTACTCTCGCCTAAACTCGCTTAACTTTGGAGTTCCGATTGGATCGAGTCCATGTGAGTTGGTATGATCACATCTGTTAGCTTATGACTCCTAATTGTGTATAACCATTGCTTTGGCCCTGCTCTATCACCGTATGCATGTCCAAATCGCCCATGAAATCGAAAAAAAAAAAATCGTAAAATTCGGCTTTTCCACTTTTCTTCTTCCAATTCCTCACACGGGACCCACAAAAAATCGACGCGCGTTACATCTGAGCCGCTAAAATTAAGCAAACAAAAAATATTACGAAAAATTAAAAAAATAAAAAAATGGAGGGGGGATACAACACGAGGACTTCCCAGAAGGTCACACATCCTAGTACTACTCTCGCTCAAACTCGCTTAACTTCGGAGTTTTGATGGGATCCGGTGCATGTGAATTGGTATGATCGCATCCGTTAGCTTATGACTCGTAATTGTATATAACCATTGCTTTGGCCCTGCTCTATGACCTTATGCATGTGCAAATCGCCCATGAAATCGAAAAAAAAACAACATTCGTAAAATTCGGCTTTTCCACTTTTCTTCTTCCAATTCCTACCACGGGACCCACAACAAATCGACGCGCGTTACATCTGAGCTGCTAAAATTATGCAAACAAAAAATATTACAAAAAATAAAAAAATAAAAAAAAATGGAAGGGGGATGCAACACGAGGGCTTCCAAGGAGGTCACCCATCCTAGTACTACTCTCGCCCAAACTCGCTTAACTTCAGAATTCTGATGGGATCCGGTGCATGTGAGTTGGTATGATCGCATCCGTTAGCTTATGACTCGTAATTGTATATAACCATTGCTTTGGCCCTGCTCTATGACCTTATGCATGTGCAAATCGCCCATGAAATCGAAAAAAAAACAACATTCGTAAAATTCGGCTTTTCCACTTTTCTTCTTCCAATTCCTACCACGAGGGACCATCCCAACTTCAAGTGGACCAACAATGATAACATCCGTAACCCCTCCTGTGAGGGAACTTCCAACGTCCTCATGGCCTTCCCTTCCAAAAGCCTTACATACCTCCTCACCGTAACTCAGTGGAATTCGAATTCCAACTATGACAAGATGTTTGAGGCATTGACTAGTTCTACACAAAGCTTTTAATCCAAGACAAAAGACCCATACTAAGGATATTGGTGTGACTTTAAGAAGCAAATGGGCCAAGTCAGGGACTTTGCGAGTAAGATTCACGAAACTCGGAAGCTCCCTAGTAACACAATACCTAACCCTAAGGGTGTGGAGAATGCATCACACCTTACAAGGAGTGGAAGAGTGGATCAAACCAAGAGATCCAAAGAAGCCCAAGTGATCGTTATAAGCCGAAGCAGTTAAGTTTGAGCCCACCAAGAATGGCATCGAGAAAGACCCGCAACGTCCTGGAAGATAGGACGTCCCCACTTCCTAAGGCAAATTCGGCAAATAAAGGTACAATCTCTAACTCTTCAAATTCGGTTATTGTTAACCCTCATTCTTCTTGTGATACTTTCCCACGCAGCATTTGCCAAATCTAAGAAGATGAAAGCGAATTGCTATCTTGAAACTTTCACAAAGGTAAGTGAACCTACCTTCGAGGTTATCAAGGCGGTGTACCCAAATATGCCAAGTTCCTAAAGGAGCTATGTACTACAAGAAGGATCAATCGTGAGAAGGAAGTAGTAAAGGTAAAAAGGGAGAACGTCGCCCTCATCTCGAGGAAGCTACCTCCAAAATGTAAAGGATCCTCGAAGCTCTACTCATTCCCCGCACTATTGGTAACTCAAACTTTAAGAATGCCATGCTAGACTCAGAGCATCCTGCTAATGTTATGCCCTACTCGTCATGAAACCCTAGGTCTGTGAGAGCTAAAATCTCGATAATGTTATCATTCAAGCAATTTGACAGTCCAATGCATACCCTGGGAGGCTCGCTGAAGATGTAAGCCAGGCAGCGCTAACCATCTTATCTTTCTACCGAATTTCCCATGTACGAAAATGGAGGATTCTCCCGTGAATTCGACGCCACTTACTGGGTTGCCCTTTCCTAAGGACGGCGAGACGAAAATATGTGTATGCCGGCTTTCTCACCATGGAATTCGATGGTGACATTATTGACTTCAACATCTGTCACGAGGTATCCCTTAGATGTTCATGATTGCTTTTCTATTGACATCTTGGATGAACTTGCGTAGAAAATGTTTGACATTATGCAATGAGATACCTTAGTCACTACCCTTGAGAGTGGAGTAGCTACACCAAAAATGGCGTCACCATTCCAAACAGGACGACCGCTGACATTTGCGGAGAAAATCATCGGTAACGTGTCCTTCCTCGAGGCATCACCCTTTGTAGGTAAGTCTATTCCACCTTTGTCCATTCAGCTATCTTTCCACCTTTGTCCATTCAAGCATCTCGCTAATAAAGACTTACCTTCAAAGTGGGTCCAGCCCTGTGAACTCGAGCTAAAACCTTTCCGTGACCACGGAAGTATGTCTACTAGGACAAGTGAGCATCTACGTTGATTGTATCCTCCTCGCACTTACGTCTTCACAAGAGGATAAGTTGGTGGAAATGTTGAAGAGACACAAGACCGCCATAGGATGGACATTGCGTATATCATGGGGATCACCTCACAACTTCCGTCCATAGGATACTGGCAGGGTCCAAACCCAATTGCAGGCTCAACGCCGTCTCAACCCTCCAATGATGGAAGTTGTGAAGAAGGAGGTTATCAAACCTCAGATTGTATGATATATCCCATTTCGTACTCTAAATGGGTGTCCCCGCAAGGGGGCTCAAATTGTGCCCAAAAAGGTCCGGGGTGACCGCTGTGGAAAATGCCGAGAAACGAGCCGGGTGCCCCGCAGACAAGCATGTGCCACGAATGTGTACCGACTACATGAAGCTTCAATGCAACAACAAGGAAAGATCACTTTCCTCTTCCATTCATTGATCGATAGCTGGACATGATTACTATTACTTTTTGATGGCTACTGTGCTACACCGCATTGTCATGCCTAAATTTGGTAATCAAGAAAGAAGACGACATTCACTTGCCCCTTGGGACGTTTACTATCGTCGCATGCCTCTTTGGACTTTGCACGCTCCGTGTACCTTTCGTAGATGTATGTTAAGTATTTTTTCGCATTATATTGAGAAAATCATGTAGGTATTCATGGATGATTTTTCCGTTTTCGAAAAAGTTTTGACGATTGTCTTAATAACTGGAAATAATTTTAAACGTTGCATGGAAAGTCACCTTGTGTTAAATTGGGAAAATGCCATTTTATGGTTAGGCAAGGGATAGTTCTAGGACATATTGTTCTAGGGGTATAGAGGCGATAAAGCTAAGGTAGACCTTGTACGTTACTTCTTACCTTCTCCCCACTTCCATGGAGAGGTCGCTCTTTTCTCGGTCAATGCAGTTTCTACAGAGGTTTATCAAGGACTTTTCAGCTGCATATCAAGACCCCTATGCCGCCTACCCGTATGATGTGACGTTTACCTTGACAAGGAGTGTCAAGCTTTTGACAAGCTTAAAGAGTTGTTGACGTCCCAGCCTCCTATCATGTTACCTCCAGATTGGTCCTTGCCCTCGAGATGATGTGTGATGCCTTTGATTATGCGCTTGAGCCGTTTAGGGCAACGTAAAAGGACAAAAGGCCCTATGCCATTTATTATGCTTCAAGAACTTAATGGATGCACAATTGAATTATTCAACTACCGAAAAAGAGTTATCATAGCTTGTTTTCGTGACTTCGAGAAATTCTCCCTGCTCTTACTTACTTGGTACTAAAGTCATTATCTATACCGATCATGCAAATTCTCCTTAAATACTTAATGTCCAAGAAGGGAGGCGAAACCAAGGCTCACATCGATGGATCCTACTCTTACAAGAATTCGACGTGGAGATCAAGGACAAGAAGGGTAGCGAACGTGGTTGTCAATTACTCGAGCCGCTGGGTGCATGCAGTAGACCTCTCCTTTGTGGAGACATTTATGAGCAACTCTTTGAATTCGTAAGTGAGCCATGGTATGCCGATATTGTGAATTACATTGTTTCTAAGAAGATTCCCGATACCATGTCACGTGCCTTATGCGGATAGCTTAAGAAACTCGTTAAACAATATGTTTGGGATGAACCTTATCTTTGGAAATATCGTTTCCGATCAATCGATTAGGAGATGTATACCTCGAACATGAACAAATGCCATACTTTATTTTTTGCCATTCTAAAGCATGTGGGGTCACTTCTTGGTCTAAGAAACTGCATTTAAGGTGTTGTATCGGGTTCTTTCGCCAACTTTATTTAGTGGATGCATATGCCTACTGGCTTAACTTGTGATAGATGCTGAAAGAATTGGAAATCTAGGTCCTAGAGATCAAAATGCCATTGTCTAATATTATAACCGTTGAAATATTTCCGATGTCTCTGGGTATAGATTTCATGGGACCATCTCCTCATCTTATGGTTTTCATCTTACTCAAAGGGACTATGTTTCCAAATGAGGTGCATAAAGGCCACTCGTAACTACACGACTCTAAGTTGTTACGCATTTTATCAAGTCTAACATTTTTAAGCAGTTCAATGCCTAGAGTTCTTATTAGTGATGGAGGATCTCACTTCGCAATCGGACAATTGAGGCTTTGTTGAGAAAATATGATGTCACATATAAGGTTTCTACACCTTATCATCCTCAGTACAAGTGGCAAGTCAAGTTCTAATCGTGAGATCAAGAGGATACTAGAGAAGACTGTGAATTTAAAGGTGAAGGATTGGTCCTTACGTTTGAGGATGCTTTGTGGGCTTATAGGACTATTATTACAAACTCCCATTGGAGTGTCACCTGGCTGCATTTGTATGGCAAACCTTGCCATCTCGCCCGTGGAAAGAGCACAAAGCTTGGTGGGCCGTGAAGTAGTTTAACATGGATATTTGGATAAGGCCGGGCTTCATAGGAAATTGCAATTGCAAGAGTTGGGTGAGATTAGGAATGATGCATCTCAGCAAGAATCTATAAAGAGAAAACAAAAGCCTTCCATGATAAGATGATTCGTGGAAAGATTTTTGTTGTGGGCCAAAGTTCTTTTGTTCCATTCGTCTCAAACTTTCCCGTGTAAGCTTCGTTCGTTGGATTGGACCTTTTATTATTACTAACGTGTCTCTGCGGAGCCGTACAGATTAAGAGTGAACAAACCTAAACGAGTTCAAAGTGAATGGCCACCGCCTAAAGTTCTATTATGAGGCGCTTGTGGAACATGAATTGGAGGCGCACCCTCCAAAACGCTCCACAACCAGAGGTTTAAATGGAGGAAAGTCTAGGGCCGATGGACTATAAATATCAAGCGCTATGTGGGAGGCAACCCATTTCAACCGTAGAAGTAAAAAAGGAGCCATCAACGGGAGTTTGTCATTTCTATTTCTCCATTTTTTTATGTTGAATCAGAGCAATCAAGTTGGCTTGTTGTTTGATTTCCTTTCATAGACTTATTCCATGCTTAGGATTTATATTTTATACTTTTGGGCTTACATTGAGGACAATGTAAATTTTAAAGTGTGGTATTATATTTGTTTGAATTTCGTTATTAAAAAAAAAATCGTTGTTTTACTTCTCAATCGTAAAAATGTTCTATACTTTCACATAGGTGTGTGGGGTGAGTATGAGTAGTTCATTGAGATGAATTGTTCATGTTGTGAAGTGAGAGAAATACAACAAAGTTGACGCATATTTTAAAGACTGGGAATTACAACAAAGTTTAGAAATTATATTCCATCTTAGTGTTAATTGTTGAGATAGTTGTGCAACTTAAGTCCCCGTTAAGATGATTTCTTCATTTTCTTAAGATGCATAAATGAAGAAACTCAGGACTTGGGTCTTTGTATGCTTTGCGTCTCACATGATTCTTAATATCTTATAGGTGTTTATTGGATTCTCCTTTCCTAGTTATTTCTTTAAACAAACTTTTGTATATGTATGGCGTATGCTTTCTTTGGTATTATTGCTGCTACTATAATGCATATGCAAGTTTCGAATATGTGTGGATAAGGTTCTATGTATTGATTCATGTTTGGATATTGGCTTAAATATAATTGTATGGTTGTATGGAGCGACATATACACTTATATTGTTGATTCCTGATTTCCAATTAATTTGATTATATCATTTTGCAGAGAAAGTTTCGAATATGCATTTTGTTTCTTTTTAGTGTGTAAAAACATTGTGCAGAGAAATGAACTTTATTTGCTTTAGATTGATTGTATAACATTCTAGGATTGTATGATTATGTTGTCTTTGATAGAAGTTGTATTGTAAGTACATTCAATGTTTATTTACAATTTATTTAATATGCATATGTCCTTTTATTTGTCAATTTGTAACTGGCTCAATTTACAGATGTTGGGTTTGATTTCTACACGTCGCCGCTCTAGTCCTAGTTCAGCTCCATCATAGTCTGCCGCTCAGGATGTCTCCGAGGCGCCTGTCTCGTCCACTGCTTCGGTGACGTTTCCTGTAGTGAGTGCTCGTCGGGCTCACCAGCGACATCGTCCCCAGGACCAGGGCCCTCAGGCACCCGGGAGTTCCACAGTCGACGGTGAGGCTTTGCAGACAGGTAACCTTCTTGTTCATTTCTTGATTGCATGTTCCAACATTTGGTACGATTGTCAAATATGTTGGAAATGTTATGTGGATGTGGATGTGGATATGTTGGAATCGTCAAATTTATAGTTTGCAACATGATGTTAGATTTATTGTTCGCAGGATGTGCAAATCGCCCATGAAATCGAAAAAAAAAAACAAAATTCTTAAAATTCAGCTTTTCCACTTTTCTTCTTCCAATTCCTAACACGGGACCAACAAAAAATTGACGCGCGTTACATCTGTGCCGCTTAAATTACGCAAACAAAAAATATTACAAAAATTTTTTAAAAAAAATGGAGGGGGGATGCAACTCGAGGACTTCCCAGGAGGTCATCCATCCTAGTACTACTCTCGCCCAAACTCGCTTAACTTCGGAGTTCTTTGATAGGAGCACTTTGTGCTACGATTTTAATATGTTTATACTTCATTCTAAGCATTGTTTAGCCCTTATCCTTACTTTTCTGAGTCATTTAGTTGATTTAAGAGTGTTGGGAAGTTTTGGCTCGAAATTAGGTTATGATAAGTTCATATTTATGTATATTTTACATCAAATTTACTTGTCTTTTCTTAGTTAGTTCCTTATATTTTTGAGCTATTTACTTTGTTTTTGTGTTTTGTAGGATCTGTCAAGCAAAGAAAAGAAAAATAGCACAAAGTGGATTTTAAGTAACAGATTCGTCAAAACTGCCTGTGCAGATCAGCTGACTTTGGAAGCAAGTTGTGAACAGCTCAGAATGAATTAAAAAACGTGCCTTATATGCTTGGAAAGCTACAGATGTCTATTTTTTGGAGCATTTCACGGATTGTCCATATCAATTTTCTAGAAGAAGTTATGGCCGTTTTAACACTGAAAGGTTCAGAAGATGCTGAGCAGTTTGTAACTGCAACGAAAGCAATAAATCCAATAAATCTGACAGCCAAAACAGATGCAGCCAAGAACAAGCCAGCAAACACCTATTCAAATATCTGAAGAAATGGAATTAAAGATGAGGAGTAAGTGGGAGTAATTGGCATAAAGGCCACCCAAAAGAGTTACACTTGTGTAACCATTTTTCTTTCACTTAATGTCATCAATAAAATAGCTATTAGGGGGATGATTCAAGGTTAGAAAAAGAATTCAGAGACCATTCTATACAGACACACAGATTTCTAAGAAAAAATATATTCTCTCTCCCTCTATCCATCCTCTAGGGCAATTCCACATATTTCAAGCAAGGAAGAAGAAGAGAAGAAGGAGCCGTGAGCAATTCATCCATCATCCACCATTGAAGACTTGCTTTCAAGCTTCAAGAATCCAACCGTCAAGCCTCCATCTCCATCTTCCATCCACGGTGTAATTCATTCTATTTCTTTGTAACCTTGTTTGATTTATGTTGGAATTGTTTCTAGTTGACATTGATGCTAGAACAAAGTTTAAATTCGAATTCTTATGATTGATTAAAGTTTGATTCGTATAATTGTGATTCTTAGTTGCTTTTGTGAGTTTGTTCAATTGAATTTGCTTTACAGAAAACTTTTATTTGTTTATGTTCTTTGGTGGCCAACTTAGGATATATGCATGTAATTGGTGCTAGATTTAGGTAAACGATTCACCTAATAGTTTTGTGAACCTAAATCACAAGTAGTAAGGGCTTTGGACAAAGGTCAAATTCAATTGAAAAGGATTGCAAATAGATGAACTTATTCATACTAGGTTGTGCACTTAAGTTGATAGCCTTTCTCTATGTGTATTGCGTTAAACATGTTTTGATTAGCTAGCTTTCTAGACTTTGATTGCATGTTTAATAGAATTAATCTAGGTGCTTTCATTTAGATTAATTAATTAAGGAAAGAAAAATATGGGAAATCATTTGCTATGAATGTTTCACATGATCAACTTCTTTCTCATGACTTAGATGAACAATTGTAGGGTTGAATCGAATTTGATCATGGAATTGGTTTTGATCTTTGTTTCTTTCATTTCATTCTTGTACCTGTGTTTATATATTTTATTTTCTTTGTTTCTTTTAATTTTTGAAAATCTAAAACAGAAAACCCCCCTTTATTTTGTAAAATATGTTTATACTTAATTTTATTTTTGTAAGTAATATACTTTGTATTTTTATTGACAGGTGTACCCTCAATCCCCGGATTAGAACGATCCCTATTTACCATATACTAATGATGACATTTTCAGGGTTAAATTATGCGCTTACTAAGAGCGTATCATTCTTATGGGATCTGGTGCATGTGAGTTGGTATGATCGCATCCATTAGCTTATGACTCGTAATTGTATATAACCATTGCTTTGGCCCTGCTCTATGACCTTACGCATGTGCAAATCGCCCATGAAATCGAAAAAAAAAAAACGAAATTCGTAAAAATCGGCTTTTCCACTTTTCTTCTTCCAATTCCTCACACGGGACCCACAAAAAATCGACGCGCATTACATCTGAGCCGCTAAAATTACGCAAACAAAAAATATTACAAAAAATATAAAAAAAGGAGGGCGGATGCATTACTAGGAGGTCACCCATCCTAGTACAACCCTCGCCCAAACTCGCTTAACTTCGGAGTTCTGATGGGATCCGGTGCATGTGAGTTGGTATGATCGCATCCGTTAGCTTATGACTCGTAATTGTATATAACCATTGCTTTGGCTCTGCTCTATGACCTTATGCATGTGCAAATCGCCCATGAAATCGAAAAAACAAAAACAAAATTCGTAAAATTCGGGTTTTCCACTTTTCTTCTTCCAATTCCTCACACGGGACCCACAAAAAATCGACGCGCGTTACATCTGAGCCGCTAAAATTACGCAAACAAAAATTATTACAAAAAGTAAAAAAATAAAAACAAAAATGGAGGGGGGATGCAACACGAGGACTTACCAGGAGATCATCAATCCTAGTACTACTCTCGCCAAAACTCGCTTAACTTCGGAGTTCTGATGGGATCCGGTGCATGTGAGTTGGTATGATCGTATCCGTTAGCTTATGACTCGTAATTGTATACAACCATTGCTTTGGCCCTGCTCTATGACCTTCTGCATGTGCATATCGCCCATGAAATCGAAAAAACAAAAAAACAAAATACGTAAAATTCGGCTTTTCCACTTTTCTTCTTCCAATTCCTAACACGGGACCCACAAAAACTCGACGCGCATTACATCTAAGCCGCTAAAATTACGCAAACAAAAAATATTACAAAAAATAAAAAAAGTAAAAAAAATGGAGGGGGTACGCAACACGAGGACTTCCCAGGAGGTCACCCATCCTAGTGCTACTCTCGCCTAAACTCGCTTAACTTTGGAGTTTCGATGGGATCGAGTCCATGTGAGTTGGTATGATCACATCTGTTAGCTTATGACTCCTAATTGTGTATAACCATTGCTTTGGCCCTGCTCTATCACCGTATGCATGTCCAAATCGCCCATGAAATCGAAAAAAAAAAAAATTCGTAAAATTCGGCTTTTCCACTTTTCTTCTTCCAATTCCTCACACGGGACCCACAAAAAATCGACGCGCGTTACATCTGAGCCGCTAAAATTAAGCAAACAAAAAATATTACGAAAAATTAAAAAAATAAAAAAATGGAGGGGGGATACAACACGAGGACTTCCCAGAAGGTCACACATCCTAGTACTACTCTCGCTCAAACTCGCTTAACTTCGGAGTTTTGATGGGATCCGGTGCATGTGAATTGGTATGATCGCATCCGTTAGCTTATGACTCGTAATTGTATATAACCATTGCTTTGGCCCTGCTCTATGACCTTATGCATGTGCAAATCGCCCATGAAATCGAAAAAAAAACAACATTCGTAAAATTCGGCTTTTCCACTTTTCTTCTTCCAATTCCTACCACGGGACCCACAACAAATCGACGCGCGTTACATCTGAGCTGCTAAAATTATGCAAACAAAAAATATTACAAAAAATAAAAAAATAAAAAAAAATGGAAGGGGGATGCAACACGAGGGCTTCCAAGGAGGTCACCCATCCTAGTACTACTCTCGCCCAAACTCGCTTAACTTCAGAATTCTGATGGGATCCGGTGCATGTGAGTTGGTATGATCGCATCCGTTAGCTTATGACTCGTAATTGTATATAACCATTGCTTTGGCCCTGCTCTTTGACCTTATGCATGTGCAAATTGCCCATGAAATCAAAAAAAAAAAAACAACAATCGTAAAATTCGGCTTTTCCACTTTTCTTCTTCCAATTCCTACCACG